>JAPDOI010000569.1:0-385310 GCA_029168955.1 Aplectana chamaeleonis
TTCGGAAAACGCGCCTTCACCCAAAGTTTGCCCAGTGGGGTAGTTTTGGACGCCGAACTCAAGCATAAGGTCCGTTTCCGGATTTCTCAAACACTAATGCGCGTGTTTGATAGAAAAAAGGCGGGAAGTACGAACTTTGACAGGCTATAACTTTTTCGCAGATGTCCGTAGCGAAATCCGAGTTCAGATGCGAAGAGACCGTGCCAGAGTTGACCAGAAAACATTTACCAGCTTTCTGATCCGGGGGAACACAATGCGATGTTCCCTAGTTAGAAGAATGCTGCTGTTGCAAATTCGAAAAGCTGTTGCTATCGTCCTTAAATCAAAAGCAACAACATTGTAGTTTGGTCTGACCACAGCTGTTCTGTGCATGTAAAAGCCTCAATAGGTTTCCGAGGCCGGTACTAGGAGGTGACTTCAAGTTGCTCATGATAGCGCCCTATGGTCGACTTCCACGACCATCCAGGTGCTGGGAGTAATTTTCGTCTTCGTCCTTCCTAGCCAGGGCGACATCCTTTTTTTCGAACTGTGGTATGCTTTCTGTTCGGACTCTAGCCACTTCCCTCTTCGTCCACTACCCAGTTTTGTGTTCGGCTTCTACCAAGTTACCTGTTTGGGTACTATGCTCGTTTTTCTAATGTCGTCTAGCCGGACAGCGTAGGCGAGACTACAGTACCCGCACTGATTTACTCAAAAAAGTCGCAAATTTGCGACTTTTCGTCATAACTCGGCTCACAATGACCCGTTCGGGGGGGGGTGGCTAGGGGCATATTTCGAATCAGCATCGAGAGCTCTTCATTTGGAGCACACACATTTCTTGACCTGCAAACAAGGAATATAGGGTTAACAGAAAAATCGAGTGAACGAAAACACCACCGACGTCCCGTTCTCAGCTCAAACGGGACCAATCGACCTGGGACTCAGCCTAAAACTTTACTTTCTGATCCTCTTTCAAATAAGCACTGCGCCAGCCCAATTCGAAAAAATCGTTTTTGCATCCCCTTCACATGTGCCAAGTCCATTCTCGTTTCAAGCGAAACCAGGTTAAGAGATGTATGTGCTCAAAATGAAGAACTCTCAATGCAGATTCCAAATAGGCTCATATGTGGCTCCCCGGAAGAGTTGCTTTGAGCCGTGTTATGAGGAGTCGCGATTTCGCGACTTTTGCGACTTATTTCAAAAAGTTAGTGCAGGTATTGAAGTAACAGTAGTGGTCTCGAAACGAAGGCATTCTGCGAAGTGGTCCTACATCCACAAGGCTACTGTTGCTATTCTTCGGCCGGATTCATCAACGACAACACCGCTGTTTTAGGATATATTTTACCCCAAACTGCACTCCTCAATGATCTATGCCACTCTCTCGACACTGCGGTCACTCTTGAACCATGGTTTTGTCGTTGATGTTCGGCTACTGCTGTGCTGTTGTCTGAGTCTGTTTCTTCCATCTCAATGCATGGCCACAGAGTATGAGAACCTGCTTCAAAATATTACCAGGCTTCTTTAAGCTCCATTTTTCAGCTGCATAGCCTAATGCATAATTTTTGGTGAAGGGTGGGAAATTTTCAAAAATAAAAACTAAACTCCCCCATACAAGCTTCAACGGTTTTGTGTCCAGAGTAAACGGTTGGGAAATGGTACATAGGTGTACTAGCCAGGTAGACGGCATGACATGGAAGTAGCACAAATAATGAGAAAAGTCAATATATAGGTGGGTTTCACTCACAATTCGAATGTTTCATCAAAAATAGGATTGAGGGTTTTGCTGACGACCCGGGTCTTACTGACAGCTTGGTTGGGATATCTGTATTTCGGTACAAGTCGGATAACGACGAATGGATCCGAAAGACCGTTCGCATCCAGTGGAATCACCTGCTTTGCGCCGATTACTGAAAACTTGATTATACATTTGTATTATGATGTCGAAGCAATAATTGGGAAAAAATGCCAAGAATGCATGGTGAAAAACATTACCGTCCAGCACAAGAGTTTGTGAACTTGAGTTGTAGTATGCCCGCACATTAAGTATACCATATTTGCATTCGCTTACTTCGTTCTGAAATAACCGGAAGATTATCTTTTACTGGTATTGATCGCAGTTCTAATGGATTTTAGCACACCATAGCCACGGGAAACGTGCACTCTACAACAGGCTAGCTACAGCGATCGCTGTTGTGTAGTACACTCAGATTTCTTTTCATAGATTACATATGCCATGGATGACTCTATTCATTCACCGATAAGGTCGCTATCATTCATGCGAGAGGTCTATGTACAGAGGGAGAGACGCATACGCATAGGGGAGACGTGATACCAAGCAGAGAGTCATATTCCTAGGATTGAGTAGGAGAGTTCTAAGCATTCCGTAAGGTTCATTGAGTTGGTTTTGTTGATTTTCAGAGCTTTGGTGTATATTTATTAGAAGAGTAGTCTTTCATACGTCATTTGTCACAAATACCTTTTCAACTCTACCATCATTCACAAAAGCTTCTGCACCACTAGCCGCTCGTACATGAAGATCATTCATAGCTTTGACGTGGAGAACCATCATGATTGATCTTCATATGTACGGAAACAGTCAACATGTGTCGAAAAAAGCGGCTATACACAATAGCTGTTTAGCGACACAGCAACAATACTTTTACTCGACACAAGGCGTAAGAAGGATAATCTGTTTTACATGTACGTACATCTTCTATTTCGGAGAAACTATTCCTAGAGTCCATCGCGTGCGTACGCGCGCATACACTGTTCTCTCTCTAGTGGCGGTAATCATGAAACTGCGGGCGTGGGATGAGGGCTTCACCGTCCAAGTATTGTGCCTCCCGCTCGAAACCAATAGCGGCAGTCCCCCCCCCCCTTCGCTAGCTGTTAGAACAGAGGTCGGTATGCAAAATATTTTGTTTTCGGAGGACATAGCATACCCGGCCTCAACAGCACGGGTGTACGGGAAGAGCGAGTGTTGTCCTCCAGTCAGATACTAATCATTTTCACTCGTGAGAGATCAACATATATACCAACCGGACACAACTCTCTCCGTCTACCCAGTGGGTGGCAAGGAACCCTCCCGTTTGCACGGTGGGCAGCCGTAAACCAACCTATCTACCCGCTGGATACTACGCGTGGACTTTGGAACTTCACGAGAGGCTCCCAGAGTTTGATAAATACGGCAACATATCTTCCACGCATCCTTGCCGCATCTATTCCTCGCTCCGCCCAGGTTCGCAATCGACCGAGTAATAGTCGTTTCGAAATAGAGTGTATATGTGTATCACAGAACACTATCAAAGACTGTATTTGCTGACTCTAGATTTCAACCAACGCAAGAGGTGAATCTGCCTCCAGAGTAGGAGAGATGCGAGAGAAATGTGGGAGAGTTTTTTAAGACGATAGGGCTCAAACAAGCTAGAGAAGGCAATCGAAGGTATCGTCGTGTTGATCGCGTACTCAGCCGGAATACGTATGAGACGGATTGTTTCATATACCTGCTGAGCATAAAGCTTCCCACAGTAAAATGATAGACGAAAAGGATCCTAGGCTCCCAAAGCCGAAAGAACGGTAGAAAACCAATCAGGAACGGCAAAATAACGGCTGCAAACGAGCGCTCTGAAGTCAGCAAAACGCCTCTTGCCTCTTTTCTGCCCCTCGATGTGAACGAATGAACAGTAGAGAGTATGATAACAGCAAATAATCAAATCAGGGAAGTACTGTTAAGTGAGTCGTAAAGTTTTGTTGGATTGACAGATATCATCCTTCATAGCGGTGAATTCCTACGCGCTCAAACGACGTAAGTAGGGGATGGCCTACTTTAGTTCACAAGCGCCACTTTCGCCTTATTTTTAGGCATGCCTTGCTATATGTATAGGGCACCAGACCTTCTGTAAACCGTGGAGATAGCGAAAATGAAATCTATCGCGAACAGGGCCTCTAAAGGCAGTGGTCACGATGAAAAACGTTGTCGAAAAAACTACGAAAATCAGCTCAGGTCAAAACAGCTCAAAAACTATGAAAATAGCGTGGTGAAAAACGGGCTATAATCAGAGTTATTAAGACCCTAAACTTCCAGTTCGTGCACACGTGCTGAGAAAGATCACAGTCTCATGCCAACCAGTCCAAAATCATCGACACTCAGAGGAAGAAATAATTGCAAATTTACCTAATAAAACAGTTGAACAATGAAAGCAAGCACTTCAGTCAATGTTTTTGACTAGATGTGTACATAAATCCGAAGGTTCATTGATTGAAATTCAATTTCAAGCCAGCTGATTTTTTTGATACTAGAGATCATCGATGCCGATGATGTGGGGTGGGCTCGTCCACCATCAAAAGACAAGGAAGTTCAGGCTTCAAATTTGGCCTAGAGCAACGTTTTTTTCGCGATTTTTTCTAATAGGTTCTACTACTGGAGACCCAGAAAAGGGTTCAGAGAGGAAAATAAGCCGAGCATATTTGAGCGCGACAACTGCCTTTAGGCTATTTTTTCTTCTGAAATTGTGTAAATTTTGGGATTTATTTTTAGTACTCTCGATTCCGTTCTAAAAGTGATGTCCCCCCGAAATTCTCCTAAATTCTCCATTGTAAACAAATAAAACCGTAGAACTCTATCATAGGTAGATTTCAGGCGTTTTCTGGCCAACGGTATTTGATGAGTCGATCCTTGAGTCTCAGATAAGTGCCTCTGTTTGCAAGTCTTTTTTGGAAGTAAACAGAGAAGCAGAAGCTGATTCTATCCAGAAGCTACTAGCGCAAACCACCGCTTGTAGCGAAACAGGCTTCTCCCATGTATAGCATCACCGCCCACAGCAACCAATGATGAGGTGCAACCAGATATCAATTCGAGCGGAACCGCGGTCGTTCGAGTAGAATGCAGATTTTTTAGGGCGGAAAAAGAGCGTCGTTGAAGTTGCTCTCCAGGTACGCTCCCAGCGGCGATTTGTGTGTCTTCTTTTGATGACGTACACGGGCAGTGGCATAAAACCCGAAGTAATGCTTGGTATAGAGATGCTGATTGTGAGAAGGGGAAAGCACTGCCGATTTTTGAATTGAGGATGGAATTGAGCTGCAGTTTATAATATAGAGTCTACAAACTAAACTACTATGTACACTTCAGGCTGGGAGTATCCTGTATGTCTAGCCCTATTCGGCTCGATAGACCCATGTTGACTGTTATTGAGCGTTTCTAATGGTACACTACAGGGTTTTCGAGACATCTACGTATGACAAGGCCAACTCACGTCTGCGTTGTGCTCTGCCAGGGCCTAAAACGAGAAAGCAAACTGTATAATGAAAAAAGAAGATCTAACGCTAACTAACTTGTTGTTTGAGCAGATCCTTATAATATTTCTCGATTAATTGTTGAGTGGATGTCTGGTTTAAGGAAAGCAATTTAACCAGCGCCTGCAAAACGAATCAACTATTGGGAATGGGTGCACTCCAGAACTGCACGAAAAGAAAAAAAAAACTGAATTATTTGCCAACCACGTGTTGTGGGCATGTTTCCAACACTTCCATTGAAAGTCCTTTACCCCCTGCATGGAAGAAATCTACGAGTACATGCCATGCTTCGAAGAGCCGATGATAGAAGGCAGGCTCCATCTGACGAAATTGCTCCATCAGTTGTATCAAAAGGTACAGTGCAAGCTTCGAGAAGAAGAATAATTTGAGAACATACCCCAGGGTTCTCATCAACGCATTCCTTCAACAGTCGAACAACAATTCCAACTTGTGCTGACATTACTCGCAGAAAGTTCTTATGCAGGAGATTCTTGTGCACCGCAGATAGCTCAATATCAATCTGAAAAAAAAGATCCATGCGAACTTTTCCTCTGCGTTTAGTGATAATAATTGTCTACGGGATGGAAACGTACACATAATCTTTTTGCATGTAGTAAGTATCGCCAGGAAAGGTTCCTCATTGTAAATTGGAACGAGAATGATGCTGTTATTGCGGACTTTAGGAGAGGTTGGGATTGACCTTGCTGCGGGCACGTCACCCCGGTAGAGAGGGTGTAACCCAAGTTCTCTCTCCACTTGCATAGCGTGCTGCTGTTAGTAGTACTTGCTTGTGATAGTGGGGGGTCACACTCGTCAAGGCCCAGTATGTGTTAACAGCGCATGCTGCTGACAAAGAGGGGTTAAACTCGATGTCGGTCGGACTGCGAACCCCTACTAACTAGTCAACCTCGCATGGTGTTCCCCCGGATCAGAAAGCTGATGAATGTTTTTTAATCAACTCTGGCACGCTCTCTTCGAATCTGAACTTGGATTTTGTTACGGACATCTGCGAAAAAAGTTATAGCCTGTCAAACTCCGTATTTCCTGCAGCTGAGCTGAACGTGACGTTTGTAATCTTGAATGAATTTGGATAAACCAATCAATGAAGGGTAATCTGACGTACTGACCTTGAACTCTAAGTTGGTCTCTTAATTTTTAAAAGAAAAAGCTGGCGATTCATGAGTTACAGATTTGAAAAATGTAGAAGCCTCTAATTTTTTGTTGAGAGCCTTTTTTCTACCAAAAACACGCATTAGTGTTTGAGAAATTCGGAAACGGGCCTCATCATTGTGTTCAGCTTCCAAAACTACCCCTCTGAGCATAGTTAGGATGGAGGCACATTTTCCAAACTTTGCACAGACTGATTGCGTTTTGGACTTGTACGCGTTTCCTTATACCTATTAGAGGGCCCTGGAAGCGTTTTAAAAATGTTCCCGATTCGACTTGAAATATTCCCGAGTAGGTTGTCTGGGGCGCTGATCACGAATCTAGGGTTAATTTGACGATGTTCCGAAGTTTTCGACTTGATTCGTTTAGCAAATCGCGAGTTTTGACGATTTCCGGAGTGCTACGACGGATATGGCTAAAACTGTTGCTTTGGGGGCAATTTGCAGTGCTTAACACGAATTTGCAATGCGTTTATCGATTTTTGATAGATTACGGTGGGTATACGGTAGCTTGGTCAAAGTCTCAGATTTGGCTCAAAATTTCTTGGTGGGTGTTATTTGGAACGTCGAAGACGAATTGGATGTCCATTTTTTGATTTTTGAAATATTAAGGTACGTAAAGCCAGTTAAAAGGCATTATGCTCACCACAACCTATAGTAGCCATAAGTCCAGCGACAAACAGACCCCAGATTCGCGTTCAACGCCCCGAATAGCTCCCAGGCCCTGCGAGATTCCTTAGTAAGCTGAAGTACAACTGCACGAGTGGGAGAGCCACAAATTGAAAGCTTGAGCGGTCTACGAAAATGTGAGTGGAGGGTATGCGACTTACCATATCAGTGAGAGGTTTGAGCGAATCCTCCACAGGATGAGCTGTCGGACTCCATGCCAAATGGAATACGTGCTTCTTCATTTGAGGTCGCAGCCGTGAGGTTAGCAATCCAACTGCTCGATCGATCTCAGCACATATGGACGTGTCGGTCTGTTCTAGACGCTGCTCCACTGCTGTTTTCCATGTTGGCGATCCCTGATATGATTGCGTACAGTGTGATAATACGTGAATACAGAGGCAGCATATCGGCTCTCGCTGGCCCCTGCCGCTGGGGCCCGGCTGCGCCGGCTCCTCATTTGTGATATATCATTGAATACAATTCATCATCAAATACAATACCCGCGCTAAGTTTGTATTAGGTTGTAATATAAGTCTTGGAAGATTTTTTTCTCTTTATTGCTTCACACATTCAATCCACAATATAATCACCATAACTATCTACAACCTTACTCCATCTAATAAGAAAGTCGCTGATTCCCTTTTCCCAGAACCCAGGAGTCTGTGCATCGAAGAAGTCAGCGACTGCCAGAAATACATCATCGAGTTTAGAATATTTTTTCTTGGCTAGAAACGATTTGAGAGGGCGGAACACATGATAGTCAGAGGGAGCTAGATCAGGAGAATAGTGTGGATGAGTGACCTCATCTCAGCCGAGCTACGTTAGTTTGTCCCGCGTGACATGAGAGATGTGCGGTCGAGCGTTATCATGCAGCAGGCGTGCCAAAGTCTTTCTCAGCCGCATTTCTCCTAATGCTTCCTTCAACTTCTGAAGTTGCTCACTGTAGACTGTTGCGGTAACTGTCTGACCTTACGGTAGTAGCTCATAGAAAAGCATACCGCATGAATCCCAGAAGCAACAAAGCAAAACCTTCTTGGGATGAAGTTGCGGTTTTGACTGAGTTGGCGGCTGTTCTCCTCGAGTAAGCCAAAAGGTTCTGCATGCGCCCGCGTCGTATAGTATCCAACTCTTATCTCCAGTCACTACATCCTCCAGAAAGTCCTTTCTGTTGGAGCGAAGGAAAAAATGTTGTAAACTTGATTATGTATTTCTGGCAGTCGCTGACTTCTTCGATGCACGGACTCCTGGATTTTGGGAAAAGGGAATCAGCGACTTTCTTATAAGATGGAGTAAGGTTTTAGATAGTTACGGTGATTATATTGTAGACTGAATGAGTGAAGCAATAAAGATCAAAAACATTTTTAAAAAATCTTTCAAGACATGCTACAACCTAATAAAACGGGGTGCATTTGCCAAACTTGGCACAATGTCCGATGCTCGTAACTTCATTGAACGAAGACTTTTTTGGATTCTGAAAACACTGTCATCATATTCACAGCTCGAAATCCTATCTAATTATGTGCTTTGTGGCCCGAAGTTTCCTAAAATCGCTTTGTTTTTGAACGAAATTGTTTTTTCAGTCATTTCTCAAAAACGACGCGCGCGGCAAAAGTTTGAGTAGTATTTTAGAAGCAGTGGAAGATCAATCTCTATGTTTTCTTCACGAATTGGATTCAGGTGGGACAATCTCGAGAATTTCGCAGGCAGAAGTTTGGAAATCCTACATTAAACACGCTTGGGGAACTCGTGGAATGTCGTACTTGTGCTGCGAAAATCCTAAAACGTTGAGTGAAGAAGTCAAAAAATTGAACCTGCACAAATCTCAAGACTGTCCCACCTGCATCTGAATCACGAAGAAAACTCAGAGATTACTCCTCTATTACTTCTACAATTACAACTCGAAGTTTCGCTGCACTTTGTCGCGCGCGACGTTTTTGAGAAACCACCGCAAAAAAATTCACTCAAAAACAAAGCGATTTTCGGAAACTTTAGTCAACAAAGCACATTATTAGATAGGAACTCGAGCTGTGAATATGACAGCGTTTTCAGAAGCCAGAAAGTCTTTGTTTAATGATGTTACGAGTATCGGACTTTTTTTTTGCCAAGTTTGGCAAATGCTCCACGATTTTACAAAACTTAGCGCGGGGATTGTAGCTGCAAGCTGCGCACGCAGATCCAGTTTGCGAATGAGCTTGACCGACACCTCAACTCTACAAAAAAGGATAGTGTTTACACCATATCAGCTGTTAAGACCAACTTAAACAGGACAGCAAGGAGTTACAGACCGCTTGAGGTCCACATATCCATAAAAACGAACTACGAAAAGGAAAAGTCAGCACTAATAAGCCTTAGTTCTCTGATTGGCCACTACGGACGTGAAGGTTTCTCACACATCCGTTTATGGATATTGATACATTTCAGCACATGAAAAATCAGATTAATTTCTGTAGGTCAGTAACCCGAAAATCGGAAAATCGTCAAAATTTGATAAAGTGGGCCACACTCTTTACTAACCAGTTTCAATGTTGGCGAGCCTGCATGCCAAGCGGAGAAACTGCTGTGGCATACACCCACAGATCTTGTCAATATAACGTGTGTCGATAATAATTGACCCGACTTTATTTGCAAATGAGTATGATAAAAAACGCTATAAAAAGATTAAAAAAATGGGATGTCATGTTTTCACACTAAAGATGACCTTGTAGCTCAAATTCAACGCCAGATTCAGATTCCGTGTACCTAATGATCGGCCTCATTGTAAGAAGAAGACGAAGAATTAGGGAGTTTGAATCAAAGGGAGAATGACCGCGATTTGTTTTCAAGGACAAAAGTATGTGAACTCTCAGTAGAAAAAAGCATCTTTAATTCAATATGACAGTAATATTTTCAGAACGAATCGAAGTGATCAGCACAATTTACGTTCTCCTTGATCCAAAATGACCTGAAGGATGCTATCTGGTTTTTATGCGAGCAAGTTCTGCAGCACACTCTTGTCCATGCCATACCATGCCGCAACTGTCGCCCTATTTACGTCCGCAGCTTGTCAAAGATCCTTCTTCATGCTGGTAGACTTACCCTAATCAAAGTTCTCCCGGAGATTTCAATGGGACCAGGCCAGAACAGCACAATGGGTGGTCCAGATCTGGAATCTGATTGCTACTGGACCATTCTGTTCTCGAACTGCTGGAGTGTAATCGCGCCTTATCTTGTTGGAATGAGGGATTTACGCAGGCAACCAAGTTTTCGGAGAAATCGGAACGATGCCAATTCGTTTGTCCTTTGTCTAGAGCTGACTGTGTTTGCGATTCGGTGTTCAACACCAAGCGCATGGCATCTGTAGACTACCAGCACGCTCCCATACTGTGGCTGCAGCAGCCCGCACATCAGGCATTGACACTTCAACAGCATACAACCAGAATCAAACTCGAATCATTCACCGCTACACCAGAATCGTTCCGCCGCTATAAAAACTCAGTCCATGCGCTCTCGTGACGTGAACCCCAAGTCTATGAGAAAATCTGTTGAAACCTGATGATGACTACTTCCAGGGGAAGACTTGGAATACGTTCCAACCTGAAAGAGACCACAGTTGCTGAAGGAGTGACATGGACAAAAGTATGTTACAGATCTTGGTCGCTTCGATGCCAGATCATATCTGCAATTGATAGGCCTGAATCCTGCGGGAGTCAGTAGAAAAGAGAAACTGGAGATATGAACGAGTGCGCGAACATTATTGTCGATCTGGTAGTGGCGATCCCAGTTTTCATGCTTAATAAGATACCAAAATCAGATCAGCTGCAATTTACACTTGATTTCCGTAACTGAAGTTACACAGGGCAATTTTCAGCCATTTTTTTGTTGGCAGACGTAATACCATTTTGTTGTGTACGCGTCTACATAATTATGTACGTTGTTGTTTTCGCACATATGGAAATACGCAGACTAGCCCATCTACCTTTGTGAGAAAACAAATAGGTACGCTGTTTCTTTCCTTTTTGATGAGAAATAGTCCTCACCTACAACCACTTGTAGCGCAAGAGAGTACAGATTGCATCCAAAGCATCACTGTACAAGTAAAAAAAAATGTTGAACAAAAGTTATGAAAGTAGTGGAAATATTTTTTCGAACAAAGGAGGAACAACTGGAGATGTTTCAATTTCTTCTGGAATCTTCCTCCATGTACGGCTATTATATTCAAAAGTTCAAAAAGAAAGGTTTCGATGACAGTTCTACTACATGCATTTCGGAAGAAGTTTTGAGCGTGAAAATTCAAGGGGAAGGTGTACGACTCGCTGATCAGAATGGTTATGCAGTTTTTTCGCTGGAACGCCAAGCTGCGCAGAAATTTCAGTTAGAAATGCACATCAGTTTGAAAAGATTCAAACTAACATGTCCAGCCCGCTCGTATGCAATGGCCAAATCATCCAGGTGGAGCTTCTCGTGAATCATCAGACTTCGCCTCACTTGTTCACAGTTGTTTATAGCTGAGCATAGCTGCAAAGTTTTAATGAGTTGAAGTTCTTAATTGTTAGCGAAACCCTTTGAAGGATCATAGTGGCCAAAGAAGGTATGCACGCATTGCTAAGTTTTGTCTAGTGATTGGAGATCGGGCGATAATTCCGGCTGGTCGTGCGGGGGTTCGCGACACCACCGACCAGAAGGGTTTCTAACACGCGCGGCGATCTTCCGCCGCACACGCGTCCATTCACTAGACTAGATTCTACAGGGGGGACTTTAAGTGGGAAATACCTTGAAAAATAATGAAAATAATAATGTCAAATAGAAAGCTCATGGAAAGAGAGCAAACGAAGTAAACATACCAACTGCAAAAGCGGAGATGGTACGAACACCTGGAGTTCACCGGAGAACCCCTCAGCTTCAAGGTTGGAGAAAATCTTAAGTGATTTATGCATGACCTTTTCAATGGCGATGATGACAAATTAGTACCTTTTGTGCATAGCTCATCACAATATCACATAGGATTTCGACAAGAGCTTTGGTGTAGTCGATCTTAAGTGTCAGCTCACTAACATCCATGCGATCCCAACACACAGTCATCTGTAAGTAAATGCACATAGATGCAATCGACAATAAGGGATCGGATAAGATCTTAAGTGATTGCTGATTGATACATGGCTTTCAGTCCGCAATGGTTTCAGCCGCGCGTTCGACTTCGTAGAAACTTCTGTACTTTCTAGACTTACATAATAAGCTGCCGAAGCTGCCAAGAGCTGTTTTGAATTTTTCCAGCTTTGTATTGCAGGCTTTTTTTATGAGGGGGGAATGCTTGTTTCATACCCTGAGGGAACGCACATAAGTTTTGTACGCTCGTATGAGTAAAAGAGGATCCTTTGATTTGAGCGAATAAAAAAAAGGAAGAGTTTGGTCTCCGCCTTGGCAGTCGTAATGTTCAGGTGGTCATAAATATTAAGTCAATATCAAGTCATCAATATCATCAATATGAAGAGTGATGATGAGAGAACCCAAATCTTTACCCGAGTCTGTTTTTCCTTCAGGTATGTCACTGATATCGTACTGTAGTCTGGGGTTATTCGTACCAAGGTGCAGTACCTTCGTTTTACGCGCTGGTAGTGAAAGAATAATATTGTTGGACCATTGAGAAATCGGATTGATGGCGTTTTCTCTATGCTTTGTTGATTTTCGTCCTTATACACGGTGGTTTTCTGCAGATTGGGGACCTCCAATTTTTTTAAATTTTCAACCTAAAACGAGGGAATTAAATAGGTTTGTATTGATATTGAAAGGAGTAAAACACCTGAGCTAAATTTTGCAAAAACGGGGAGAATTGCCAAAATTGGCAAAAAAATGTCCGATGCGTGTGGCTTTTTTGAATGAAGACTTTTTTTGGATTTCGAAAACGCAGTCACACTCACAGCGCAAATTCCTACCTTAGTGTTCGTTGTGCACCGAATTTTACTAAACTGGCTTTGCTTTCGAATGAAATTGCATTTGCGCTCGCTTCTCGAAAAGGAAGCGCGCGGCGAAGTGCGACGAGATTTTGAGCAGTAATTGTACAAGTAATAGAATATCAATTCTGATGATTTTGAATATTTACTGCCTCTTTATGACACGGTATATAATCACAAGATATCACAAAGTTGCTGAGTTGAATACAAAACTTAGGTGTCAGGCAGGAATAGAACCCGCGTTGCATCGCTTACCGGGCGAGAGTGTTACCATTACACTACCGACACTCCGCGCTGCATTCCTCAGCTATTACTAGCTGAGGAATGCAGCGCGGGGTGTCGGTAGTGTAATGGTAACACTCTCGCCCGGTAAGCGATGCAATGTGGGTTCGGTTCCTGCCTGACACCTAAGGTTTGTATTGAACTCAGCGACCTTGAGAATATCGATCTCTTTGTTTTTTGTTCATGAATTAGGTGCAGGTAGGACAATCTTGGGATTTATGCGGGTTGAATTTTTCTGAACTCCTCCAGTTCACGTTTCGGGATTTTCGTAACATTAGTTCAACTTTTTAAAACAAATTCTGAAGCATGTTTAATCAAGGATTACCAAAATTCTGCCTGCTCAGATCTCGAGATTATCTCACCTGTATCTAATTCGCGAAAAACATAGAAGCTGCTGTTCTATTACTTGTACAATTCCTACTCAAAGTTTCGCCGCACTTTCCCGCGCGCGACGTTTTTTTACAAAAACAATTTCATCCAAAAAGAATGCGCTTTTAGGAGACTTCAGCCCACAAAGCACATTTTTAGGGTAGAATTTTGAGTTGTGAATATGACAGTGTTGTCAGAATCCAAAAAAGTCTTCGTTCGAATACGTTGCAAGCATCGGACGGTTTTCTGTCATGTTTGGCGAATGCTCCCCGTTTTCACAAAACTTAGCGCGGGTAATGTATTTTCAAGTCAGCTGCAGCCCACCTAGCTTAATTTAGTACGCGGCGCGACCGCAAGCGACTGACGGCGCCCGTCTCCCAGCCCGTTACGGTTGCTTCAGAGCTTACATTCCAAACCAATATGGAATTAATTTCACCACACTCGGAGCAGTTTAGGAGGTTAGTGTTCAACCGAATAGAGACCGAATCGAGTAGCTATTCGAATAAATCGAATATTAGAGTAGTCAATATGCAAATCTTTTGGAAATATGATTTTTCGCATTATTGGAATACCAGAACAATTTCGAATTTTGAACGATTTTTTTTGTTTCGAACATCTGAATCCATCGAAAACGAGAATTATCTTGTTGTTTCCTTTTTTCTACCAGGGAGCTGTTAAAGTTTCGCCGCTGTTGCTTCGCGTAGGTTTTTGTGTTGCTCCTGCCAAAATGGCTAAGTAAATACATACGCAAGTACGTAGCGCAAGCTAGTAAGCTGGAGAAAAATAGACTCTGAACGCATAAAATTCCTTTGACGCAGCAGTCACTAACCTGCTCGACAATGTGACAAACATCTATATGACTGCTGGAGTGCCGCATATCATTCGAGGAAGTGCAAATCTGAAAAAGCTATAATTGAAGTTGAGGTTTGGAAAGGCTCACGCAGTGGAGAGAGAGGTGAAGAGAAGTGCGAATGACTTGAGAACGAATTGCACTGTCTTTTTTTTTGAAAAAGAATCGAAAATCAGATTTCGAACGAACAAAAATTGAAAACATTTCGTTCGAAATAAGCTCTAACGAACGAAAATCGGAACAAGTTCGTTTGACGAAGCGGAATTTAATAAAAATGCTCGACAGAATTTAAAACGCATAAAATAAAAAAAATCGTTTGATAATTTTTTGAATGAACAAAAACTGAAAAACTCTTTAAATTTCTTTGAAAAATTTGTTCGTGTACAACTATGTATAGTACATAAACATGCCCTCAACCAGGAGCTGTAGTCGTTCTCATGGCTTACCGGAACATCTAACTGACAACTAAGCGTGATACGGGCGAGCGCTTTGTCCTTCGCGAGATTCAGGAAGTTCTTGATGCCTCGATTGAAAATACCGTACCATTCTGACTCGTCCTTACCTCTTCTGAAAAATGTGGAATTGATTTTTCGCCAGAGTACGTCTTTGTGTGTTCTTCATGCTTTTCGCGCATCGTACGAAGAAGTTGAAGGCATCGTTCATGGCACCAAAAGGGATTTATACGCAATGCGTAATAGTAGAATATCAAAGCAAATAGAGTATCCTTACACTCGATTTGCTAGTCGATAGTTTCGCAGTTCTACAAATGCCATATGAATACGTATCAAGTCTACAAGATCTTCTTCGTTAGGCGGATCCTGGTTGGCGGAGATTTTCATCTGAAAAATCACCGATGAACATGTTAAGGAATAAAAGAAGGAATTTCAGCACATATCAACTTCACATGGTGTTAAATGGATGCGTCATTTAAGTATAATGAACGAGCGCGGCCACGACAGTTGATTGTCCATCCGCGGGCGAAATCGGGTTGACCGCGCGACATCGTGAACGCGGTAAATGTTGTTGCTGATGGAAGCACCCGTTAATTCACTCGACTGCATCAATTATATGAAGCAACTATATTCACATAGATAAACGCGACATTCAGCAAAACGCAATTTCAAACTAGTTGGGAGTCTTGAACACGTAAGAGGAACATTTATCAAAACTGTTCGATCGAATACGAACAGAGTTTTACAGGATTTTTATTCTCTCCCAACATCCCCAAGGTCGGGATCATACTTTCCGCGACCAGCGACAGCGACAGTGCACATCAGGCATATCGATTTTCGGTCGATATGGATGGCAAGCATTGCGTCGCGTCGCTGGTCGCTGGAAGTATGATCCCGGCCTAGTCATTCTAGAACGAGAAAAAACAGTACGAAGCGATTGTATTCTTCAGTAAATGGCTTAACCGGACCATCACTCTTATACATAGAACATACAGAAATTATTTTGTTAGATCTCACAACGCACCTGTGATCGAAGATCGGTTTTACGCTCGCTCATTAGTTCCGACGTGAGATATTCGTTTAACTGGAATTCAGATTATGGAGTGTGTGTTTGTAAAGAATTGAAATCAAGTGTTGCATTACACAGTTATGCTCACCATTCGATCCCATGTGGAAAGTGTAAGTTGGCAGTAGTCGATTCGACCGACCTCACGTATAACATTAGCGTATTGCTGAAACCTCGAGCAACTTCCATTGATTACAGCCAGTAATTTCAACAATTCTTTGCACGGATCGTCGTTTTGCGCGGATTCAACTGTTTCGTCAAAGAAATCCTCGGCACTTTTCTGAAAGAAAAAGTAAGCCCAAAAAACAAATTTCAACAATTTCAAAATTGTCCTACAATTATTAGGGATTCCAGGTGAGCATGGAACGGTCGTTTATATGGCAGATATTTCTGGTAGAACTGCGAGTCACGTAAACATTTCATACATCTAAAAAAATGTTGCGAATGATTCTGCAAGACTCATTACCTCCAAACTTCCTTCGGCTTGCGCGCGGACTCCTCAAAATGTGATTTTGCGTGGAAAACCATTTCTAACAAACCCCAGATTTTTGAATGTTCGTAAGCGAGAGATGTACTTCAATGTGCTTAGCATGGTAGAAACCCCTTTTGACTCTTCAACGAATATGGATAGATTGGGCTCCTCTCACGTCGAAGAAAGAAGTTCGAAAAAATAGATCCCTATGTCACCCCCATATTGAAAGTTTTCGCCGTGTGAAAAGTTCCAATCCTAGCCCGTGTGCGTCAGCAAATAAAAAATGTCAAGGAAACAATTGGCTATCAAAAGAAGTAAACGGTGCTAATTAAAGGCAGTGTTCACGATAATCTTCAATTTTGAGATTATTCGCATTATTGATTTAGTGGCCCTCGAGTAGAACTAAAATGACATAGAAATTGAGAAAAACGCAACAGAAATACACGAAATCCTTAAATATCACCCCGCTTCTTAGGTACATATCACAGGAAGTGTTTGTCCATCTTTCGTGGACCCGTCCTTTGCAATTCTCTACTTTCTATTGCTCCGTTCTTTCCTTAGGGCCCTAACTAATCCTGCTCTGCATGAAATATTTTTTCTATTTTCAATTGACTCAATTTCTCACCGGTGACAACCACCATGAACATGTTCATCCAACCGGACAACTAGTCCATGTTATAGAATAATGTCACTGAAATACGACGTTTTAATGCGTTTCTCGCCGTTTCTTTGTAATTTTGGTAACACTTGGAGGCCGACGCTTTGTTTTATATGAACTAATCAGGGACGAAAATCATCGTGAACACTGCCTTTAAAGGCAGTGGTCACGATGAAAAACGTTATAAAAAAAGTACAAACATCAGCTTAGATCAAAAACATCTGAAAAACTATGAAGGTAGCGCGGCGAGAAACGGGATAGAATTAGAGTTTCTAGGTCTCAAAGACGCCAGTTCGTGCACACGTGCACAGCGCCGACGGAAAAGATCGCAGTCTCATGCCGAGCAGTCAAAAATCAGCGACATTCAGAGGAAGAAATAAATGCAAATTTACCCAGTAAAAACAATTGAACAAAGAAAGCAAGCACTCCGGTCAATGTTTTTGACTAGATGTGTACATAAATCCAAAGTTTCATTGATTGAAATTCAATTTCAAGCCAGCTGATGTTCTTGATATAAGAGGTCATCGATGCCGATGATGTGGGGTGGGCTCGTCCACCATCAAAAGACAAGAAAGTTCAGACTTCAAATTTGGCCCGAAACAGTGGTTTTTTTTCGCAATTTTTTTCTTAGTTCCTACTACTCAAGACTCAGAAAAGGGTTTAGAGAGAAAAAGACGACAAGCATATTTGATCGCGACCACTGCCTTTAAGTAAAAATCGATGAGATTGACCTCGTGATTTGATCGCGAATGAGCATCCTTACTTAAAGGCTTAGCTTTTCCACTCTCATAGGCGCAGGACGGAATTTTTCAAACCCTTGTTTCCGCAGTGATATCAATAATGAACTGCTTACCTAACCAAACTAGCAAATTCCTCAGCTGCGTTCCTTTTTGAAGGATGAAACCGTCGACGATGTTCAGCAAACGATCGTTTGCAGTTTGAATCGAAGGCAGAGAAGGAGGCGATTAACATATCTTCCTCTGCCTGAACAAGATTAATGAACAACACCAAAGAATTTATAATAAATAATGAAGCGATGAAATCATTCTTCATGCTTTTCACCACAGGGGTAAAGCATTCGCGACGCTTGTGGGCATGATCAGGTAGGTTACATATATGATTAACGAGAAACGGTCCCTTGGCCGCCGCGACTTCCACAGGGTGAACTGAATAGTTCTTTCGAAAAATACATACAGCGCCGTCTTTGAGAAAATTGTGTGCCTGGTTAAGGGCCATGCCGTTTCAAAGGGCGTTGCAAATGATCACAAGTTATCATAAGGGTGCTCAGTTGTACGCAAAATTGTTGGGCACAGGCAGGAGTCGAGCCTACATCGAACGCATTCCGGGCAAGCATGCTTCCACTTACACCACCATGCGCGCAACTCTGACACTTGTCAGCTAGTTGACACACAGAGATGTATAGCAATTCAGCACTCAACCGTCATCGGGTATGATTTGGTGAACAGTTTCGGCATTAAATCTAGTTAAGCTACGACTATGAAATTTGATGATTCCTTTAAGAATATTTAATGCTTGGTTGAGGGTTATGCCGTTTTTGAGGGCATCAAAAATAACCACAAGTCAAAGAGTTGGATAATCGCATAGAGTTAGTGTGTCAGCTTACGAAACTTCTCATCTATTTATGCTTGGCGGATCTTCTGCGATGACTGCGTGTTATTCCTCCAGTTGATTTTGCTAGCTTGGGCGATTGGCGATGTCTGATCTTCGGTGCTCCTTTGAAGGATGGTTTCCTCCTCACCGTACTGCTAGCTGATCTTTGAGCACTTCGCCTTCTGATGTGTGCTTTCTGGGATCTGCTATGTCTCGAGGGTGATGTTCACAATTTCAAGCGTCTGGCCCCTAACAATTGTTGATCGTTGACCTGATCCACGCGTACTGCCTGCTCTCGGTGGTGATCAATATCATCAAATATTTCGCCTTGCTCATGTAGGGCCGACACTCGCTTCAGGTCCGGGATCTCTACGGTCATCAGGAGTGGACAGTGAGTATGATTTTTCATGGTTGATTAGTGATGTATGCAGGCCTCCCACTGACATGGTATGTAGAGTCCTCGCATTCAAGTCTGACGAACGGACTGAGCTGCGACGGTAGATCGCCGGGCGCGATCGAAACCCGGTTGGCCGGTGATGCCGCCAACGCCGCACGGCCAGCTGCAATCATCGCGCCTGGTTCATTCACCAGAATAAGTTTGATACGCAGACCATACCTTTTCTGAATCCATGTTTTTGTCGCCAGACACGTAGCTGAGGTTCAGATTTGTGAAATGCAGTGTTAGGTGCAAAAGTCATGATACTCACCTTATCAAGTGTCATTGGCTGCCATTTGTCCTGTATATTCTGGAGTGTTTTTGCAAGCAGGGAGAACGAGACATCAATTGGAATCATGGAATGAAAGGCAAGCCATCGACTAAATTAGAGTACAATTGAGAAACGTCATGAGACGTGTTAAACGTTTCAGCGGGACCCTCGGCAATTGCCAAGTGTTTGCTGTAGCGTAATAATGAAGTTTCCCTAGTCATAATATTATTATGGGGGGATCGGCGTTAATTGGATGACGTCAATTGAAGAAAGATTCGGTGGAAGGCGGAAAAGCGTAGTTAATATTAAGAAGCAAAGTGGTTAAATACCAACCACATAGCGGTATGAACGTCAGTCAAGTCTCCCTGTAAGGCATGTTGTCGGAGAATGGTATTGGCTTTGTCGGGAAATAAGCCATCCCATAGTCGAACGGGAGACTGAAACGGTCAGATTTCTTGCTTTCTTGGAAAAGTCAACAAAGAAACTCTTTTTTTCCGATTTAGCATGTGGAAACTCACGCCGCTGAGTCGGATTTCGTAGAGCGCGAACTGTCTTATGAGCTCTATATGTTCTTTCACATCAAGCAGATCGTCCTCTTCGGCTCCAAACCGCTCCTCACGAGTTGACAACCACAACTGAAGCGTTGGAAGATATCATTAGTACTCGGATCAGGGATGAGCGTAATTCCGATTTCCGACGGTTTTTGGCCTTGCGATTTCCGATTTCCGAAAAAAAAGCAACAGAAATCGGAAATATCTTGGATGAGAATTTTTTTACACTTTTCCTTCCCAAATCAGTAAGGGGTTATGTCGGGCGCAAAATTTGAATTCGAGGTCCGTCTTAAAGGCAGTGGTCACAATGAAAAACGTTATCGAAAAATCTAAAAAAAAATCAGCTTAAATCGAAAACAGCTGAAAAATATGAAGATAGCGCGGTGAAAAACGGACTAGAATCAGAGTTTCTAGGGCCCAAAGATGCCAGTTCGTGCACACGTGCACAGCGCAGCCGAGAAAGATCGCAGTCTCATGCCGAGCAGTCAAAAATCATCGACATTCAGAGAAAGAAATAATTGCAAATTAACCTAATGAAAACAGCTGAACAATGAATGCAAGCAGTTCGGTTAGTGTTTTTGACTACATGAGTTAATAAATATAGCGAAATTCAATTTCAAGCCAGCTGATGTTCTTGATATCAGAGATCATCGATACCGATGCTGTCGATCGTCGAACATCAAAAGACAAGAAAGTTCAGGCTTGAAATTTGGCCCGAAATAGCGGTTTGTCGCGATTTTTGCTTATAGGTCCTACTACTCTGAACCCAGAAAAGGGTTTAGAGAGAAAAAGGAGACAAGCATATTTTATCGCGACCACTGCCTTCAACTTTTCACAAAGCACTGACTGTATACATATACATGAAAATTATTCAATAAAGAAGAATAAGCCTAAGTTTTTTGGTAGGCACAGCCCCAGGGAAGGGTTAAGAATTTCGTTGAGCGAAATTCTGACTTCCGATGTTATTTCGCGTTCCGATTTCCGAATTACGATCTCCGAAAATTGAGAAGGTCTTTCCGATTTCCGAAACTCAGAAAAAAAATTCCACTCGTCCCTGATTCGGATATTTCAGATAACTATTCCAGTGAATTTCCAAGCTGGAACTGCGTTTGAAATCCACTAAATATAGCTGAAATTGCTTTTGTGTAAAACTCGGGAATTAGACCTTATACAATGGGACGAGGGGGACTCTGTAGGGAGGAAGCGCTCACGAATCAATTATCACCTTCAAACTGTTTCCTAGCAGCTGACATTAATTTATTTGTTAGTTTCTACAAAACAATGGACGAATTCGAAAGAAATCCGTCGTTTGAGGGTCATCACTGGTAACCCTTTTATCTTCCTGAGCTCGTCCAAGGAGCTAATAAACGGGTAGCTCAATCTCATTTTTGGGGGTCCAAAGATCGATTTTTTTGTAGGCCCAAACTGCTCCCAGGGTTTTAAGGGCGCTGTTGTGCCGATATGAGGTTCGTTTTCGTTGTCTTGGACGGTTATAGTAGGAAAATCATTTTACTAATAAAACCAATCGTTTCGAGCTATAACGTTTTTCAGACATAGGTTTAGGCCGGAATCGCTCACAATTTTGCTACTCGCAGAATGGGCGATGTCGCTATTTATTTCATTTTGGTAACCGCGGACTACGAAGAAATTGTTCCCACTATGAGGCATTGCCTATCGCCTGCAGAAGGTTAAGTCATTATTCATTTATTGAAGCTACGTAGTCATGTTCCTCTATGTGCCCATCAGCATGGTGACAAAAGAATCGCGTGCTCGCGAAGAGCAGTTTTTTGCTGAAACTTGAAAAAAAAAACAAAAAGATAGAGAGAGGGTGATGAAACCCCACTGACAGCTTTGTCAGCAAGCACGTAAGTGTGAGTTCAGGGAAAAGGGTTCATAAATATCCACTGCATGTACTGGGCTAGTAAGAGAGATTCTCCACACGAACTGATACACGAGCTCATCGTTAAAAACACGAGAATTAATGAGTATATACAGTGTTGCTCAAACGTTACTGCAATTTTACGAGTAGTTCCTACCCGTTGTAAGTCAAAGGACAAGCTCATTTCGAGAAACAGAAGCTTCACAAAAACAAGAGTACAAAGATGAGCTCGAGAAGATAAGATCTATCCGAAAAGGAATGTCCGTCCACGCGGTCGGCGTGTGTGTAGAGCGGCCATCGCGGAGGCATTTTTCGAACTTGCATATCGATCAGCAGAGTATTAGACGACTGTGCATTAATCCAGCCAGCTGCTTGCAGCCGTGGGAAGACTCTTCCGAAAAATGCCTTCGCAACGGCCGCTCGACGCGCACGCCGGCCGCAAGAGCGGACATTCTCATGCGGACACGCTTTACAACGAGTTTTTGATATTTCTCTTTCGCCTTCAATATAATCGCGAAACAAGCTGTTGAAAACTGCTCAATTTGGTGACACATATGGCTTTCGTATTCAATTTAGCCTGACGCATGGACCAGGCGGCTGGCCGTGCCGTGTTGGCGGCATCAACGGCCTACGGGGTTTCAACCGCAAGCGCGATCTGCCGTCGCAGCAACGTCCATTCACCAGATTAAAGTTATCACGTGAACTCTAGGTACTCCCAAATCAATTTGATCCAAATCATGTTTCGGAGGTGCTTCCGACGCAACTGAGGTACCGCATGGTTCCCCTGAAATTTTTCTAGACCAGTGTGGATCAACCACTAATTCCAACGAGGCCTAACTAACTAGTTCCTTGGCCAAACATTTTTGCCCCAGAATAAAGGAAACACATACGCACTATGCAGGGCGGCTACCAAGTTCCTGCCGCCACTTTGGCTACAGTTTACCGCAATGTGAAAAAGACATGGTGCGGTTGCGGTCACACACTAAAACTACGGTGGAAGAGCCAGAATTCATTATCGATCGACAGCACAGCTGATTTTCTGGGTAAGTTACGATTTATCTTTTTTCGTATTTGTCTCGGCATCATTTTTGTTTCTGACTGTTATATACTGCGAATAGAGGCTATTCTTAGTGCGTGAGGGAAATTAGTCGTTCGTTCAGGCTCCAAAGTGTCTTTTTTTCCAGAATTCTGTTTTCGAATTGAAAAAATGGCAAATCCCTCTCGCACACTAAAAAAGCCTCTATTGGTAATATTATAATAGTCAGAGACGAAAATGAAGTAGGAGCAAGCGTGAAAAAAAGAAAACCCGTAACTCACCCAGGAAATCGACTGTGCTGTCGATCGGTAATGAAATCTGGCGAAGAGCCAGGTTTTCCACCGTAGTTTTAGTGAGTGACCGCAACCGCACCATGTCCTTTTAACATAGCGGTAAACTGTATGTCGCGCTGGCTTGATCCAACAATTTATAATCTACACATTTGATTGTTGCATGCCTCAACTCATTCTTTACCCAAGCTATTACGCTCATAGGGATGGGTTGACCAAATGCGAAGTTATAAGGGATTAGTCGGAAAGAGTCGCAGTGATGCCCATGCACTGAAATGGAGTGCCAAACGAGAACATCGCAAAGGAGCTGTACGTGTCTACTCGGAAGTCGAAACAAATGCCCAGCGATTCAAGGGACTTGGTACAAATCCTGATGGTAAAGTGGGCGGCGGGTCGACGCCCAGATCGTCAGTCAGGAGCAAGAAAGCATCAAGGGCCGAATTAGCTGTAGCCATGAGAGAATTTTGTAGTGATATCGGAATTTCGTACACACGTGGCATCACGAAAGATCTGCGTTAATGAAAAATGGCTCTCCGAACCTCGCTCCATGTTCTGTGGTCAGCCGCTATCATCCATCAATGTTTGGGGTGGAATCTGCTCAACTTGAGAGACGCTCCCTCAATTCGTGGAAAATGTCCTGAGACCGACCCCAAATGCTATAAGAAAACATCCTGGTCGAAGCTGTGGAGCCATGGGCACGCAAACAATTCGGAAATAGCTAATAGTAGCGTCAGCAGATGAGAGCACCCGCGCATTCAGCTCATTCTACAAATGCTCTCTGCGACCAGCCTTTTTCGAGGGGTTGGGGTAGAAATGTACATATAACCATCCAGTTCTCCCGATCTTGATCCTACAAGCTTCGCTACTTGATCAGTTCTGGAGATGAGTGTATGTGCTACTGAACACACATCTGTAGATGTCCTGAAAAATGACCTGCTGAAGGCTTTGAACGAAATAGGTGCTGATATGCTAACGTTCATTGTGGTGAACTCTTTAAACAGATGGAAGGCTCCCAGAAGTGCAGTCTAATGACATTTAGGAACTTCCTGGTAGGTAGATTATCTGCATATGTACCTCTCTCAATGAACCGGTATATAGTGGGCAAATTTAGTTAAGATCTGGCGCCAATATTACCCTAAAGACATCGTACGCGCAGAAAACCGTTTATCACTTTTGTATGTTCTTGTGTAGTTTGGCTTCTCTAGTGAACGAGAATGTCGAAGGGGTCCATGAAAAAAACTTCATTTGTAAAGAAAAGTCAATCGGAACACATTGTAAATATGAATTTGAATATCAAGCCAAAATCGTTTTTGAAGTTTTTCTGCGTTTGAAGACTTTATCACTGTCATTTTCGAAGTTTTTCTGCATGTGGAGTTTATGCCATAACTATTTTTCATATTGTTGGGCGGTCGCATCATCATTCTTTGGAAAAGTGATGAAAGATTGGTGAGAACTGGTGGCGGATCTTCATCTTTAACCCCTTCTAACCTTCTCAGGCAGTGAGGCGGACTTATCGCGAAGCCGAATGGAAACGAATGCGTGGTCAACGGCGATCAGCCCGCTGCTTTTGCGCGCGGTCAGCTCTAAATGGGTTCGCGATCAGCCCTGAATGGGCTCGCGATCAGTACCTGGTTAAAAAAAGACCGACCACAAAAATCTGTATAATTTAGTTATTAATTATAATACAACTAGGCGGAGCCTAGGACCAAAGTTAAGCACCTTCGGGTGTTACGTCCTCTATCTCGTAGGGACAGAGTGTACTCTCGCTAGATCAACCAAGGAGATACTATAGATGTACCTCAAACTTGGGTAATTGAACCGGCGACAATCTCGTTTTACCACACAGAACAGTGCATCGTAGTCGAGGCGGGGTCCGTCGCGGTCAGTCCGATATGTGCCGTTGCTCGCGATCAGCCGGAATACGATGCACGTCGTTCGCGATCAGTCCTAATTACATTGTTGTACGCGATAGAAACGATTTGTGGTCGCGGTAAGTTCTACTTACCAGTAGCTGTGCGCGATAAGTCCGCACTTCTGTCGGACACACAGCGCGAAGATATCGAGCAACCGCAACTTGTTCGCGATCAGTTCTACTTGGATTTTCGCTCGCGGTAGAAACGGTTCCTGAGCGCGGTAAGTACTATTCGACAATTTTTGTACGCGATAAGTCCGCCCCATTGCCTGAGTATAACCCTACGTTTTGGAAGCGCCAAAGTTTATCGTTGTGGTCAACCGGGCTCATTCATGAAATTGAGTCTGAATAGAAAGTGGTTTCCAGCGCGAACAATGCCTTTAAAGGCAGTGTCCACGATAAATATCGTCTTCAGTTTTCCGCCGGAAATCGAATGGCCGGGGTCTCATTGGAACAGTAGGGGTAAAAGAACGAACAAAAACGAGCCCAAAAGAGCTTTAATCGGCTCCGAAATCCGCTCGCGCTAGCTCTTTCCGCTCGCGGTCGAGTATTCCTAAGAACAGTTTGGTCCGCTTCTTCATTAGCATTGGAGCGCAAGCGCGGCATTGGAGCGCGCAAGAAGAAGAGCTGATTTTGGATGTTTCGCAGCGCTTTTATAATTCCTTCTTCATTGATGTAACAGTCAGACTCTATACTTTCGTTTTCTGGTGAGAACTCGAAAACGATTTTTATCGTGGACACTGCCTCTAAATGTCGTGGCAGGAACTAAAGGGCAGTGATCACGGTAAGAAAACATTGCCCAGATCACCATATATATGAGTATGGTTCGATAACAGTTGAAAAACTGTGAAGGATGCGCAGAGAAAAAACGCGCAAGAGCTTGATTTATTAGGACCCAAAGCTGCTAAAACTCAGAATCATAATGACTGGCCCTACGAAGATGGAAAAAGCCATACCGGCCAAGCTGTAGGCTGATTCTCGCTGATTTATTCTCGGTTTCGAGCCAGCTGGCAAACCCTGACACGAGCTGACATGCATATTATCGATGTAGTCATTTCTGGTATGCTCGCCCATCTTCGAAAATCAGCGAATTAGAGGTTGTTAATTCCGCTCAAAAAAGGTTGTTTTTGTCGTCCTTCCGTATAGATTCAAATACTTTGAATTCGTAGAGGGGTTTCTTGACGAAAAATCGAAAACCATATTTAACCGCGACCACTGCTTTTAATTACCACAATCAACATCTATGAAAGTAGTTGAGTTGGCCGAATGTGCCGGTGAGCCATCCTCTCAAAATCATCTACTCTACTCATCTGCTGTAGTTTTTCAAGTACCTGGTAGCGGCTAAATGCTGGAGTTTTTTCGAGCGTTGATTATTGTGGAGCTTCTGGATAGTGAGAGCCTACTCGTTTGTGGCGACAATTTCCTAACGTTAGAGCTAACAACCAGCGTAAACCAGATCAAAATTTTTTCCACCGCTTTTACACAGCGGTTTCAGACATTGATTTTAACACTTCGTGCTTAGAATTCTCGTTGTTGTTGCTCTGATGAAGACTCTCATTTCTGAAATGACTTGTTAACTGATATAAAAATATTACTCTCAACTAGTTATTGTACCTAAAAATTTACTAGAGTTTTTCAGCCACCCTGCAGTCGGCATTGTTTTCGATGACTGTTTGGCAGCGACGAGCACCCCTGTACTCAATAGTAAACTTTTTTCTACTAAAAATCGGTACCAATGTCTTGAGAGGAACTCAGTAGGTATTCAAAACCCGAAAGGGGGTTCGGAAAGCGATCCTGAAATAGGATTAGCCCCAACCATGAGATGTTTCTTCCCTTCTAGAAGAGTACAGTCAAGGACTGCTCTCAGTATCATGTTTCAGTCGACAAGTACAAGATTTAGGGTTTATTGGGATGAAAAGGAGTTTCATGATGCGGACCACAGCTTAAAGGCATCGTCCGCGTTGAAAATCAATTTTCATTTTTCTGGCTCAATTTCATGATTGAGCCCGGTAGACCACACTGGTACACTTTGGCGCGTCAAAAACGTTGGGCAATGAGCGTGGAAGGCGTCAACGATGAAGATCCGCCACCAAATCTCACCAGTCATCTAGCACTTTTTCCTAGAATGTTGGTGCGACCGTAAGACAACATGAAAAATAGTTACGGCACGAACTCCACATGCAGAAAAACTCCGAAAATGACAGTGACGAGGCCTCCAAAAGCAGAAAAACTTCAAAAAGGATTTTGGCGCGAAATTCAAATTCGTATTTACAATGTGTTCCGATTGACTTTTCTTCACAAATGAAGGTTTTTCATGGGCCCCTTCAGCATTTTCGTTCACTAGAGAGGCCAAGCTATACAAAAACATGAAAAAAATAATATACGGTTTTCTGCGCGTACGATGCCTTTAAGTTCCCATGTTCACCCTTGTAAATTTTCGTTCCTGCTGTTGGTAGTACACGGTGGAATAGTTGAAAGTTTCAGTCAACATTTTCCCTGATTCGGATTCGCAAGCATTGATGTGTATCAGTGGAGATGTCACATCTTTTGCAGGTATCACTTCATCGTGGAGGATGAACAGACGAGTGCATTAGCAAGATAGCGGTCATGCTCTATGTGATTTCACGCGACGGCTCCAGCCAATTAATAGGTGATTGTTAGCACCCATATCCGTGGATTCGTTGCATGAGATCAATCAAAACTATTCCACTGTCGCACGAGAGCCTCTGCACGGAAACTCAGCCTCGATTCTCAGCGCTCGTCATGTGATACATCGAAAAATATGTTTCAGCGCAAAGATTTCATGAATAACTGATGATGAGAAATGAAAAATTGGGATTTAATGGGAGCAGATATGAGTATACTTTCTAGCAACTATATTCAACCATATCGTTTCTCAAGCTGTTCATCCCCTAATTATATGTAAATACTGAGCAGATTGAAAATAGTAGTTTTTGCCATCGTACCTTCAACTTCACACTTCCTGAAACCTTGCTCTTCTCGGATCGAGGTTGCAGAGGAAACCACTGTTCAACTCCATCGGGTGGAATATCCTAAACACACAGCAAGCATTCACTGCTTCCCTCAGTATGCGTATGTAAGCTCCCAATTTTTCACTCACACTCAGATTCATAGTTATACATCCTAGAAAGTCATCGGTGCTGTCGTCAGAGTCAGCACGTGCACTTTGAGCTACTTCCTTGAAGAAACGACCGAGACCCTAAAGCACATAGGCACCATAAAATTATACAGAATTATGTAAACAAGCTCCTTCAGGAGCGACGTACATATCTGGAAACTTGAATAAATCCAAATACTAATTCAAGATAAAAATGCAAATGAAGTTGGTTAGAAGTACTCATTTCTAATGCATTTCGAAATTTCGTGTTATCCCCGGATATTTATCATGAGCTGTTGTTCTTAAATTAAAGGTACAGGACACGCAGAGAATTATTTTTCAGATTTTATGCTTTTTTTGGAGGGGGTCAAACGCTGATCATAATGGTATCTCTTAAATCCTCCAAGACCCTCTACAAATGGAATTATGGCTCCTTCGAAATGCCTATATTTCGAAGGCGAAAATTTGGTGTACGAGTTGTCTCAGACCTATATTTCTCTTCATTCGCAGTCGGTTCACGAGAACTAACCAGAATGAGGAGACAAGCCCGCAATGGAGAGAAGAACAATGGTTTGGTTGAAATTCATCCATTCATCTAGCCGGTATTGAGTTCGAAAATGATGAAGTGGGTGTGGCCCGTGGTGGGTAATGAAGGAGGTCGGGCCCGTGGCGGTCGCTCATATCTCGCTTATTTGTACAAATCATGATCTCGCCTTTGACACGTGTTACATGTACAGGAGGGTTCTACTACACATTAAAATGAAAATCAGAGAATTCATGTCTAAAGGTATACTGTGCCTTTAAAGCCAGTGTTCACGATAAAAATCGTTTTCCTGTTTTTTCGCCTATCTTGAAAACAGTCCGTGCTAATTCTAATGATGTCTCTGGGGCTCTGGGATCGTACAAGGCCTTCTGGGAACGGAGTTATGGTCCTTCAAACATTGAGCTAGGGAAGCATGATGGACGAGTTGTCCGAGGCTTGTAAGTTCCGCCTTTGCAGCCGACGTATGCGAGCTGACCTGAGTAAAGAGGGAAGTCGAGAGTGAAGGGAAGGACGGGGTTATTGATCGGAAACCATCGCTCATCTCAAGAACTCCAGTTTTCATTTGTTCATGTCGGGGGGCGGGCGCTGCGCTTTTGGGGTCTGCATTGGGCTCAAAGTGGCAACTTCGGGCTCTTTTGGGGCTCTTCGTAGCTCGTTTTCATGCGTACTTTCAACGTTTACGTCACAGTGTGCCCGTCCACTCCCTATTCCTAATGGAAACTGAAACACATTTTTTTTATCGTGAACACTGCCTTCAAGGACAAGATGGCAAAATGAACTATCAATAAAAGCAATGAACAGTGAAGAAGTTGGTCGTAAGGAAGATTTAAACTGTGATTCTGGTTCTTGTATAAAACTCTTCGATCGGAAATTTTATAGAATAGGGCCGGTCGTGAAGTGTCAAGTCAGATCATCTTAACTGACTTTCCTCAGATAATCTGAATCAGTTTGAAGAAACGGCCCTTAAAAAGCTATATGTTAGTAATCGAACATTGCTAAAAGAAACGGTCCCAGAATATCTTTTGTTAAAGGCAGCGTTTACGATAATCATCCTCGTCGACTTTCCACAGTGAAATGATAGGCGAGAAGGATTCTAGGCTCCCAGTGTCGAAAGAACGGTAGAAAACGAGCCAAAAGCTGCAAAATAACGGCTGCAAACAAGCGTTTTGGTGTCCCAGACACGCCCCGTGCCCCAGATCCGCCCCTCGAAAGGAACAAATGAAGACTCAGATTATAGGAATGATCAAGTGAAGGAAGTGCTGATAAGTGAGCTGTTTGCTTCATTGCACTGATAGGTATCATCTTTCTAGCGGTCAATTCCTCCACGCTCAAAAATCAACGTAAACAAGAGAGGGCCTATTTTCGCTCAAAAACGCGTCTTTCGTGTCCATTCCAAGCGTGCTTCGCTATATAGGGCACCAGTCCTTTCGTAAACCGTGGAGATATCGGAAGTGAAATTTATCGTGAACACTGCCTTTAAGAATCAGAAATTTTGTCCGAGTTGAAGCAATACCGAACAAAGTAAGGTGATAGTAAATCTGGAATCCAACTAGCAGAGAAAACCATTTCAGCGTAGTCCGAAGTGAGCGAAATGAAGTTTAATACCCACCCACAAATTTAGCAAATCAGCGAAAAAAACGCGTTTTAGCGTTTTGCTGCACCTTTGGAATAACTCTACCACAATTTGGATTTACGGGGGGGGGTGAGTAAGATATTACTACATAGAATCGCTTCATCAAGATCTACGAGATGGTGTTAAAATTTCATTAATATCTTGAACTATACCTTAATTATAGGCATGTTGCTCAAAAAAAAATTAAAGCGCCGGGCGAGCGTCCTGACGAAACAAAACGTGTTATGGAAAGAGAGACATACCTATAATTAAGGTATAGTTTGAGATATCAATAAAAATTCAACACCATCTTGTAGATTTCGATGAGGCGATTCTAGCAACACCTTTCGTACATACCTCAAAAACCCCAAATTTCACAGAGTTATTTCAAAGGGACGCAAAAACGCGCTTTTTGCGAAGTTTGAGGGTGGGTATTGTACCTTCCCAGAATCCCTCGCTACTATATAGTGGTGAATAAGAATACAGTGCGTTCCATTATATACTTCCACCCTGACTTTTAAACACATTGCTCTCCAGCGCTGTGCTGGACAATTTCCACTGTGATGAGCGAAATCAGTGTGTTGAAAAACCATTGCATCCACGTTTCTGAAATTTGATCTTTCCAAGAACGTTTTTATAACACTTTTCACGATTTTCGGCCGTCTCAAAATATACTTCCACCGTGCATAAATAGCGATTAGAACACTTTTCTGTTCTAACCAAACTGTGAGTTTGGGTCGAAGTTGACGAAAATTTTCCGACTCTGTAAGCATCGGGATTTTCAACTGTCTAAGGTGGATGAATCTCAGATCTGGGCCAACCATGACGCCGGTATAAGCGACTGTCGCATCCATGGTCGAAATGAGAGAAGCCACTGTGCCGTTTCTAGTCTCCAAGAAAATACGGACCATTGCGGTCACAGTGATGATTGGGTACTAGCGTAGAGGCTCTCTGGAAGAGATAAACGGCAAATTCGGAAGCGCAAGTTCAACACAGTGGCTAGCTCTGAAAGCACTTATTACAAAAGTTTCAAGAATGAGGCTCCAAAAGTTTTCAAATGACTGCAGAAGCTCGTCGGCTAGCTCTCGGTGCGTAGCACCTTCAACTAAGGTTTAAAGTCGTTTTAAAATTTTTGAGGCTTCTTTCTTGGAACAATGAAATAAATGTTTTCAGAACAATCATGAGACTTTGGAACAGAACAATTCTCAAAAGCTAGCGTTATCCAGATTCAAGTTAAAGGCAGCATACACGCTCGCAAAAGTTGTTGAGATAACTACATTAGTGGGGTTGCACGGACCTTAGAAAAGCCCTCACGAAGGTGGAAGAGTTGAAAACGAGTTAAATTGACCGTATTTGAGCCGTATTGAGTCACAAAATCATCCTTTCTCCGCCCATCGATACGGGCTCCGCCCCTCAATACAAATGTTCAAGGCTCGATTACGGTCATTTTGGCCCATTTTTTACGCTTATAACGTCGTAAGCGTTCCAGAAAGGGCCGTACGAGTACATTAGCATCGTTGTCCCAACAAATTTGTCGCTAGCTCCGCTACTTCAGCCAATGCGGTACAACTCGTCCACTTCTGGGCCAATGTAGAACGAACCGTTATATCTTCATTTCAGTTGATTGTTTTTCCGGTTTTTTCGTTATCTCTGAATATTAACAGCTTCAGACCTTCGATTCATTCCATAAAATTGATATCATTTTTGAGCGTGTATGCTGCCTTTAAACTTGGACTGCTTACGTTCAAGTTCGCTGTCTGAAGGGCGTCCAAATGCATCGATAGCATAGCTAGAGAGGTGATGGAAAAGTCTCCATGAAAAGCAGGCGCTCGAGAAGAAGCTATTCTCCAAACTGTGCTGAAGTACAGGACAGCCGAAATAGGGTATGGTAAGGTTCAGAATTTGGGTGAAGACGAGAGCAGCACACACTCATTAAAAATTAGTTTGTGATGTCCATGTGATCACTTTCATCAAAAGGGATGCCCTTCTAGACAGACTGATGAAATGAACTTCGGTCGGAGTGATTTGTGAAAATAAACCGAATGATTCTATCGACCCAACTTTGGCGTCGGATCTTTGATGACGTGGAGGGCATTCTTTCTCGACTACAGGCTTCTTCTGGATTTTGTCCCTAGTCACTCGGGCTCAGACGAGTATCAAAGGGTTTCCAATATCACCTTCCCCCTCTTTAAGGGAGGAAGAGGGCAGCGATCACTAACATCCCAAAAGGATACACCGTGGGAGATGCATTTCACCATGACCTTAGCACCACAATATTAAAGGCAGTGTCCACGATAGAAACCATGTCTGTTTTTTTGGTGGAGATCGGCAGCTGCAGGGCCTAGCGCAACCCTAACGTTGAAAAAACTAAGAAAAATAGGCTCGGAACGGTCCCCCATGGCCCCGAAGTTGGACACCCGTCAGCTCGTCACACCCCAGAAGCACTTTCCACGCCCACCGACGTGAACAAATGAATGCTCGAGATTGTGGGATGAGCGATGGTTTCCGATTAATAGCCCCGTTCTTCCCTTCATTCTCAACTTCTCTCTTTAGTCAGGTCAGCTCTCATACATTGGCTGTAAAAGACGGAAGTTACAAGCCTCGGACAACTCGTCCACGATGCTTCCCTAGCTCAATTTTTGAGGGACCATAACTCCGTTCCCAGAAGGTCTTGTACGATTCCAAAAACATCATTGGAATCAGCATTGGACCGTCTTCAAGATAGGCAAAAACGCAGAGAAACGATTCTTATCTTGAACACTGCCTTTAAAATGTTGAGTCTGGCTAGCAAGTAGCCCCAGTTAAAACGGTATGAAGGACCTCTCAACAATCATTACGCTGATAGACGTATTTACGAGCTACATGCAAGCAGTTCTGCTCAATCGATGAGCTGAACACAGCGGTTCTCGACATTGGGAGCTATTTTGACCCCTCAGTCCCCAGTAAATCAAAGAACAGTTTGTAAAATCGACTCCTCAAGTTATTTACAAATCGTAGAGCACATGTGAACTGCTGATCACTGTGAAATCGTTCAATTGTTGAGTAATTTCTCTCTCAGACTTAGTGGAAAAATATTATGAAAGGCCCAAAATCAAAAAAAGTGTTATACAAAATTCTTAGAAAGATGAAATCCTGGGATCGTGGATATAAAAATTTTCAACCCACTGCTTTCACTCATTACAGTAGAATAGATTCAGCACAACGATGGGAAGCGCTGTCATCAAAATATAATATGAAAGTATGCATATAATTAAACGCACTGTTTGACATTGGTTTTCAATTTTTCGAAGGATTACGGTGGTTTACTGTAGAAACATGGCACTAAACCCACCGCAACCTGTCGTGGTCGTCTGAGAAACCGAAAACCTATCTCATATTCGTGTTCAGCAGGTCTAATGACCTCCTGCAAGACGGTGAAAATAAAATGTATTTTTTTGGGTCCACCCACCTACAGTTTCTAGCTTGCAACCTTTTGTGATATGGGTTAAGGCTCGAGTCACTCGCAGTTTTTACCACTAATAACATTGGCATCATCACAAAGTGCTTTGTTGTACTCACTTTAGACGGAGCTATAATGTTTTTCCTCACAAAGTGAGCTGAAAAATGCCAGAATGTTTTAAAACACAGGAGAGAGTGAAGAAATAACATTCGACCGGCGGAGATGGTCGTCGTACACATTACTGAGGGCGATTCACAGAATTTGAACTACAATACCCGCGCTAAGTTTTGTAAAAACGGAGAGCATCTAGCAAACTTGGCAAAAAAGCGTCCGATGTACATACATATGTACCTTTTTTGAATGAAGACTTTTATGCATTCTGAAAACACTATCATATTCACAGATCAAATTGCTACCTAATTATTTGACTCTGTGCCGAAGTTCCCTAAACTGACTTTGTTTTGTAAGGAAATAGTTTTTGCAATCATTTTTCAAAAACGTCGCGCGCGGTGAAGTGCGGCGAAACTTTGAGCAGCATTTGTACAAGTAATGGAGGAGCAATCTGTATGCTTTCTTAATAAATTAGGAGCAGGTAAGAGAATCTGAAGGTTGGTTAAGTTGAATTTTCGAAAGCCTTCATCTAAGAGTCTGGGTTTTCGCAACAAAACTCCTGCTTTTCAGGAAGTTCTCAAGCATGTTTAATGAAGGATTCCAAAAATTCAACCAACAGAAACCTTGAGATTCTTTCACCTGCACCTATTTTATAAAGAAAACATACAGATTGCTCTTCCATCACTTGTACAAATACTGCTCAAAGTTTCGCCGCTCTTCGTCGCGCGCGACGTTTTTGATGAACTATTGCAAAAACTATTTCCTTCATAAACAAAGTGATTTTAGCGAGCTTCGGCACACAAGTCACATAATTAAGTAATAATTTGATCTGTGAATATGATAGAGTTTTCAGAATTCAAAAAGTCTTCATTCAAATAGTTAGATGCATCGACGCTTTTTTGCCAAGTTTGCCAAATGCTCCCCGTTTTTACAAAACTTAGCGCGGGTAATGTAGATTGTTTTTTTAGGTTTTCGTGAAGCTCAATTGATGGAAAGCGAAAAAAAATGAATTGGCAGCCAACAAAAAGTATCATTAATATCTTCCCACCATATTTTTAGAGGCAGTGGTCGCGATGAAAGAAAATTGTGGAACAGACCATAAAAATCGGCTTGATCCGTAAACGGCTTAAAGACCGCTAAGGTTACGCGGCAAGAAACGAGCTAAAGATAGAGTTATTGAGTTCCTAAAATACCGGTTCAAGCACACGTGCACAGCTCCGCTCAAAAAAGGTCGCCGTCTCATGCTGAGCAGTCAAAAATCATTGACTGTGACAGAAAGAAATAAATGCAAAATTAGCAGATGAAAACAGTCAAACAATGGAAACAAGAATTTCATTCAATGTTTGACCCAACGAAGACCGAAATATTTCAGCAGGTCGGCCCGAAGGATATTGTCCAATAATTGAATTCCGATTTAAAGCCAGCTGAAGTGCTTGATATTAGAGATAATCGATGCCGATGATGAGGAGTGGGCTCGCCCAACATCAAAAGACAGGAAAGTTCATGTCTGTCTCAAATTTGACCGATAGCAGGGTTTTTTTGCAACTACTTCTGATAGGTCCTACTATTCTGAATCCAGAAGAGTTTTTAAAGAGAAAAAGAGAGCAGGCATATTTTTGATCGCGACCACTGCCTTTAAGATTCACTGATTTTCTGCGCCTTAGAAATGCAAACGGCTCTTTATCGAGTCAAGGGAATCGTTCAGATTTTCAAAATACGAAAACTATCTCATGGGTGACTACAATTTCCCAAGACAACTAGATATGCGGTTTTTGTGAAAATTGAATTGACCGCAAAAGCTATGGATACTTCTTTTCTTCTTGTATTTCAGTTCTCGTCATTGCACTCGGCCGTGTTGAGTGATTGAAGAGTTCAGAAGCTGCATTGCGATCTACTACTTATCCTTCTGAAAAAACTACGACAGCGAACCTCTGGGGCGGCATTCACGCATGGGCGGGTTAGGAAGGGGTTGGGACAGGGTCTGGGGAGTCGGCGCGTTTGATGGTAGTAGGGCGAGGGCTAGTGGTCACTGAAAAATCGTTCCCTCGCCATCCCTACCTAATAGGGTGGGGCAGCCGAGACTCCGCTGAGACACCAATTATTGCTTATCTCAAGCACTCGCAGGGGAATCATCAAATGCGCCGACGCACCAAACCCTGCCCCAACCCTTCTTAACCCACAGTGTATGTTCGTGAATACCGTCCCTGGAAGCAGCTCAGTTTCTGGTTTTAATCTAAGAGTGTGTTGGCCGATAATTAGTGGGACACAAAGCCAATCATTTGAATAAGTTCAGCACATCCATAGCTCTAGAAAAAAGATTGATCTAAATTCTAATCTAATTTGTTTAAAAAGTTTCATGAACTATATAAATTTATAAGTGATCACAAGGCCTAGGCAAAACCAAACCTCTGCAGCCGCTTCGCGACTGGAGCGATTGCTTTGAGATTACCTGACAGAGAGATCTTTTCAATCACCTAAATTGAGTTAAATACGGACCAGGAACCTAATCTCACCTTTAAACCTCCAGTAATCTGGTTCAGTGACGAAACTGCATCCAACACTGACTGTTCTTCATCGTCATGGTCCCTAAAAATAATAATAAGTAATTTAATTCATCTCTGTTAGAAAAAAGACTGAGGTGGCTATCAAAAAAGGAGCTCTGTATAAGATTGACAAAACAGACAGATTTCGATTGCCGCTGAAAAAATTGTGTCATAAGTATGTCCGAGAAGTTTGCATACGGACAACCTCTGTCTGTTCACGATTGTCTCATTGTCAGACCATCCTATGTAAAGTATTTTTGAATGAGACTGTTAGCCCACGCGGACGGCGTGCTTGTCAGGCGGCTGTTGCGGGGACGTCTCCCGGACAGGCATTCCTACTGAAAATACGGCTACATGACTGATATTATTCACTTTTTGTCTAGCATTGCTGCTAATCGATTTACGAGTCCAGAAAACGTCTTCGCAACTGCCACACGACACTCACGCCGACCCGGTGAACAGACAGTCTCATTCGGACAAACATTATGTAGCTCTGTTCTCAACCGAATACGACGATCCTGTCTTACTAGCGCAAAAAAAATCGGCCGAGCGGCGATAACTGCGTTTTTCCGCGCCACATACATACAAATAAACTCGTTCAATACTGTCTGTTGCAGAGATGATCATTTGCAGCGAGAGCTTCATTCATCTGAAAATCGGATTCTGTGGACCCTTCGGAATTTAACCCTTTCGCAAACCGCCTTTCCACTACATAACTCTCTTATAACTCTACACACCCACACCACACTGATAGTTCTCAATTATGAAGCCCTTTTCGCCTTTTCACCCACAATCCAAAATGACGAGCTGTTTCTGTAAACGCTTGCCTTATCGACCAATCTCTGTTTTTTCAGACATTCGTTCTTGTTGACAAGACACCTTTGTCAAGACGGAAGCGCACCGTTCTGCCTTTCAGCAACACGAATGTCTGATTCGTTGAGCGTGTTGGAAGGTGCTCAAGTTTATGAATGAAGAATTAGTCAACTGGGCAAAGACGACTTATAGGTATAGCTCGACAGCGTACCAAATATCCATGTGAAACCGATCAGTTTGCACATCGTCGACGATGAACTGGAACCGCTCGCTCCACTGAGGGTTCAACGTCTTCCTCTGCACAGAGCTGGCTTTGATAAGTTTCGCAGGAATTGTTCCACTGTCGGACCCCTAAAGCAACTCTGTACTATTAAATAATTCACAATCAGCTGAATAACTTGCTAAGACATATCTTTCCGCCTTTCTTTCCCACTTTGCGTCGAAAGGAACCGCCGAATCTGTGCAGGACACTGTCCCTTTTCAGCTAAAAATGAAAAGCTCTCAACACGGCTCTATTTGAGTTTGGAGCTTCACACTATACCTGATTTCTGGGAGATTTCGGTGGACCTTCTTCCTCTGTGGTTTCAATCACTTCGGGAATTTCGCGCTTTCCAGGAACCACGCCCATCATCGTGAAAGGATCGCTGAATCCTGGAAACATTGTTATAGGACACTAAAACCACCCTCAACGCCGCCCACGTTTCCAAATCTCTGACAGCAGCTCTAGACAACCTCAAAAAAAAAACTTGGTGCAGATTACAAATCAGCGAAACTAGCCCTATTAATTACAGCCACAGTGTAAGACAAATTTCGTTAATGGAGCATTGTGAGTTACTTGACCCCAAACCTGGATCCCAAAAAATCATACGCTCCAAGACCTCAAAAATCAAGCATTTTTTCGCCTAAACTTTGTCTATTGGGTAATTTAGGGGTGCTGAACACAAATATGAGGTGTCATTTTCGGCAATTCAGACGGATACGGTGGATACGGTAAGTATAAAGTAATTTCTTGAGCAGTCGTAATCTGAAAACAGAAAACAAACCTCTTACTCGTGTTGAGTGCCGCAAATAACGCCCACCCCCCCCCCTAAATAAAGTCTGTTCAAAAAACAGAATGTTTGATTTCTTGTGGACGTCCTACCGATTTGAGCTAATAGTTTTTTGAAATTTAGGATTACGAACGAGCTACCATTTAAAGGCAGTGTCCACGATAAAAACCATGTCTGATTTTTTGGTGGAGATCGGCAGCCGCGGGGCCTAGCGAAACCCTAACGTTGAAAAAACTGAGAAAAATGAGCTCGGAACGGTCCCCTACGGCCTCAAAGTTGGACACCCATCAGCTCGTCACCCCCAGATGCACTTTCCACGCCCACCGACGTGAACAAATGAATGCTCGAGATTGTGAGATGAGCGATCGTTTCCGATCAATAGCCCCGTTCTTCCCTTCATTCTCAACTTTTCTCTCTACTCAGGTCAGCTCGCATACATCGGCTGCAAAAGACGGAAGTTACAAGCCTCGGACAACTCGTCCACCATGTTTTCTTGACTCAATGTTTGAGGGACCATAACTCCGTTCCCTGAAGGTCTTGTGCGATTTCAGAGCTATCGTTGGAATCAGCATGGGGTCATTTTCAAGATAGCTGGGAAAACAGAAAAACGATTTCTATGGTGAACACTGCCTTTAACGATTATCTACAAGAAGAACAAAGTTGCAGGCATTCATTGGTGAACTGTCATCAAGCTACCAGGCTAAAATGAACCAGATAAATAAACCGAAAGGTCTCCAAACGTATAATGAAGATACATATTTTTCGGTTTCAACGTCTGGGTGCGACAATATAAAAGATTATTCAATCCTTACACATTCGGTTTGATTTTCAAACAAGAATTTCTCGTTTCGCACCGCCTATATGAGGAACAAAGTTGCACGCATTCATTGGCGAACTGTCATCAAGCTACCAGGCTAAAATGAACCAGATAAATAAACCGAAAGATCTTCTATCGCCTTTTGCCCTCAAAAATTTCCCCGATGGAAACCTTTGGTAAAAATACGTTAACACTCTCGAAAACTGTCAAATGAACTGCAGATTCGTGACCAGCACCTCAAAAAGACTTCATACGGATCTTTGAGTCGGATGTGAAACATTTTTCTAAAACGCTATCACAACCTAACACTTCAATAAAAAAGGCGCTCAACGAACATATAGAGGTATCTAGTCTTTTCAGACTTGTAACTCATGGACTCCCAGCCTATTTTTTTAAAATGAAGAAACCGACTTAGCATTCAAGCTCAGCACGTTAAATAACCCTTCATTGAAATATTTACCCCAAGTTCAAAAAAGAGCTACAAACGTCAAGTCCAGCTCAGCTGTAGAAAATGCGAACTTTGACCGACTAAAACTTTTTTCGCAGATGTATGCAGCATAATCCTTCTTCAAATTCGAAGAGTGCGTGTTAGAGTAGACCAGAAAACAATCATCAGCTTCCTGATTCGGGTGGAGACCATGCGAGGTTCTTTAGTAAGAAGGAGAACCACGAGTTGTATCTAAACTCTCTTTAGATCAGGATTACGGTCACGAATTGACCTTTCGAATCTGGGGTGCATGCTACAACAGCTTGATGAATTTCGCAGCAATTAGCTAGCAATTGATTTTCCGTTACTTGGTGCAATGTTATAACACTACAGGATTATTTTTGAATGAAAAAAATAGGTGACAAAACTTTCTGATTTTTCGGCGCGTTCATATGCGCGTCGCTAGTCACCCTGAACAGCTTATTCTTTTCAACGAACCTCCTTTTCAAAATGCACAACGTTCCGCAGCAAAAACGATTTTTGAAACAAATGATGAGCAAAAGCCTGAAGAGTTCCCGATTTTTCACAGTAGAATTCGTCACTGAGTCGGCTTCGGAAATTGTTGCTCCGTCCCCTATATGACCGTGGAGAACTGCTCCGCTGAGGTATTTTTGAAGCAGAGGGTCCCTGCTCGAAATGTATCATAGCTTAAATCTTTGGACCCTCCATCGAAAAAAAAAACGGGAAGGCAAAAGGCCGAAATCCATCTCTAGCCAGGTTAGTGTTAGGAACAGCTGCATTCTTGCCATTTTTTCGTTTCACTGGAGACATACAGGCGACAAACTTGAAGCGTAAGTGCCCCAGAAAGTTTCCTATCGATCTGTACTCAAAATACCAACTTCTCTCAGAAATCAATAGAGTTCATCGATTATCAATTTTTTTTGGAAATCAATGAGAAGTACAAAATTCGCTGAAGAATCATCAACCGCACTTGACCGAATAGTTAGCCGCCTCTATGTATTCAGGGAATGAAAAAACAACGATAATCTGGGTGCGCTGATATATATTGACAGAGCCCATGTGTGGAATTCAGCATCCTTGCTCTCGCGTTTTTTTGGTGAAGAGTCTAAAGGCTTCAGCTAGTGATACGTTTCTAAAGAGACATCTTCTGATTCAGAATGACCCCCTTGGAGCAGTTCTCTGCGTTCGACGTACGATTGGAGAAAAAGGTTTAGAGAAAAGAACAGATCATGTAAGACGATCGGACCCACATACATATATGCCGACGGTATGAGATCTTAATCTTTGTCACCACATTTAAAAACCCCCTGTACTCTTACAAACCATTGATGTCCTTTGCGATGAGGTCCTTCGCCTCAAGGAGAAGCACATTCAGGAGTACGACGGGAGGCTGAAATGTACACGGTGGTTGAACAAGCATTTTAGTCGATGTCATCAGTTGAGTAGGTGTCATATGTAATTCATACCTTGTTTTTCTTGGCCTTTTCCATGAGTGCATTGTGCAGCTGGGTGTCGCCTTGAAAGGCAGATCTCACGTACTTGTAAAGATTCTCACGACTCTCACATTCCTCCTTGCCAACCTTGTGGGTAATTGTGTACAGCGCTTCTACATACAATGCCTATAACATCGAAATTGTTAGAAGATTTTTAACTGGATGGACACGACATTTTACAGCTTTCATCAAGAGTTTCTAGAGTGCAGGATTACAGTTTTTGATCACAACATAACATAGACTGTGTATACAAAGTTTGTATTACAAACCAATACAGTTCAAACATTCCCAAGATTATTGTCGTACACATTGCAAAACGCGACCTTCCCTAGGTAAGACATTGTCTGTAAACTCGAAATCAGACTGGTTTCTAGACTCGAAAAAGCTGTGAGAAATTTCATGAGGTGCATGTATTCGAAGGGTTAAGTGATGACATTTTTTGTAACCTTATGCTGCGTATGAGGTATGATACTGACTACATATGCACAAAAATTCAAAGTTGCCACTTCAGAGCTGAATTGAGGCGAAGCAGTTCTAATTTCCATCGTCTCCATGGAAATCCGGTTTTGTGACGCGTACAGAAACGTACTGTACTTCTCTGGGCCAAAATCCGGTCCGCAATTGCGTCTCGACTCGCTTCGCGGCCGCGCGCATTCAAGTCGGAAGAGTTTCCAGCGCCGCAGCCGCCAATATGTTAACTCTAGGTAGGTTTAAGAAACTAGAAAGTAAACAAAATTCGAGAAAACTGTATAAAAAGTCATATCGAGTCGGCTTTGACGCGGGAAACTTGAATGACTCCAGCGCGTGCGGCCGCAAACTGCGTGCGACCGCAAAGCGCGTGCGGCCGCAAAGCGTGTCGAGACGCAATTGCGGACCGGAATTTGGCCCAGATAAGCACAGTAACTATCGGACGACGTCAACAGAACATAGAAAGCATTTCCGGTGTAAGTATGAAACAGTCATCGCTAGAGCTTTCTCGAATGACTTTCAAGTAAAAAATTTTTTGATTCTATCGCAGTTCCATGCATAGTGCTTATATTGGATTGGTTAAAGGCAGTGTTCACTATAGAAATCGTTTTTCTGTTTCTCCGCCTATCTTGAGAACGGCTCCATTCTGATTCCAATGATGTCTCTGAGATCGCACAAGACCTTCAGGGAACGGAATTATGGTCCCTCAAATATAGAGCTAAGGAAACATGGTGGACGAGTTGTCCGAGGCTTGTAACTTCCGTCTTTCGCAGCCGATGTATGCGAGATGACCTGAGTAGAGAGATAAGTTGACAATGAAGGGAAGAATGGGGCAACTGATCGGAAACCATCGCTCATCTCACAATCTCGAGCATTCATTTGTTCACGTCGGTGGGCGTTGAAAGTGTATCTGGGGGTGACGAGCTGATGGGTGTCCAACTTTGGGGCCGTAGGGGACCGTTCCGAGCTCGTTTTTCTCAGTTTTTTCAACGTTAGGGTTCCGCTAGGCCCCGCAGCTGCCGATCTCCACCAAAAAAGCAGACACGGTTTTTATCGTGGACACTGCCTTTGACTTACTTGACTTAATCGGTTGGCTTTCGCCTGACGCGGTCATTCCGCATCTTCACCGAGGTGTGCCGTCCTAGTAGTCAGCCGTGTCCATTTTTCACGGTCTTCAGCCACAATTTGAACACATTCCATCCAGCTGTCACTATTCCATTTCCTGCGAAACGAAACATCGCGCCTGAACTGTCTTTCGATGCCGAGTGACTTTAAATCCTCTTTAACCACATCCGTCCAGAACTTTCGCCTACGCCCAGGTGGCCGTTTCCAGACAGGATTTGGAAGCATTTTTAAAGCGTGTTGTACGAGACGATCCGGCGTTCTTCTTAGTATATGCCCGAGCAGTCGAAGTCGACTTTCCATTGCTGCTTGAGATGGCGTTAGGAGATGCTGGCACCTCCCTCGTGTCAAGCGTTGATGTACTGCGTCGATTTCCTTGTAAAGGTCTTCGTTATGGCATACACGCGGCCAGAAATATCCAAGCAAACGCCTAAAAAGCTTCCTCTCCGTGCAATCCAACCTTTCCATCTGCGTTTTCGGTGCTGCCCACGTCTCCGATCCGTACATCATAATAGGGCGAATAGCGGATAGGTAGACGCGCAACTTGACTTCTTTCGCGATGGTGGTAGACCACAAACACTTGGTTAGAGAATTGAATGCAGACGTAGCTTTCGCACATCGTTGTCGAATATCCGCTGCATAACTACCATCGTTCTTCAGCAAACAGCCCAAATAACAGAAATCGTCCACCAGTTCGATACGTTGTCCGTCCACACAAACTCCAGTTGAAGGCCTCTGAGAGACCCACATCTGCTTGCATTTGTCGGGACGAAGACGAAGTCCATAGGCTGCGGCATACTTCGAAACGAGGTTCACAATCCTTTGCAGTTTTGCGTTGTTTTCAGCGAATAACACAATGTCGTCGGCGTACTCCAGGTCGACAAGGGAGCGTCCTGATGGTGTTAGGATCACATCCGCAGGAAACTGTTCTGCAACTCTACGCATGATGTCATCAACGGCGAAGTTGAAAAGAAAAGGTCCTGCAACTTTCTTCGGATTCTTCTCCTCCCAAGCCTTCTCGAACTCCTTAGCTCTACACGTCCACTCTCATTCGCGGTCACTTTGAAGCTGCCGACGCAACTTCCTCCTCAGACGCTTCTCCTCCACGAAGTTTCCTGCAGTTCGGAGAGCACATACTCTGTTGTAGGTAGATGTTGTTTCTTCTGAGACGTAGGCGAACTTCTTCTTAGGCTGTACAACCGGGAGTGCCTCTTTCGAAGCGTCCTGGATGCACTTGATAAAAGAATCCGCGTCGCAAAGTTTCTTCTTAGTCCGTACTCCGATGTGAATAGAAACGCGTTGTCGGAAATTCCTTCTGCACTCTTCATCTCTGAGACTTGTCATGTCAATCCTCTGGAGAGGCTTCCTCTTATGAATCCTCGCAGTGAAGTTCAACAGAACAGGACGGTGATCCGAATCGAATGCGACATCCCACACAGCTCTAGATCTTCGAATGTCCGATACTGGAATATTCCTCGTCAGGACATAGTCAAGCTGTAGTTTCAAAGTTGTCATCTTCCGCTTCCGCTGCTCTTCTGGAGATAGCCGGGTTGGTCCCTGCCACGTAAGCTGATGGCGGCGATGATTCCTCTTTAATGTCGATGCAATAATCAGACCACTGCGTTCACAAAAGTCGACAAGGCGGTAGCCATTGTCCGATGTTTGCTCCACTGGGTAGAACCATTTACCGAGTACTTCGGATTCCTGATCAAGTCCCATCTTCGCATTTGCGTCAATCCCCACGACAACAGCATGTTGACAAGGTATCCTGGCCAGCAACGTATTGAGTTCCTCATAAAACGCATCCTTCGAATTGTCTTCGGCAGTTTCAGTGGGCGCATGAGCACTCACTATCCACAGATTGAATCCTCTGTGATCCCGCAGTCGTACGAATGCATTCCGACACGACGTTGAGCCGAACTCCTTGACCATACCATTGAAATCCTTCCTTACAGCTATTGCACAGCCTCCCACTCTCCTATCGTCAGCGTTACCGCAGTAGATGGTGTACTCTCCGACGCTGATGACGGGTCTATCCTTGAGGCGGGTTTCCTGCAAAGCAGCAGACGGTGCATGGAAATAGCTCAGAAGTCTGGATAGCGCAGTTTTGTCGCTATCACTCGACAGCGATCGACAGTTCAGGGTGGCGAAATTGTGGCTTGTGGCCAAAGACTCCATGACTCCCTAGGTACGGATCCTAAGGTGTTATGGACCAGAGGCCTTAGTGTGCCGGACGGCGACACCTTTATGCAATGTGCGGGATACTTTCGCGATATAGTTGTGCACGCTATATCGCTCGAACGTTCCCTGTGTACACTCAAACGTCTGCTGGGTTCAGTAGAAGCAGGGGCACCAACGAGCAGGTACCAACAGACTTGTATACACACCCCCGGACACTGCCTTTAATCGTGGATATGTACATATCATGCTACCACGCATACTTTGTCGAACTGTTGACTCGAGTAAAATTACCGAGTTCACGCCGACTTTTTCCATATAGTGTTGTTTTCTCGAAATAGTAGAAAAACGAGACAAAAGAAAACTCAAAGAATTGCTGAATAAACAGGCTACTGCGATGATAAAGAGGTTGACGTTTGGAGCATTCGAAAAAAAAACCTTTGCAATTTATACACCGTAAGCAGTCTGCGGTCGTGTTGTATGCCTAGTTAAGGGGACAGATTTGCTACTCAAGGACTGTGTAAGGTATCTCTGCCCGGATTTCAGGGGAGATACCAGGAAATAAGCTTCTCTGTAACATATCGTCAGAAGTGAATATTTTTGGCCCTATTCCAGTTTTTCAAAAATAGTAAACTGTTGAGACAGTGAGTTTCGTAAGCTGATTTTTGATTAATCATTGTGCAATGGATGTTGGGTTGCGACAGAATGGAGAAGATCGGCGACCAGGAGAACAAGGGAAGTCCTGCTGGCCGGAGGTCCCCTACGACTCCCCTCGATTCAGGGCAAGTTCCCCACTTGTTTCGAGGGAAGTTTCGTAGTCGTTCTCGGGAACATACCCACGAATGTCTGGGCCAAGCGCGTCTATTGGTAATCGCATTGGATGCGGCGAGCACGAGAGGCGCGCAGGTCGCTCAGCAGGGCCATGCGGAAATCTTTTTCAAGGTTTTCGTAAACGGAAACGGAAGAAAATGGTCAAAAAAACACCGGAAAAGAAAACAGAAGAGACCGAAAAAAAATTGAGTTGTGTCATCTTCACGCTTCGCTGCTGTTCAATGCCTGCAGCTCCCATTCAGTAACCCTTGATTTCAGACAATATACTGTTACTTAAGAAAAATAAAGTCACTACGAGGCATTCAACGATTTCGCAGTCTCGCTTCTGAAAATACAAAAAAGCAATCTCTAAAAATACTCATTATATGTAGCTTCCCTTAGAAATAGTGTACAGCAGGGGCGTGCGGTAATTGCCGTTTGCCGATTGCAGTTTGCTGGCCCCCTTGGGGTTCGCCGTTGCCGTTTGTCGAATTTTTTTTTGTTGCCGCACACCTCTGGTGTACAGCCTGTCCCCCCCCCCCCAGAAAGCAGTCCAAGCGGCACCACGTGTACTTCAAGGCTGATTAGAAGTCAATTTTTAGATAATCAGCGACTACATTTTCTTCTTTCGAACCATATTTGCCTATTGGAGTGGATATCGTCTGATTAATAAATGAAAAAAAAAACAACTCCTCGACGAGAGGGGAAAATTCTCTTATGATCTGTCTCAAACGAGCATCGCCGCTGCCAGTGGTCACCTTCCCCTGTCTCCGCCTAGACTCCTTTCTGGAAGACAGGCTATATCTGCAGAAAACTATGTCGATTTTTGTTGCTGTCGTGGCGGTAAGCAAGCGAAGAAGTGGAATAAAAAAAGGCCTAACGAAACCATTGAACTTCAGAAAAAAAGCAACCTATTTTTCAAAATAGTCGTCAAAAGTTCTCAAAAATGTTTAGATTTCTGTTACGCCCATTTCGCTCCATCATTTTATAGGGTTCCAATCTCAGGCCCCCAAACTTCGTGAACAATCTCAGCCAAGCCCATATATTTGCTTGAACACAAAGGGTCGGATGCAATTTCCAGCGTCTCATGAAACCTTCAAGAATCCTTGCCTGGGAGACCAGCAGTGCTCCCGATAATGACCATGCTCGTCGCGCCGCAGCGAAACTCGGACTAGTTTCTATTATCATTCTATCAAAAAGGGGTCTTCCAAGCGAAAGAGGTTTGGTTGGCGTCAGAAACGTTCCAACAAAAAGGGAACAATAGGTAAGTAGATTGAGGAGAGTCTACAAAAAGTGAACAATATTCTCTGAGAGTAATTTTCTTGGTGAACACTTCTTAACAGCGAAAACAAACCGTTGCGGTGTTCTACACGGAAGCACTCTGTGGTTCCAATAATGGTCTTGATTACGCAAGAACCGTTTAAACGTATGTGCATGTAAACCTGACTCTTACCATCAGAATAGAAGATGACGTCGCAAAGACTTAGACAGATGTTTAGGTCTTGCTCTAAGGAGAAGCAAAACTATAAAATAGAAATACAGCATTAAGCAAGAGTAATTCCGTAAAATCTCGTTAAACGAATAGAAGTCTTTTTTTCCGAAAGATACTAAACTCATCATCGTAAAATGCCACAACGGTTTGTTTTCGCTGTTAAGAAGTGTTCACCAAGAAAATTACTCTCAGAGAATATTGTTCACTTTTTGTAGACTCTCCTCAATCTACTTACCTATTGTTCCCTTTTTGTTGGAACGTTTCTGACGCCAACCAAACCTCTTTCGCTTGGAAGACCCCTTTTTGATAGAATTGTTCACTTTTTATTGATATTACGAAGTAATATCTATGAAGAAATCTTCAGTATTTTTCAAATAGCATGGATTGCTATAATAATCAGTAAGCGACAAACTTGTTGCGCACGCTACAAATGAAGCGCTTCTCACTTTCCACGACGTCCTGATGACGTCATCAGATGCCCTATGTATCTTGCATGACACCCTGTTGACGTCATCAGATGCCCTATGTACTTTACATGACACCCTGATGACGTCATCAGATGCCCTATGTACTTTACATGACACCCTGATGACGTCATCAGATGCCCTATGTACTTTACATGACACCCTGATGACGTCATCAGATGCCCTATGTACTTTACATGACACCCTGATGACGTCATCAGATGCCCTATCTACTTTACATGACACCCTGATGACGTCATCAGATGCCCTATGTACTTTACATGACACCCTGATGACGTCATCAGATGCCCTATGTACTTTACATGACACCCTGATGACGTCATCAGATGCCCTATGTACTTTACATGACATCCTGATGACGTCATCAGATGCCCTATGTACTTTACATGACACCCTGATGACGTCATCAGATGCCCTATGTACTTTACATGACACCCTGATGACGTCATCAGATGCCCTATGTACTTTACATGACACCCTGATGACGTCATCAGGTGCCCTATGTACTTTACATGACATCCTGATGACGTCATCAGATGCCCTATGTACTTTACATGACATCCTGATGACGTCATCAGATGCCCTATGTACTTTACATGACACCCTGATGACGTCATCAGATGCCCTATGTACTTTACATGACACCCTGATGACGTCATCAGATGCCCTATGTACTTTACATGACACCCTGATGACGTCATCAGATGCCCTATGTACTTTACATGACACCCTGATGACGTCATCAGATGCCCTATGTACTTTACATGACACCCTGATGACGTCATCAGATGCCCTATGTACTTTACATGACATCCTGATGACGTCATCAGATGCCCTATTTACTTTACATGACACCCTGATGACGTCATCAGATGCCCTATGTACTTTACATGACACCCTGATGACGTCATCAGATGCCCTATGTACTTTACATGACACCCTGATGACGTCATCAGGTGCCCTATGTACTTTACATGACATCCTGATGACGTCATCAGATGCCCTATGTACTTTACATGACATCCTGATGACGTCATCAGATGCCCTATGTACTTTACATGACACCCTGATGACGTCATCAGATGCCCTATGTACTTTACATGACACCCTGATGACGTCATCAGATGCCCTATGTACTTTACATGACACCCTGATGACGTCATCAGATGCCCTATGTACTTTACATGACACCCTGATGACGTCATCAGATGCCCTATGTACTTTACATGACACCCTGATGACGTCATCAGATGCCCTATGTACTTTACATGACACCCTGATGACGTCATCAGATGCCCTATGTACTTTACATGACACCCTGATGACGTCATCAGATGCCCTATGTACTTTACATGACACCCTGATGACGTCATCAGATGCCCTATGTACTTTACATGACACCCTGATGACGTCATCAGATGCCCTATGTACTTTACATGACATCCTGATGACGTCATCAGATGCCCTATGTACTTTACATGACACCCTGATGACGTCATCAGATGCCCTCTGTACTTTACATGACACCCTGATGACGTCATCAGATGCCCTCTGTACTTTACATGACACCCTGATGACGTAATCAGGTGCCCTATGTACTTTACATGACATCCTGATGACGTCATCAGATGCACTATGTACTTTACATGACATCCTGATGACGTCATCAGATGCCCTATGTACTTTACATGACACCCTGATGACGTCATCAGATGCCCTATGTACTTTACATGACATCCTGATGACGTCATCAGATGCCCTATGTACTTTACATGACACCCTGATGACGTCATCAGATGCCCTATGTACTTTACATGACACCCTGATGGCGTCATCAGATGCCCTATGTACTTTACATGACACCCTGATGACGTCATCAGATGCCCAATGTACTTTACATGACATCCTGATGACGTCATCAGATGCCCTATGTACTTTACATGACACCCTGATGACGTCATCAGATGCCCTATGTACTTTACATGACACCCTGATGACGTCATCAGATGCCCTATGTACTTTACATGACACCCTGATGACGTCATCAGATGCCCTATGTACTTTACATGACACCCTGATGACGTCATCAGATGCCCTATGTACTTTACATGACACCCTGATGACGTCATCAGATGCCCTATGTACTTTACATGACACCCTGATGACGTCATCAGATGCCCTATGTACTTTACATGACACCCTGATGACGTCATCAGATGCCCTATGTACTTTACATGACACCCTGATGACGTCATCAGATGCCCTATGTACTTTACATGACACCCTGATGACGTCATCAGATGCCCTATGTACTTTACATGACACCCTGATGACGTCATCAGATGCCCTATGTACTTTACATGACACCCTGATGACGTCATCAGATGCCCTATGTACTTTACATGACATCCTGATGACGTCATCAGATGCCCTATGTACTTTACATGACACCCTGATGACGTCATCAGATGCCCTCTGTACTTTACATGACACCCTGATGACGTCATCAGATGCCCTCTGTACTTTACATGACACCCTGATGACGTCATCAGATGCCCTATGTACTTTACATGACATCCTGATGACGTCATCAGATGCCCTATGTACTTTACATGACATCCTGATGACGTCATCAGATGCCCTATGTACTTTACATGACACCCTGATGACGTCATCAGATGCCCTATGTACTTTACATGACATCCTGATGACGTCATCAGATGCCCTATGTACTTTACATGACACCCTGATGACGTCATCAGATGCCCTATGTACTTTACATGACACCCTGATGGCGTCATCAGATGCCCTATGTACTTTACATGACACCCTGATGACGTCATCAGATGCCCAATGTACTTTACATGACATCCTGATGACGTCATCAGATGCCCTATGTACTTTACATGACACCCTGATGACGTCATCAGATGCCCTATGTACTTTACATGACACCCTGATGACGTCATCAGATGCCCTATGTACTTTACATGACACCCTGATGACGTCATCAGATGCCCTATGTACTTTACATGACACCCTGATGACGTCATCAGATGCCCTATGTACTTTACATGACACCCTGATGACGTCATCAGATGCCCTATGTACTTTACATGACACCCTGATGACGTCATCAGATGCCCTATGTACTTTACATGACATCCTGATGACGTCATCAGATGCCCTATGTACTTTACATGACACCCTGATGACGTCATCAGATGCCCTATGTACTTTACATGACACCCTGATGACGTCATCAGATGCCCTATGTACTTTACATGACACCCTGATGACGTCATCAGATGCCCTATGTACTTTACATGACATCCTGATGACGTCATCAGATGCCCTATGTACTTTACATGACACCCTGATGACGTCATCAGATGCCCTATGTACTTTACATGACACCCTGATGACGTCATCAGATGCCCTATGTACTTTACATGACACCCTGATGACGTCATCAGGTGCCCTATGTACTTTACATGACATCCTGATGACGTCATCAGATGCCCTATGTACTTTACATGACATCCTGATGACGTCATCAGATGCCCTATGTACTTTACATGACACCCTGATGACGTCATCAGATGCCCTATGTACTTTACATGACACCCTGATGACGTCATCAGATGCCCTATGTACTTTACATGACACCCTGATGACGTCATCAGATGCCCTATGTACTTTACATGACACCTGATGACGTCATCAGATGCCCTATGTACTTTACATGACACCCTGATGACGTCATCAGATGCCCTATGTACTTTACATGACACCCTGATGACGTCATCAGATGCCCTATGTACTTTACATGACACCCTGATGACGTCATCAGATGCCCTATGTACTTTACATGACACCCTGATGACGTCATCAGATGCCCTATGTACTTTACATGACATCCTGATGACGTCATCAGATGCCCTATGTACTTTACATGACACCCTGATGACGTCATCAGATGCCCTATGTACTTTACATGACACCCTGATGACGTCATCAGATGCCCTATGTACTTTACATGACACCCTGATGACGTCATCAGATGCCCTATGTACTTTACATGACATCCTGATGACGTCATCAGATGCCCTATGTACTTTACATGACACCCTGATGACGTCATCAGATGCCCTATGTACTTTACATGACACCCTGATGACGTCATCAGATGCCCTATGTACTTTACATGACACCCTGATGACGTCATCAGGTGCCCTATGTACTTTACATGACATCCTGATGACGTCATCAGATGCCCTATGTACTTTACATGACATCCTGATGACGTCATCAGATGCCCTATGTACTTTACATGACACCCTGATGACGTCATCAGATGCCCTATGTACTTTACATGACACCCTGATGACGTCATCAGATGCCCTATGTACTTTACATGACACCCTGATGACGTCATCAGATGCCCTATGTACTTTACATGACACCCTGATGACGTCATCAGATGCCCTATGTACTTTACATGACACCCTGATGACGTCATCAGATGCCCTATGTACTTTACATGACACCCTGATGACGTCATCAGATGCCCTATGTACTTTACATGACACCCTGATGACGTCATCAGATGCCCTATGTACTTTACATGACACCCTGATGACGTCATCAGATGCCCTATGTACTTTACATGACATCCTGATGACGTCATCAGATGCCCTATGTACTTTACATGACACCTGATGACGTCATCAGATGCCCTATGTACTTTACATGACACCCTGATGACGTCATCAGATGCCCTATGTACTTTACATGACATCCTGATGACGTCATCAGATGCCCTATGTACTTTACATGACACCCTGATGACGTCATCAGATGCCCTATGTACTTTACATGACACCCTGATGACGTCATCAGATGCCCTATGTACTTTACATGACACCCTGATGACGTCATCAGGTGCCCTATGTACTTTACATGACATCCTGATGACGTCATCAGATGCCCTATGTACTTTACATGACATCCTGATGACGTCATCAGATGCCCTATGTACTTTACATGACACCCTGATGACGTCATCAGATGCCCTATGTACTTTACATGACACCCTGATGACGTCATCAGATGCCCTATGTACTTTACATGACACCCTGATGACGTCATCAGATGCCCTATGTACTTTACATGACACCCTGATGACGTCATCAGATGCCCTATGTACTTTACATGACACCCTGATGACGTCATCAGATGCCCTATGTACTTTACATGACACCCTGATGACGTCATCAGATGACCTATGCACTTTACATGACACCCTGATGACGTCATCAGATGCCCTATGTACTTTACATGACATCCTGATGACGTCATCAGATGCCCTATGTACTTTACATGACACCCTGATGACGTCATCAGATGCCCTATGTACTTTACATGACACCCTGATGACGTCATCAGATGCCCTATGTACTTTACATGACACCCTGATGACGTCATCAGATGCCCTATGTACTTTACATGACATCCTGATGACGTCATCAGATGCCCTATGTACTTTACATGACACCCTGATGACGTCATCAGATGCCCTATGTACTTTACATGACACCCTGATGACGTCATCAGATGCCCTATGTACTTTACATGACACCCTGATGACGTCATCAGATGCCCTATGCACTTTAGATAACCCTGATGACGTCATCAGATGCCCTATGTACTTTACATGACACCCTGATGACGTCATCAGATGCCCTATGTACTTTACATGACACCCTGATGACGTCATCAGATGCCCTATGTACTTTACATGACACCCTGATGACGTCATCAGATGCCCTATGTACTTTACATGACATCCTGATGACGTCATCAGATGCCCTATGTACTTTCCATGACACCCTGATGACGTCATCAGATGCCCTATGTACTTTACATGACACCCTGATGACGTCATCAGATGCCCTATGTACTTTACATGACACCCTGATGACGTCATCAGATGCCCTATGTACTTTACATGACATCCTGATGACGTCATCAGATGCCCTATGTACTTTACATGACACGCTGATGACGTCATCAGATGCCCTATGTACTTTACATGACACCCTGATGACGTCATCAGATGCCCTATGTACTTTACATGACACCCTGATGACGTCATCAGGTGCCCTATGTACTTTACATGACATCCTGATGACGTCATCAGATGCCCTATGTACTTTACATGACATCCTGATGACGTCATCAGATGCCCTATGTACTTTACATGACACCCTGATGACGTCATCAGATGCCCTATGTACTTTACATGACACCCTGATGACGTCATCAGATGCCCTATGTACTTTACATGACACCCTGATGACGTCATCAGATGCCCTATGTACTTTACATGACACCCTGATGACGTCATCAGATGCCCTATGTACTTTACATGACACCCTGATGACGTCATCAGATGCCCTATGTACTTTACATGACACCTGATGACGTCATCAGATGCCCTATGTACTTTACATGACACCCTGATGACGTCATCAGATGCCCTATGTACTTTACATGACATCCTGATGACGTCATCAGATGCCCTATGTACTTTACATGACACCCTGATGACGTCATCAGATGCCCTATGTACTTTACATGACACCCTGATGACGTCATCAGATGCCCTATGTACTTTACATGACACCCTGATGACGTCATCAGGTGCCCTATGTACTTTACATGACATCCTGATGACGTCATCAGATGCCCTATGTACTTTACATGACATCCTGATGACGTCATCAGATGCCCTATGTACTTTACATGACACCCTGATGACGTCATCAGATGCCCTATGTACTTTACATGACACCCTGATGACGTCATCAGATGCCCTATGTACTTTACATGACACCCTGATGACGTCATCAGATGCCCTATGTACTTTACATGACACCCTGATGACGTCATCAGATGCCCTATGTACTTTACATGACACCCTGATGACGTCATCAGATGCCCTATGTACTTTACATGACACCCTGATGACGTCATCAGATGCCCTATGTACTTTACATGACACCCTGATGACGTCATCAGATGCCCTATGTACTTTACATGACACCCTGATGACGTCATCAGATGCCCTATGTACTTTACATGACATCCTGATGACGTCATCAGATGCCCTATGTACTTTACATGACACCCTGATGACGTCATCAGATGCCCTATGTACTTTACATGACACCCTGATGACGTCATCAGATGCCCTATGTACTTTACATGACATCCTGATGACGTCATCAGATGCCCTATGTACTTTACATGACACCCTGATGACGTCATCAGATGCCCTATGTACTTTACATGACACCCTGATGACGTCATCAGATGCCCTATGTACTTTACATGACACCCTGATGACGTCATCAGGTGCCCTATGTACTTTACATGACATCCTGATGACGTCATCAGATGCCCTATGTACTTTACATGACATCCTGATGACGTCATCAGATGCCCTATGTACTTTACATGACACCCTGATGACGTCATCAGATGCCCTATGTACTTTACATGACACCCTGATGACGTCATCAGATGCCCTATGTACTTTACATGACACCCTGATGACGTCATCAGATGCCCTATGTACTTTACATGACACCCTGATGACGTCATCAGATGCCCTATGTACTTTACATGACACCCTGATGACGTCATCAGATGCCCTATGTACTTTACATGACACCCTGATGACGTCATCAGATGCCCTATGTACTTTACATGACACCCTGATGACGTCATCAGATGCCCTATGTACTTTACATGACATCCTGATGACGTCATCAGATGCCCTATGTACTTTACATGACACCCTGATGACGTCATCAGATGCCCTATGTACTTTACATGACACCCTGATGACGTCATCAGATGCCCTATGTACTTTACATGACACCCTGATGACGTCATCAGATGCCCTATGTACTTTACATGACATCCTGATGACGTCATCAGATGCCCTATGTACTTTACATGACACCTGATGACGTCATCAGATGCCCTATGTACTTTACATGACACCCTGATGACGTCATCAGATGCCCTATGTACTTTACATGACACCCTGATGACGTCATCAGATGCCCTATGTACTTTACATGACACCCTGATGACGTCATCAGATGCCCTATGTACTTTACATGACACCCTGATGACGTCATCAGATGCCCTATGTACTTTACATGACACCCTGATGACGTCATCAGATGCCCTATGTACTTTACATGACACCCTGATGACGTCATCAGATGCCCTATGTACTTTACATGACATCCTGATGACGTCATCAGATGCCCTATGTACTTTCCATGACACCCTGATGACGTCATCAGATGCCCTATGTACTTTACATGACACCCTGATGACGTCATCAGATGCCCCATGTACTTTACATGACACCCTGATGACGTCATCAGATGCCCTATGTACTTTACATGACATCCTGATGACGTCATCAGATGCCCTATGTACTTTACATGACACGCTGATGACGTCATCAGATGCCCTATGTACTTTACATGACACCCTGATGACGTCATCAGATGCCCTATGTACTTTACATGACACCCTGATGACGTCATCAGGTGCCCTATGTACTTTACATGACATCCTGATGACGTCATCAGATGCCCTATGTACTTTACATGACATCCTGATGACGTCATCAGATGCCCTATGTACTTTACATGACACCCTGATGACGTCATCAGATGCCCTATGTACTTTACATGACACCTGATGACGTCATCAGATGCCCTATGTACTTTACATGACACCCTGATGACGTCATCAGATGCCCTATGTACTTTACATGACACCCTGATGACGTCATCAGATGCCCTATGTACTTTACATGACACCCTGATGACGTCATCAGATGCCCTATGTACTTTACATGACATCCTGATGACGTCATCAGATGCCCTATGTACTTTACATGACACCCTGATGACGTCATCAGATGCCCTATGTACTTTACATGACAACCTGATGACGTCATCAGATGCCCTATGTACTTTACATGACATCCTGATGACGTCATCAGATGCCCTATGTACTTTACATGACACCCTGATGACGTCATCAGATGCCCCATGTACTTTACATGACACCCTGATGACGTCATCAGATGCCCTATGTACTTTACATGACACCCTGATGACGTCATCAGGTGCCCTATGTACTTTACATGACATCCTGATGACGTCATCAGATGCCCTATGTACTTTACATGACATCCTGATGACGTCATCAGATGCCCTATGTACTTTACATGACACCCTGATGACGTCATCAGATGCCCTATGTACTTTACATGACACCCTGATGACGTCATCAGATGCCCTATGTACTTTACATGACACCCTGATGACGTCATCAGATGCCCTATGTACTTTACATGACACCCTGATGACGTCATCAGATGCCCTATGTACTTTACATGACACCCTGATGACGTCATCAGATGCCCTATGTACTTTACATGACACCCTGATGACGTCATCAGATGCCCTATGTACTTTACATGACACCCTGATGACGTCATCAGATGCCCTATGTACTTTACATGACACCCTGATGACGTCATCAGATGCCCTATGTACTTTACATGACATCCTGATGACGTCATCAGATGCCCTATGTACTTTACATGGCACCCTGATGACGTCATCAGATGCCCTATGTACTTTACATGACACCCTGATGACGTCATCAGATGCCCTATGTACTTTACATGACACCCTGATGACGTAATCAGGTGCCCTATGTACTTTACATGACATCCTGATGACGTCATCAGATGCCCTATGTACTTTACATGACATCCTGATGACGTCATCAGATGCCCTATGTACTTTACATGACACCCTGATGACGTCATCAGATGCCCTATGTACTTTACATGACATCCTGATGACGTCATCAGATGCCCTATGTACTTTACATGACACCCTGATGACGTCATCAGATGCCCTATGTACTTTACATGACACCCTGATGGCGTCATCAGATGCCCTATGTACTTTACATGACTCCCTGATGACGTCATCAGATGCCCAATGTACTTTACATGACATCCTGATGACGTCATCAGATGCCCTATGTACTTTACATGACACCCTGATGACGTCATCAGATGCCCTATGTACTTTACATGACACCCTGATGACGTCATCAGATGCCCTATGTACTTTACATGACACCCTGATGACGTCATCAGATGCCCTATGTACTTTACATGACACCCTGATGACGTCATCAGATGCCCTATGTACTTTACATGACACCCTGATGACGTCATCAGATGCCCTATGTACTTTACATGACACCCTGATGACGTCATCAGATGCCCTATGTACTTTACATGACACCCTGATGACGTCATCAGATGCCCTATGTACTTTACATGACATCCTGATGACGTCATCAGATGCCCTATGTACTTTCCATGACACCCTGATGACGTCATCAGATGCCCTATGTACTTTACATGACACCCTGATGACGTCATCAGATGCCCTATGTACTTTACATGACACCCTGATGACGTCATCAGATGCCCTATGTACTTTACATGACATCCTGATGACGTCATCAGATGCCCTATGTACTTTACATGACACCCTGATGACGTCATCAGATGCCCTATGTACTTTACATGACACCCTGATGACGTCATCAGATGCCCTATGTACTTTACATGACACCCTGATGACGTCATCAGGTGCCCTATGTACTTTACATGACATCCTGATGACGTCATCAGATGCCCTATGTACTTTACATGACATCCTGATGACGTCATCAGATGCCCTATGTACTTTACATGACACCCTGATGACGTCATCAGATGCCCTATGTACTTTACATGACACCCTGATGACGTCATCAGATGCCCTATGTACTTTACATGACACCCTGATGACGTCATCAGATGCCCTATGTACTTTACATGACACCCTGATGACGTCATCAGATGCCCTATGTACTTTACATGACACCCTGATGACGTCATCAGATGCCCTATGTACTTTACATGACACCCTGATGACGTCATCAGATGCCCTATGTACTTTACATAACATCCTGATGACGTCATCAGATGCCCTATGTACTTTACATGACACCCTGATGACGTCATCAGATGCCCTATGTACTTTACATGACACCCTGATGACGTCATCAGATGCCCTATGTACTTTACATGACACCTTGATGACGTAATCAGGTGCCCTATGTACTTTACATGACATCCTGATGACGTCATCAGATGCCCTATGTACTTTACATGACATCCTGATGACGTCATCAGATGCCCTATGTACTTTACATGACACCCTGATGACGTCATCAGATGCCCTATGTACTTTACATGACATCCTGATGACGTCATCAGATGCCCTATGTACTTTACATGACACCCTGATGACGTCATCAGATGCCCTATGTACTTTACATGACACCCTGATGGCGTCATCAGATGCCCTATGTACTTTACATGACACCCTGATGACGTCATCAGATGCCCAATGTACTTTACATGACATCCTGATGACGTCATCAGATGCCCTATGTACTTTACATGACACCCTGATGACGTCATCAGATGCCCTATGTACTTTACATGACACCCTGATGACGTCATCAGATGCCCTATGTACTTTACATGACACCTGATGACGTCATCAGATGCCCTATGTACTTTACATGACACCCTGATGACGTCATCAGATGCCCTATGTACTTTACATGACACCCTGATGACGTCATCAGATGCCCTATGTACTTTACATGACACCCTGATGACGTCATCAGATGCCCTATGTACTTTACATGACATCCTGATGACGTCATCAGATGCCCTATGTACTTTCCATGACACCCTGATGACGTCATCAGATGCCCTATGTACTTTACATGACACCCTGATGACGTCATCAGATGCCCTATGTACTTTACATGACATCTTGATGACGTCATCAGATGCCCTATGTGCTTTACATGACACCCTTATGACGTCATCAGATGCCCTATGTACTTTACATGACAACCTGATGACGTCATCAGATGCCCTATGTACTTTACATGACATCCTGATGACGTCATCAGATGCCCTATGTACTTTCCATGACACCCTGATGACGTCATCAGATACCCTATGTACTTTACATGACACCCTGATGACGTCATCAGATGCCCTATGTACTTTACATGACAACCTGATGACGTCATCAGATGCCCAATGTACTTTACATGACATCCTGATGACGTCATCAGATGCCCTATGTACTTTACATGACACCCTGATGACGTCATCAGATGCCCTATGTACTTTACATGACACCCTGATGACGTCATCAGATGCCCTATGTACTTTACATGACACCTGATGACGTCATCAGATGCCCTATGTACTTTACATGACACCCTGATGACGTCATCAGATGCCCTATGTACTTTACATGACACCCTGATGACGTCATCAGATGCCCTATGTACTTTACATGACACCCTGATGACGTCATCAGATGCCCTATGTACTTTACATGACACCCTGATGACGTCATCAGATGCCCTATGTACTTTACATGACACCCTGATGACGTCATCAGATGCCCTATGTACTTTACATGACACCTGATGACGTCATCAGATGCCCTATGTACTTTACATGACACCCTGATGACGTCATCAGATGCCCTATGTACTTTACATGACACCCTGATGACGTCATCAGATGCCCTATGTACTTTACATGACATCTGATGACGTCATCAGATGCCCTATGTACTTTCGACACCCTGATGACGTCATCAGATGCCCTATGTACTTTACATGACACCCTGATGACGTCATCGGATGCCCTATGTACTTTTACATGACATCCTGATGACGTCATCAGATGCCCTATGTACTTTGCATGACATCCTGATGACGTCATCAGATGCCCTATGTACTTTACATGACACCCTCATGACGTCATCAGATGCCCTATGTACTTTACATGACATCTGATGACGTCATCAGATGCCCTATGTACTTTACATGACACCCTGATGACGTCATCAGATGCCCTATGTACTTTACATGACACCCTGATGACGTCATCAGATGCCCTATGTACTTTACATGACACCCTGATGACGTCATCAGATGTCATCAGATGCCCTATGTACTTTACATGACAACCTGATGACGTCATCAGATGCCCAATGTACTTTACATGACATCCTGATGACGTCATCAGATGCCCTATGTACTTTACATGACACCTGATGACGTCATCAGATGCCCTATGTACTTTACATGACACCCTGATGACGTCATCAGATGCCCTATGTACTTTACATGACACCCCTGATGACGTCATCAGATGCCTATGTACTTTACATGACACCTGATGACGTCATCAGATGCCCTATGTACTTTACATGACACCTGATGACGTCATCAGATGCCTATGTACTTTACATGACACCCCGATGACGTCATCAGATGCCCGTACTTTACATGACACCCTGATGACGTCATCAGATGCCCTATGTACTTTACATGACACCTGATGACGTCATCAGATGCCCTATGTACTTTACATGACACCTGATGACGTCATCAGATGCCCTATGTACTTTACATGACACCCTGATGACGTCATCAGATGCCCTATGTACTTTACATGACATCCTGATGACGTCATCAGATGCCCTATGTACTTTACATGACACCCTGATGACGTCATCAGATGCCCTATGTACTTTACATGACACCCTGATGACGTCATCAGATGCCCTATGTACTTTACATGACACCTTGATGACGTAATCAGGTGCCCTATGTACTTTACATGACATCCTGATGACGTCATCAGATGCCCTATGTACTTTACATGACATCCTGATGACGTCATCAGATGCCCTATGTACTTTACATGACACCCTGATGACGTCATCAGATGCCCTATGTACTTTACATGACATCCTGATGACGTCATCAGATGCCCTATGTACTTTACATGACACCCTGATGACGTCATCAGATGCCCTATGTACTTTACATGACAACCTGATGGCGTCATCAGATGCCCTATGTACTTTACATGACACCCTGATGACGTCATCAGATGCCCAATGTACTTTACATGACATCCTGATGACGTCATCAGATGCCCTATGTACTTTACATGACACCCTGATGACGTCATCAGATGCCCTATGTACTTTACATGACACCCTGATGACGTCATCAGATGCCCTATGTACTTTACATGACACCCTGATGACGTCATCAGATGCCCTATGTACTTTACATGACACCCTGATGACGTCATCAGATGCCCTATGTACTTTACATGACACCCTGATGACGTCATCAGATGCCCTATGTACTTTACATGACACCCTGATGACGTCATCAGATGCCCTATGTACTTTACATGACATCCTGATGACGTCATCAGATGCCCTATGTACTTTCCATGACACCCTGATGACGTCATCAGATGCCCTATGTACTTTACATGACACCCTGATGACGTCATCAGATGCCCTATGTACTTTACATGACATCTTGATGACGTCATCAGATGCCCTATGTGCTTTACATGACACCCTGATGACGTCATCAGATGCCCTATGTACTTTACATGACATCTTGATGACGTCATCAGATGCCCTATGTGCTTTACATGACACCCTTATGACGTCATCAGATGCCCAATGTACTTTACATGACATCCTGATGACGTCATCAGATGCCCTATGTACTTTACATGACACCCTGATGACGTCATCAGATGCCCTATGTACTTTACATGACACCCTGATGGCGTCATCAGATGCCCTATGTACTTTACATGACACCCTGATGACGTCATCAGATGCCCAATGTACTTTACATGACATCCTGATGACGTCATCAGATGCCCTATGTACTTTACATGACACCCTGATGACGTCATCAGATGCCCTATGTACTTTACATGACACCCTGATGACGTCATCAGATGCCCTATGTACTTTACATGACACCCTGATGACGTCATCAGATGCCCTATGTACTTTACATGACACCCTGATGACGTCATCAGATGCCCTATGTACTTTACATGACACCCTGATGACGTCATCAGATGCCCTATGTACTTTACATGACACCCTGATGACGTCATCAGATGCCCTATGTACTTTACATGACATCCTGATGACGTCATCAGATGCCCTATGTACTTTCCATGACACCCTGATGACGTCATCAGATGCCCTATGTACTTTACATGACACCTGATGACGTCATCAGATGCCCTATGTACTTTACATGACATCTTGATGACGTCATCAGATGCCCTATGTGCTTTACATGACACCCTGATGACGTCATCAGATGCCCTATGTACTTTACATGACATCTTGATGACGTCATCAGATGCCCTATGTGCTTTACATGACACCCTTATGACGTCATCAGATGCCCAATGTACTTTACATGACATCCTGATGACGTCATCAGATGCCCTATGTACTTTACATGACACCCTGATGACGTCATCAGATGCCCTATGTACTTTACATGACACCCTGATGACGTCATCAGATGCCCAATGTACTTTACATGACATCCTGATGACGTCATCAGATGCCCTATGTACTTTACATGACACCCTGATGACGTCATCAGATGCCCTATGTACTTTACATGACACCCTGATGACGTCATCAGATGCCCTATGTACTTTACATGACACCCTGATGACGTCATCAGATGCCCTATGTACTTTACATGACACCCTGATGACGTCATCAGATGCCCTATGTACTTTACATGACACCCTGATGACGTCATCAGATGCCCTATGTACTTTACATGACATCTTGATGGCGTCATCAGATGCCCTATGTGCTTTACATGACACCCTTATGACGTCATCAGATGCCCCATGTACTTTACATGACACCCTGATGACGTCATCAGATGCCCTATGTACTTTACATGACATCCTGATGACGTCATCAGATGCCCTATGTACTTTCCATGACACCCTGATGACGTCATCAGATGCCCTATGTACTTTACATGACACCCTGATGACGTCATCAGATGCCCTATGTACTTTACATGACATCTTGATGACGTCATCAGATGCCCTATGTGCTTTACATGACACCCTGATGACGTCATCAGATGCCCTATGTACTTTACATGACACCCTGATGACGTCATCAGATGCCCTATGTACTGATAGCCTGCGACCACTGGCAGTGGCTAGTGGCAGGAACGAGGAACGAGGGACGAGGAACAGGACACGAGGGACGCGTTACAAGAAAAAACGCGAATTTTAGCTAAGCTTCCGCCGATCTAACTTTGTTAATTTTCAATCGATTTGGCTCAAATTTTGTCAGCGGGTGTCTTCTATACTCTCTCACTTATATCCAGAAGGAAATCTCTAGAAAATTTGTTTTACAGGTTTTATTACCTACTTTACCAAAATCTAAGTGATCACAAGTGCCAGGCAAAACCAAACCTCTCCAGCCGCTTCGCGGCTGGAGCGATGTTGATGACAATTGGAGCATCTTATCGTGTTTCTTCTTACCGGATTTCGGTGCTAGTATTCTTGCAGAGCTTCTTTGAATTGGGAGTTCGTTGGGAATTTTTAAAAAATTTTTGAACTGTTCTTTTGGTCTTAAGGATAACGTACCAACGTCCGCAAATAAGTATTATAGCGGGAAAGACCCTTCTATAAAACGTACTTATTCTTCGTGTTGATTAGGGCGGAACTGGTCATGCAAATGCTAGAAGGAATTCATGAAAAACAACTAGAAGGAATTTTGGAAAAGGCCGAATTTTTTTGGGAGATCAACACGTTTTTCGACAATGGTCTCGTAATTGTCAAAACTTTCAGGTGAACGCTGAAGCGCTCCGATCGTAACGCTCTGAGTATCGTCGAACATTGCTTTCCGCGTCCATCCACCCGGCGCGACTGACTAGCCGCGTTGCGGCGGGAGAACTGCAGTACACCTTCCTTGCTTAGACCCCAATCATTGATCGTGTTGCACTAATTTATTCCGTTTGAAGGCCCAAAAACTCGGAAATGGAACAAAAATGAACGGAACAGCCCGAAAAACACCGGAAATACGGAAACGGAATTGGAAACGGAACAGTTCCGCACAGCCCTGCTGCTGAGGGTCTCTAACCAGATCAGCAGCAGTGGGACGTACTGTAGATACCACTAAATGGGAAGAGTTTTTTCACAGATGTTGCTGTGACATGCATGCAGCACGAGGTGTCGCACAACTCGCGAAGTTCGAAATGTAGAGTCTTACGGATGTTGCAGACCCCAGTTTTTTTTAATTTTCAGGTCTACATCAGAATGGTTCGAGCTATTGCTGGTTTCTAGATGTCTACTTAAGGGAAAGTTCTCATATTCGATGCGTATTCTACGCACTTTTAGAATTACACTTATCAGTAAGTCGTGAAAAATCGAAAAATCGATTTTATTCTATCTATTTTTGATTACCTGGTAATTTTAATTTTTAAATGCGTGGAACTCCATTCTCGAATTTTCCAGCTGAATGGATCTCTGGGAACCGAAGACAGATCAAATCATTCTGATATGGACGCGGAAAAATAATTAATAGACCTGATTAATCGATCTTCCTCGAGGACAAGGTACACTGCTTATGAAAGGCCTAATCACTTGCAAAGGTAGAGCTGGCAAAAGGAATATTCTATCGTTTGAAGTTCTATGAATGGATTATGAACGACCAATGGAACAAATTACACGAGTACAACGCCTTGGTAGACAATGATCAGGGTGAGAACTTAAAGGCAGTGTTCACGATGAAAAAAGTTTTCAAAATTCCACTAGGATTGGGTAGTGGAGGGAGACTCTGTAACGTTAACGTCGAAAGAACGCATGAAAACGAGCCAGGAAGAGCCCGAAAAGAGCCCGAAGTTGCAACTTCGAGCGCATTGAAAACCCCAAAAGCGCATCACACGCCCACCGACGTGAACAAATGAATGCTCGGGATCGTGAGATGAGCGAAGATTTTCAAACATTAGCCCCGTTCTTCCCTTCATTCTCAGCTTCTCTCTTAACTCAGGTCAGCTCGCATAGATCGGCTGCAAAAGACGGAAGTTACAAGCCTCGGACAACTCGTCCACCATGTTTCCATAGCTCAATCTTTGAAGGACCATACCTGCGTTCACAGAAGGTCTTGTATGATTTCAGAGACATCATTGGAATCAGCATGGGGCCGTTTTCAAGATAGGCGGAAAAACAGAAAAACGATTTTCATCGTGAACACTGCATTTAACAAAACACTAGCGTTGTTACGCTTTTACCTAGAACACGAAACATAAATGAAAATAGTCAACAACAATCAAGCTACTATACCTCGAGCTGCTTTCGATCAGCATTAAGCGTGAGATTCCGTATGGTAAGCAATTCGTCATCGGTCGGTTGCTCCACATCCAGGGGTTGCGTAATTCGCTCGAAGAAATTGTTGTCTGATGCTTGCACTCTGGAATGAATAGGCATTAATCATAAAATATGCCCTTGACGAGGGGTATGATGACTTGATACAAATATTGAATATTTAGTTCCTCATTGGAACAAAAGTAATCTAGATCTTAATCAAATCCCTCATCGACCGGAAGTGGAAGGAGAGATGCAATAGTCTCTTTGGTGCCGCTGTGTTGGTTAATGTTGCGATAAAATCGCTACGATATGCATACTTGTTGGACATTTCGGCAATGTGGTTAAAAACCGCAGATGTCAACAATACTTGGATGAACATCTCATTCCAATTAACTCCACGAATTGCCCTTGTACTAACCAAGATTTTCCCCATTCAACTGTGCTCATACAGCACCGAGCAAATTTCTGCAAAGAAAGCGTTTTGCAGCGTTTTTTTTTCTGCGCTCACGAAGCGCCGCAACGAAATAACTTGCTTCAAAGTGATCCAATTTCAATTTCGAAGTCGTTTCTGGATTGCTTTCATTGAGTCCTATACGACAGTCTCACAAAATGATAGATTCAACTCCAGAAGTTTATCGAAAATTGCATATTTGCATTAGTAAACCCCTCATGAACTAACGGTTTTATGAAATCAGACGGTCATGATAGCGGAAATCTGACATGTTTTGACCTGTGGTCGAAGTGAGTTTTGAAAGGAAATACACATTTTTCAACAATGTAACGAAGTTAAAAAAGGGGCTTTCTACACTTACAATTATATTTGCTTCCTTGAGAGAAGCCCGAAAACTACCTGAACAATTCATTTCGTTAATTTTGAAAGGAGTTATGACGATGCGCACTTTGCTAGAGCAAGAAGTGCCACAAAACGCTTTTTTTGCGAGAAAATTGTTCGGTACTGTACCTACTGCTACTGTACTATGTAGATACATAAATTGCTTCATCTAGCGAATACATCTCTCTGGAGCTCCTTGTAACGCGGCTTTGCCTTGAAAACAATTCACTTAGTATGACAAGGTGCAAGGGCAATGGAGGCAGACATGGTTTTGCGCATATAAAATCCATAATCTGGCTAATGGATAGTGGATGCGAATTCGGTGTTTGGCGACAAGAGGTGGTTATTACTTTGATGGCACAGCATTCTCTATTTCAAAAAAGAAGGATAAAAAGACACCAAATAAGATATGTATTTTTTGTTGCCAGATATGTGTGCTCAAAATATGTGTGTATGTACAGCTACTTACGTTGATCTTATCTTGAATTGCACAAAAGACGGTCTGCCAATAGTCTTCTAATTGGGCCGCTAGTACCGTAGTGTACGTCCACGACGCGTTCTCGGCAGACCCGGGTATGCACCCGGTGTGCAGAGCGATCGATTCGCCAATGCCGTCACTCGGCCACCCACCCTGCCACTGTGCCGTCGTGTCTTCCGAGGACGCGTAGTGGACGTACACTATGGTACTAGCGGGCCAATTAGAGGACTATTGGCGGACCGTGTTTTGTGCAATTCAAGATAAACAGAGTATACATGCATGTTCGCCATGCTTAAATTTGCACAGATTTTCCCAGGTCTTATAAAATCCTAAATCGCTCCTCACTATAACTGAACGGAAATTATACGATTGTATAAAACTATGCACCTAGCCTTATTGAGGTGTGAGAAAAGGTATTTCTTTTGTTAAATCAGCGTGCACACACGGAGGTACTCAGCCATCGGCTTCTTTTCTATTAATGTAAATTTTGTTCTGATATTTCGTAAGTAAATGATTATATGTAGTTGAGTGTCCCTACAGAACTTGTATACATAGCACTACAAAAAAAACCGAAAAAAAAACCTGAGTCGGAACGTGGATGAAGGTGTGCACATATACAAGTCCGTTGGTACCTGCTCTTCGCGCCTCTGTTTGTACTAGACCTAACAGACGTTTCAGTATAAACAGGGCGCGTACGAGCTATATAGCGTGCACAGCTATATAGCTTGAAATTATTCTTACTGCATAGCGAAAAGGTGCTGCCGTCCGGCACACGAAGACCACTTTTCATAACTCCTTAGATTCAGTACCAAAGGAGTTCATGGAGTCTTTGGCCACAAGCCAAAAATTCACCACCTTGGACTGTCGATGGCTATTGAGTGATATCTAACAAACTGCACTATCCACACTTCTGAGTTATTTCCACGCACCGTTTGCTGCTCTGTAGGAAACTCGCCTCAAGGATAGACCCGTCATCAACGTCGGAGGGTACACCATCTACTCAGGCAAACCATCGCTCCGAGCGGGACCGGCTCCTCCCAATTATGACGTCATCGCGCGGACAGCGGCCGAGGGGCCAACTGGCACCGCGGTCCCTGTCCGGTGCCAGTTCGCCCCTCGGTCGCTCTCCGGGTGCTCTCGGGGCCAGAGCTCGGTCGGCGAGCGGCTTGTAACGCATCGCCAAGAAACTTATAGATGAGCAAGACGGTTCACGACCTGGAAGATCGACTATCGGCAAAGGGTTTGTTGTGAGAAGAGTAATTGAATCGTGGCAGCGGTATTCGAAACCATAACAGCTTGTTTTTTGGCTTCAGAGGCGCATTTGAATCTCCTCAGCATGATCGATTGCTCAACGTTTTGGGTGCCGATGGAGCCGCGAAGAAGTATGCTCGATTAATTGAGATCTTGATCAAAGGAACAATAGCAGCTATTCGTACACCTGTTAAATTTACGTCAGCGGGCAAGATGTTGTAGCAGTACCTTCTCTATTCATTTTTGTTTTTTTTTGTGAACGTGATACCAAGACCATCCTTTGTCCACCTGGAGTACGCCGACGGCATTGTGTTACTCGCTGAGAATAACACAAAACTGCAAAGGATTGTGAACCTCGTTTTGAAGTAAGCCGAAACCTATGGACCGACAAATGCAGGCAAATACGGTTCTCTCAAATGCCTTCAGCGAGAGTTTGCGTAGATGGATGACGTGTAGAACTTGTGGACGGTTCCTGTTATTTAGGCTGTTTGCTGAAGAACTATCGAAGTTATTCAGCGGATATTAAACAACGATGAGCGAGAGCTATATCCACATTAAACTCTCCAACCGTCGACTTCGGCTGTTAGGGCATATACCAAGAAGAACGCCAGATCGTCTTGTACAACACGCTTTAAAGGGACAGTACTAGCTCAGGGGCGAAATCTGAGGTTTCCACATCATTTTGAAGTGTACCCACACTTCATAGCACCGGCCAAGTGCAAGCTCTAAGTTTCTCCGAATAAGCGAGATATAGGAAGAAGCCATCCTGGGGCGCCCACTTCAGGAAGCCACATTGGCACGCCCCTTTTGCGATCTTTCGAGCGAAACAGTGGTGAGATGAGCGATGGTTTCCGGTCAATAGCCCCGTTCTTCCCTTCATTCGCAGCCTCTCTCTTTATTCTGGTCGGCTCGTATACATCCGTTACAAATGGCGGAAGTTACAAGCCTCGGACAACGCGTCCACCATGCTTCCGTAGCTCAGTTTTTGAGGGGCCATAACGTTGTTCCTAGGGAGTCTCGTGCGATTCCAGAGACATCATTGCGATCAGAATAGGACCGTTCTCAAGACAGGCAGAAAAAACAGTTCTGAGGATTCACTGTGCCTTTAAAAGCAGCACACACGTTCAAAAATGATATCAATTTTATGGAATGAATCGATGGTCTGAAGCTGTTAATAATCAGAGGTAACAAAACAACCGGAAAAAATCAACTGAAATTAAGATATAAGGGTTCGTCCTTTATTGGCCCGGAGGTGAACGAGTTTTACCGCATTGCCTGAATTAGCTGAGCTAGCGAAAAATTTGTTCGGATAAAGAAGCTAATGTACTGGTACGGCCCTTTCTGGAACGCTTACGACGTTAGAAGCGTAAAAAATGAGCCAAAATGACCGTAATCGAGCATTGAACATTTGTATTGAGGGGCAGAGCCCGTATCGATGGGCGGAGAAAGAATGATTTTGTGACTCAATACGGCTCAAATACGGTCATTTAAACTCTTCCAACTTCGTGAGGGCTCTTCCAGGGCCCGTACCACCCCAATAATGTTGTTATCTCAACAACTTGTGCAAGCGTGTATTTTGCCTTTAACAATGCTTCCAAATCCTATCTGGAAATGACGACCTCGACGTTAGCGAAAGTTCTGGAAGGATGTGGTGTAAGAGGAAGTGAAGTCATTCGGCATCTAAAGACAGTTCAGGTGCCCCAATGGATTCTGTTCAAATTGTGGCTGGGGACCGTGACAAATGTACACAGCTAACTATTAGGATGGCACACCTCAGTGAAGATGCTGAATGACCTCATCATGCGGAAGCCAGGAGATTAAGTCAAGTAAATCAAATCAGAGTTGGCATAAGTCAGTTTGTTTGCATTTGTACATATGCTATACTCGCGTCAAGTTTTGTAAAAACGGGGAGCATTAGGCATACGTTGGACGCTTTTAACTTTTTGAACGAATACTTTTATGAATTATGAAAATGCTTTCACATTCATAGCTCGAATCGCTATCTATTATGTGTTTTGTACAGGCCATAAAACGGCCAAAGTCTCACCGTCGACTTCGTACCACGCGCTGCGCGACCGCACGCGCGTCGGAAGCAGACGAGTTTTGGCCGCCGCGCGACGAGTTTCGGCCGCCGCACGGAGGCCGAAACGTCGCGCGGCGGCCGGAACTCGTCGCGCGGCGGCCAAAACTCGTCTGCTTCCGACGCGCGTGCGGTCGCGCAGCGCGTGGTACGCAGTCGACGGTGAGACTTTGGCCGTTTTATGGCCTGTAGGACAAATTTTCCTGACTTTGCTCCGTTTTCGGAGAAAAATGTTTCTTCCGCAAGTTCTTCCACCAGGTTGTTCATTAAGTTTTGTCGTTCGACAAGAAAAACACAAATTTATGGTTCGAAATACACTTTATTAATCAGTATAATCTCCCTGAACATTAATACACTTGCTCCAACGATCCCCCAATCTGTGGATCCCATCCCTGAAAAAAGAATCCGGAAGGTCTGCAAAATATGGACGCTTCAACAGCCGTTATGACCTCTTCTTTTGATGAAAAACGCTTGCCACGCATAACTTTTTTGAGTCCTGGAAACAAATGGAAGTCGCTGGGGGCCAAATCTGGTGAATGCGGTGGATGCTCCAACAATTCGAGGCGGGTCAAAGATGAGGATGCGCCACCAGTTCTCCCAGTCCTCTACCCGTTTTTCATAGAATGTTGATGCGACCGTTAAACAATTCATGGATTTCAATTCATGGATTTTAGCCGTTGTCAAAATGGTCTTGTGACACGAGGCATTGTCCTGATAAAAAAGGATTTTTTTCTTCTGCAAACCGGGTCTTTTTTCATGAGTTTCTTCCTTCAACTAGTCCAAAAGGTTGCAATAATCTTCAGAATCAATTGTTTTACCAGTTAACAAGTGATCAACAAACAAAATTCCTTTCGCATCCCAAGAAAACTGACGCCATAACCTTCTTGGCCGATTTCCGGACACGAACCCGTTTCGAAGCCGAACAACAAGGTTCACATCACTCTTTAGCCTCTTGTTTTGATTCAGGATCATGGTGATAGACCCAAGTCTCATCCATAGTAATGAATCGACGCTTTATCCGTCGATATCCGATTTATCCCCCAAAAAATTCACTTTATCCTTTTTAAAACGCTCCAAATGTTTCTGAGAAAGTCGCATTCGGATGTGTTTTTGTTCCGTGATTAGCGAATGCCGCACCCATTGTGCACACAGCTTTCTAAAACCCAAATTTTAACTTAAAAGATGGCTTTCTTTGCCTAATGAGATGTGTAGAGCCTCTACCTTATCTGTCTCAGTCAATCGACGATCTTCCGAAACCATATCCTGTATTTTGGCTATGATTTCTGGTGTTGATGCGCTTTTTGAACGTCCTTCCCGTGGATCGTCTTCAAGGCTTGTACGGCCACGTTTAAATTCAGCAACCCATCTTTCTACTGTTCTAATTGTAGGTGAACAATTAATATACACTCACAACATTCGTTGGTGAATTTTTTCTCGTGCTACACCTTCCAAAAATAATAATTTTATCTCTGCACGATATTCGATTTTTTCCATTGCTGTGACACGGCGACACTAAATGGCTTGTAAATAAAGAGTGAATTGACAGGTTGAAATGAAACTTCACATACGTTCATGTGAAGAGTGTACCACCAAAACAAAAAAAACTTTTGGGCTATTAGCAACGCCCTCTCTTATCGAACGACAAAACTTATCAAACAACCTGGTAAGAAGTCTAACCGCGGCGAAACTTTGGGTAATGATTGTACAAGCAATAGGGAGGCGATCTTCGTGCTTTCTTCATGAAATAGGTACGGTTGGTACAATCCCCAGATTTCAGCAGGTTGACCTTTGTTTTATGAAAACTCAGACCAGTCAAATGAAGGACTTCGGAAAATCAAAAAAAAAAAAGAATCTTGAGATTGGCTCACCTGTACCTGATTCACGACAAAACATAGTAGTTGGTTCTCTATTACTTATACAATTACCACTCAGAGTTCGCCGCACTTTGCCGGGCATCGTTTTCGAGGAACGAATGCAAAAATATATTCTATCAAAAACAAAGCGTTTTCAGGAAACTCTAACCCACGATGCACATCAATCATTATGTAACAGTCTGAGCTGTGAATATGACAGCGTCTTCGTTCACCAAAAAAGTCTTCGTTCAAAAAACGTTACAAACATAGGACTTTTTTCTGCAGAGTTTGCTAAAACCTCTCCGCTCTTGTAAAACCTAGCGCGCGTATTGCATGTGCATCTGAATCCTGAGACTTGAGGGACCGATACACGTCGGTTCGTGAATCCGCAAGAAAGTATATGGCATAGTTTCGTTCGATATTCAACATTAGAGGGGAGAAGGCGTTGCAGCGCATTATATACTACGACAAGCGTGAGCTAGTGGAGCCAATTTACCCGGCGTGACTTCTTCTCCTAATGAAACAAAGTCGAATGCGCATGTAATTTGTAACAATGAGAGGATCATGTGTGAGGTTCTAATGAGCAGAAGATAATCATCTGCTATTTGAGGCATGCATCCATTGCTCGCTTCATTGTGAAAAAAGACGCCTCTCCATAACATGATGATGCCAGCAAACTGACGTACGAAAATATAACTTTATGGTATTAAAATTTTTTGCATGAACATGATATCTTTCGAAAACCTTGGAAGTTCCTGATGCTTGTGTACACGATAAAGACTATTTTCGAGTTTCCACCGGGGGTCGAAAGGACTGCGGCTCAGTGTGCAACAACCACGTAGAAAAATACGGCTTTGAGCATCCACAATTGGCTCTACATACGATCCTGAAGTTCACTGCACCAGCACACGAGGCCCAGTTTACACATCAACTATCCATTGAGAAGAACATGTGAAGATGGTTCAAATGATTTTCTGGGCCCACCTAAGAACGTAAGGAGAGTTTGTACGGTTAAAAACGCTTTATTCCTAAGATAAATGAAGTTGAATGTTCCAAATTCCGTCAAAAGAGGCCGGCCGTCCGTCAGCCATCATATAATTAAATGATCAATAATTGATACAGTGCAACTGAGGGGAAATTGATGGAATATACTTTGCGATTACGTGAAGAATGACTTTTCTAAACAAATCGGTTAACCTTTCCTTATCCAGAAGTCACTTCAAAGAATGATGAACTTCATTTGATCGTGAGATCGTTGGTCAAAACAGCGATATCTAACGATTGACTCTTGCTTTCTCAAAAGTCGATTGAGATATTTTCAGTCTGAAAAAGGGATTTTCAGTGATTTTTTCGCGCATTTTTCAACGTAGCTGTTACACTGGGTACTAGAGCTCTCATTATATATGGAAAACTCGAAAACGAAATTCATCGTGAATGATTCCTTTAACATGATGACTTTGAACTGGGCCTCGTGCTCCCGCATAATCAGCTTTAGGGTCGTATTGAGCCTCCTGGGGCTCTCTCAAAACCTTTTTTTTTTCGACGCGGTTGTTGCGCTGGGCAGCAGTCCTTCCGATTCCCTAAGGAAAAATTAAATAGTTTTCCTTGTGGACACTGCCTCTAGGTTCCACCGCTATTTCATCTAGAATGTTGGAATGCGGGCGTGTCTGTGACAGGATGAAATAAAATGCGAAGCGAAATCTGACAAGCGTCAATTACCGGATACTCAGTATAGGCGAATAAAACTTCATACTTAGCGTATTGTTAATCAAATGGATGACATTTGAGAGATTCTTGACATGAAAAACATCAAATCAGTGGTAGCTCGAAACCTAATTGTTTTTCCATCTCGCGAAGAATTCACTGAAAAGCCACCCTCACAAATGGCGAGAAATGCTGGTTGGTGGCCAGGTTCTTGAATATACGAGGAGAATTCGTTATAATTTGCGCTGCTATAGTCAATTGGACAGATGATATTCTTTTCATTAGGCGTCGCTCCAATTGCTTTTCCGTTGAAGGCGTATGTCCTCTGTGACATCTCCATGTTGAGTATGAGAAAAGAAAGAGACGCATGCATATTTTCCCTTATCAATCCTTTACTACTTTTCGGCGGACCTCCACGTCATCTAAATACTTACTCTAGTTGCCGCTACCCACCGGTAGTCAGATATTTCGCTGTTCTCGGAAACTACCACAAGCTCATTCCCTTGAAGGCATCGTTCGCGCTGGAGACCACTTCCCATTTTTTGGACACAATTTCATGAATGAGCCCAATATACCACACCGGTATACTTCGGCGTGCCAGAAACGCAGGGTAATAAGGTTGTTAGGGGTTAAAGATGAGGATGCGCCACCAGTTCTCACCAGTCATCTACCCGTTTTTTATAGAATGTTGATGCGACTGTCAAACAACATGAAAATCAGTTACGGCACTAACTCCACATGCAAAAAAACTTCAAAAACTATTTTGGCGCAGAATTCAAATTCAAATTTGCAGTATGTTCAGACCAACTCTCCTTGACAAGTGAAGGTTTTTCATGGGCCCTTTAGAAGTTTTCGTTCAGTGAAGGAGCCGAGCTATACAAAACCTGAGTAGAGAAAATACGGTTTTCTGCGCCTACGATGCTTCAAAGCCCGGTTTTTACTGCATCGCTGCTGTTTTTCATCGCAGCGATGGGCCACCCGCTGCTGCAGCGATGTGGCAGCGGCAGCGATTTTGTTCATACATAGTGCCTAGGATGGTGGAAGCAAATCAATCAATAGCTGAAAGTAGTGGCTAATGGTAGTTATTAACACACTTGTGAACATTGAACCATTCACATGACGAGATAATTACTGATGTCATTTGTAACGATTCGTCATTTGTACCGATTCGCTGTGTCGCTGCCATGCTAGCAGCGATGTAGCGATTGCAAACGACCATTGCCAATCGCTGCTCCAGCAACAATGCAGTAAAACATAGGATTTTGTCGCCTTGACGCAGCGATGGCGGTTCTGCCACGAAGAGATTTTAATTGGAGCGCTTTTCAATCGTGCGCGATGAAAAATGAGCAGTTTTCCCTCACACTGCCGCAGCGACCCGCTGCAGTAAAAACCGGGCTTTTCGTGAACCATACTAATTTCCTCGAACAACAAGATAATTTGTAACATTAATTTTGGGTATAAGGTTTTTTTTTAAGGAATGACTAGCAGCAGATTTCCTGGTCAGTTATTTCGCTCCTCTTAGCATCTTTTCTGCGAATTGATGGTTCAAATCAGAGCGGTACCGTTCACTCAAAAGTTTTTGTAAACGTGAAACGCCGAACCAGGCAAATTTTCACTGCGGTATGACACTATGACATTAGCAGTCGATTTGACGTGATCGACGGGTGGAATGGTCACATCAACCAGCAGCCGGCAGGTCGGGAGTTTTTCTCCCATGAGAGAAAGCGCAGCCGCTGGCTCCTTTCCATTACAGTTAGGCCCCCATAATTGGACAATAGTTTGTAGTACCACCCGGCCCATATACAAGGAAATCACGTAAGACGAGGACAAAAAATTGTCATTTGATAGTCCCATCTGGGTCGTTCGTAGTCCCTTCCTGTCCAGTCCCGATCGAAGTTGTATCAACGGTGCTATCAGCACCAAAGCAGCATCCCGTCGAGTGGCGCATGGATGACCAAAGTGGGACTACTAACGACCTAGGGGTAACTTCGTCGGACTATCGTCCAACTATAAGGGGGTCTTCAAAGGAAGGAAATTACGCGCTTTCGGCTGCTTTTTGATATGACCAACTCACCCGTCGATCACGCCAAGTCAACTGCTAATGTCGTGGTATCATACCGCAGAGGCAATTTGCCTTGTTCGGCATTTTGCTTTAAAGGAAGTGTTCACAATAGAAAATGTGTTCCAGTTTCCACTAGGAATGGGTAGTGCAGGAACACACTGTAACGTTAACGTCGAAAGAACGCATGAAAACCAGCCAGGAAAAGCTCCAAAAGAGCCCGGAGTTGCCACTTCGAGCGCAAGGCAAACCCCAAAAGCGCAACACACGCCCACCGACGTGAACAAATGAATGCTCGAGATCGTGAGATGAGCGATGATTTCCGAACATTAGCCCCGTTCTTCCCTTCGTTATCAACTTCTCCCTTTACTCAGGTCAGCTCGCATACATCGGCTGCAAAAGACGGAAGTTACAGGCCTCGGACAACTCGCCCACCATCTTTCTTTGGCTCAATCTTTGAGGGACCATAACTCCGTTCCCGTAAGGTCTTGTACGATTTCAGAGACATCATTGGAATCAGCATGGGGCCGTTTTCAAGATAGGTGGGAGAACAGAAAAACGATTTTTATTGTGAGAACTGCCTTTAACGGGCGGCATATTCTCTCAAATCATGATAATGCTACAGTCACCACTCATATGCACAAAACATATCTAGCTCAGAACATTTAAATCAAGTTAATGTGGTCACTGAGTATGTTAGGTGAAGTCTTCATCCAACCTACTTCTTGCCATAATTAGCATACCATATGTCGCATTGACGTACAGAAACGGTACAATCAACTAACACTTGTCCGGCGAGATACTCACTCCTACGATGCAGGTATCGTACAATTGAGCCACAATATGTTAAGTGCTTTTTGATACCAGCAAGCTTTGAGTTCACTGCTTGCCTAGCCAGAATAAAAATTGAAGTTCAGGAGGAGAAATTCTGATCTCTATAGAAAATCAAGTATACTCTATTTAGCAGGCAAATTTAGTTTGTTCATTCGCGTGCTTGTGTGTGGCGAGGGGACAGACAGCGAGTAAGAGTAGGAGGAGGGAGACGCAGCGCACGTGCGCACATGCACGCATTCGACAACAGTAAATTTCTCTCCGAAAAAGAGAATAAAAATAGTCACAGCTGGAATATGCACCCATAGTATCGAAACGTACGTTTATGGGTGCTACGCAACCACCTTTGAGCATTGTCTCGCAATAGGATGGGCTTCAACCGATTAGCCATTTGAGGCTGTCTAATCGCCAGCTGCTTCTCAATTTTGTCCACTGTAGTGCACATCAGCTGTTATCGATATTTCATGGAACTGTAAATGATCATTCTTGAGCTGCAAAAAAGCTTCTTCTGCTGTCTGTCAGATTGAAGCCCCTTTGAAAGTTTGTCGAACGACGCCGTCCGGCACGTTATAGGAAGGCTGCAGCGTCGATGCGGCCCGCACTGCGGCATCGGCTGACTTGCGTCGCAGTGCGGTGAAATCACTGGCACGACGTCGCAGCAAGTTATGACGGGTTAGAACGTGCTGATTTCGCCTCAGATTTTGTAATGAAGAGTCGGAATCGACGGTTGTTCACCGCAATTTCTCTCGCACTCCGGTGCGTGCGGTGCGGCGAAACACGCCGCAAGTGCGATGTGCGGCACTGTCCGACGTCGGACGGCGAAATAGTATGAAAGGGGCTTAAGCGTGCGATCTCGGTGGTTCATCTCTATCCAGCAACTGGTAAAAGTGTTTGCTATCGTCGAAAACTATCCATTTTTCATCACATGTAACAATGCGAAATAAACTTTTGTTTCTGAATCGATAGAGCAGGGAAAGACGAGCATCTGAACGTTGAGCTTGCTGTGTCTTTTTTTCCAAGTCTTCATTGAGTCTTGCAAGTCAAACTCCGAAAGGAATGGCACTCATCAACTATCGCAGAAATGGCAAAAGTGAGTCGACAGTATGGATGCATATGCCATAAGCATATCAATTCTTGCCCTACACTTCAAGCCAGCCAACCTAATATTTCAGTTCCAAAGTTTAGGAGCGAAGGATAGCTACGCTTACCAACATTCATGGAGTCATATAAATTCCTGTTATACTACTTTGAGCCTTGATTTTTCTTAAAATGTGTACACTCATGCAGTTGATGCAGTACTTTATTAATGGTAATGAACTGAAGCTCAAAGATCGTGGTCCGCTGAGCAATAAGCCATCTGTGTCATTTCCCGAGACGAGTTTTAAAATCGCCATATGTGACGTCAAAACCTAGCAGACAGCGCCTCACGGAGGATGGATATAATTGGAAAACTGAGGAGCGCCGAGTGAGGAAAACCTCGCCGACTCTTTTGGATCGAGTGAAGAAAGTTTCGCTACTTGACAGTAATTAAGGATTAAGACAACCATTGGGTGAAAAACACTGAAACACATAAGGAAAATTTTAAATCGATATGGTTAGCCACATGTTTCTCTGCCATTCCAGCGCGGAAGAATATATATGTAACTTCGAGCTTCACCACATGCCTTGTAGCACGTAATGACAACTAAAAAGCGGAGGAAACTTGTAACAACAGAATCATTTAAGTTGCTCAATTCTTGAAGTTTTCCGCACAGAAAGTTTTCGCGAAGATAGCATGTTTGCAGAGCATTTTCCCTTCTGACATTCACAAGATTCCCTTCGTTTCATCAATCAAAACTTTAGTAAATTTTTTGCTTTATCTACAGTACAGGCCACAATTTTTGTGCTTTCGGCGAAAACAAAAACGTAAAAAAGCGTTTTTTTTTCGCCCTTTTGTCATAACTATGTTCATGATGGTAAGTTTGAGAGTGTGAAGGGATGTTTATAATCAGGATCGAGAGATCTCTCTCTTAGAATGCTATATGGCATACTTTTTTTACAAAGCGTGTAGGCGTCACAGCATGGACACATTCGCTCATAAATGCCTTAAAGGCAGTGTTCACGATAAAAAACGTGTTTCAGTTTCCACTAGGAATGGGTAGTGGAGGGGCACACTGTAACGTTGACGTCGAAAGAACGCATGAAAACGAGCGAGGAAACGCTTCAAAAGAGCCCGAAGTTGCCAATTCGAGCGCAAGACAAACCCCAAAAGCGCAACACACGCCCACCGACGTGAACAAATGAATGCTCGAGATCGTGAGATGAGCGATGATTTTCAATCATTAGCCCCGTTCTTCCCTTCATTCTCAACTTCTCTCTTTACTCAGGTCAGCTCGCATACATCGGCTGCAAAAGACGGAAGTTACAAGCCTCGGACAACTCGTCCACCATGTTTCCTTAGCTCAATTTTTGAGGGACCATAACTCCGTTCCCAGGAGGTCTTGTACGATTTTAGAGACATCATGAAAATCAGAATGGGATCGTTTCCAAGAAAGACGGTGAAACAGAAAAACGATTTTTATCGTGAACGCTGCCTTTAATCGCAAAATCGCGTTTCATGCGCGTTTCGGGTTGACTGTTTCATGTCTAATTTTGCCTACATATCTTGTTGGAGAGAAAGCCATGTGTTATTCCAGAAGAAAAAACACACAATGCTCATCCGTAATATCCCTTTGGATTCCCAAACGGACCATTTTGAACAGAGTTATGAAAAAAAGCGAAAAAAAACGCCTTTTTTCTTTTTTTCACCGGAAACGCAAAAATAATGGCATGTATTGTGATCATTCCTGAATCAGTATTCCCATACATATTTATTACTAAGTATATGATCACTGATTAAGCGTCTGAAATTTTAAAAAAAGTTTTTGTTATGCGGCCGCGAAAGATAAATCACAATATACAGAGGAAGCATCCGTGTAGCAATTGTTCGATCAAGATTATGCTCAACGTAACTATAAAAAACAGATAAGTGAGCTGCTGGCTTCAACTTCATTAGAATAAAAAGGAATTGATGAAACTTTCAAGTGATGGAAATGTACAGATACAAACAAGTAAAGCCGAGAAAATCGAATTTGCGAAATAAGACTACATTCGAATTTTGTAATAACATTAACTATCCAAGCTGCAATATACTTGACTATCCCAGAACTTATAGCAATTTGAGTAATTGCTATTGTTTCAAGATCTGATAATTATACTATATGCACAAAAAATTCAGAATTTCAATCTGGAACACGACTCATTGACTAAGAAGTGTAGAAACCATTCCAGTGATTTTGGAGTAGTGAAGTTTGGTTTAAAATATAACGATAATAGACACATTTGCGCAGGATGGTGTGCAGCCTTTCATCACGGTCTGTTCTACGGTGTCATTCTTGCAGTGGATACTATTTTTTCTGCCTCTAGTTTCAACGTGCTACAGTGAAATTCAGTGAAAGGAATTCGCAGCGAGACGAAAAATGCACCTGAGCCGTTCACAATATTTCCCGTTGAAGGAGAATCATTTCTTTTTTCCGGAGTTGGTCATTCAAACTGGGCATTTGTGTGTGTGCATAGCCGACATCGTCGCTATTACAGAATACACAGTATTAACCAGTTTTTAAGATTTGTCCAGCTGAACAATTTTCCAATATTTCGTTTTTTTTTCAAACTCAACTATAGTGCGTCGCTGATAATGCAATTATACATACGCAGTACACGATGAAGTGTTGGAAGTACAAAGTGCAACGAAAACAAATTTCGAACTTGATTTTAATCAATATCAACGAAGGCATGGTGGAATGAAAAAATGCCCACAGATTCACTCAAAAATGAATTCGCATTATAATTATTGCGCGCTGGGAAAATATCCTTCAGATTCAAAGAAATCGTCCTTTACCGATTCAAGATGATACTTCTGAGAACGCCAACGACAGCGAATATTTTTTGTCGAATAATTGTTTTTCGCTGCTAAGAGTGTTTATATAAAGGCAGTATACACGACAAAACTTGCTATCGTGTCTTTCACTAATTAAGAAACGCCCGGAGCGCTTAACCACATTTGCGTTGAGAGCAGCCAAGAAAAGTCATTGGAAATCGTGTTCATGGGCCCGAAGATATCCAGTGTTATCTCAACTGACTCATGGAAGTGGAGGAAATGGTCACTGTGTGAAAATACGTCTTCTCAACCAGATGGAGCGATTCCCATTTGGCAGAGCTTTTTCTATTGCTGATCGGTTAATTCCTTGAGGTAAGTGATCCAACGTGTTGGTAGTAGGGTGAGGTGAAATACAGCTGGGGCGGGCAATTAAGTACAGGGCTAGGACTCAGCTATTACTAGTGTAAAGTATTTTTAGATCATTTTTGACGCTTTCCAATGCGTGCGCGTTGTTGTGCAAGCTGTACGGTTCGGTTTTGCTATCTCAACAACGTTTACGAGCGGTGTGCAGCTTTTAATTACTGCTTATAACTACTACAATTTTACTCCTGCTTCTCGCGTTTTCTCGTGTTCTAATCTGAAAACTTCTGATGCTTCATCTTCTTCACTAACTAGGAGACGATAATGACAACCTAAAAGAATTCCTCCGAAGGAAATCGTTAAAGTAATCTGCATACTCCGAGAAATTGCAAGTATCAAAGACTCTGGACGATAAGAAAGACACATAATGTCAATGGAAGCAAAACAATGTGAAAAAGTATGGAAACTTAGAAGGAATACTAATAGAAAAACGTGTTGAAACAAACATACATCTTTCGCCTGGCCGGTCGGAGTCGCGCTGCCCTCATGCCACTGCCTCAGGCCACACCCACACGCACCAGCAGATAATAAAACGAGGTTTCATAATCAAATGCGGCCTGCATGCACACAACCCCGGGGGCCATATGATAACTTAAGTAAAGTTGTGTCCTGCATTGCATCCGACACAGCAGTACACTAATCTTTCCAATCCGTCCATATACGTATGGTTAACAAAAGGGAAGAATGTATCGATTACATGACTTGGTACAGCCTCTTCTCATAACATTTTGGAAAGTGCACTGATTAATGAATTCGTAGAGTAAGGAGCAGCGAAATGTCGAAGCACTCAACGTGAAAAAGGCTAAATAAACTTTTCAATCAGAAATGTCAAATTCACTAAAAGCTCTGCGCAAATAATGTGGCTATGTACGTACATAAATGAGTCAGAAATTGCTGAGAAAGAAATGTTATGCGAGGTATTCATCGAAATACAGGGGCACGTAACTAAGTCGCCTTTAGTGGAGATTCTCTTCTCATAAAAAATCTGATAGAGATGATATACATACGTACATACATACATACATATGTTTCGAAGAGAATACAAATGAATACGCGATTGAGAGTTTTTTAGAAACACATCAGAACTGTGATCCCTTAAGGGAACCATCGGGATTTCCCTTCTTAGTTTTTTGTTCAGGGACGCGTTCTCGTTTCTATAGCGTCCTTTTCTCAACATTCGTCGAGAAGGTCAAGAAAATTCGCAGTTGGTGATGTCAATGTTTCGTACCCGTAAAATCGCAGCATCACGAAACTGTCCTGCGGTCTGAAACGCTATGTTTCGATCGCTCATCAAGCACAAGGAAAAGGATAGTAATGTCCAAATAAGCATATTGAAAGAATCGTTTCATTTTTAAGGAACTTTTGGCAAAAGAAAGTGGAAAGTAATTACCTTGCCTAAGAAGTCTATACTGCAAAACCATTTCCAACTTGGCAAAGCCTGAATTTCTTGTGAGGCCTTTTACCCGTAATCCTCTACGCCGTGGGCCTACACCAACGCTCGTTATATCTGGTCAGAATGCGCAGAATGGCTTTTTCGTATTTTTGCGTCTTTTCAAAATGATTTTTCAAATCGATTTTTCTGGTCTGAAAAGTGATTTAGGATCCAGGTGGTGAAGCTGTGCAAAATTTAGTGTTTACTGGGATTCAGACTGTTTGAAAAAAGTCTAATTTGCAGTGCTAACACGCCTTCTCTCCCTTCAAGGTCCGTAAGTTGGTAACAGGTTTGTCTGAAAGGACAAGAACATTGGGACACCGGCTGGCTCCCACAAGATATTGTATAGATCTAATACACATTTAAAAGTCTCCGAATTTCTGAATGCAGGTCGATTTGTAGGCCGCACCCCCAGAGGAGTTGGTTAGCGCCGAGAACTTTTGTACCCTTCGAGCTTGGACCATAGCAATCACAATACATTTTATAAGCAGCCTTAATAACTTTTCAGATTCAAAAAAAATTGAATTTAAAGGGGGTTTAGTAAAAAAATGACGCTAAGGATGCGAAAACGCGTCCCCGCGCCTTCTTGTGGAATTCCGTCCCTGTGTGAAAGCAAAAAAAAAACACGACTTTCTGCGCGTTTTCCTCTTTTGCGGCAGTGTTCACGATGATTTCGTATCCTGACGTGGATCGCTAAAATGAAGCGCTGGCCCTCTGGGAAGGAGTGGAATGACGTCGGAATGACACAAAATGCGTCAAGAAACAGAAAATTTAGTTTTCTCTTGTTTCTGTTGTATTAAAAAAAAGAGCTATTGAAAGCTTGTCTGCTGATGCTCTAAATTCTGCATTTCCTCTCTGACAGCTTCTTTTTTTTTGAATCTCAAAAGTTACTGACGATAATGCTTAGAACGGCTATTCAACGGTTCAAGAATTCCTATGATCCCAGCCTGAAGGATAAAAAAGTTCTAGTCTGAGGGTTACCTTGAGTTGCGGCAGGAATAACGCTTTTTGACTAGCGCGGCCCACGTTAAAGGCAGTGCTCACGATGAAAAAGCTGCCCATTCTACGACTTGTCTACTCAAAGAAATGGAGAACTATTTAGAAGACGGTTTTTTTAAACGTGAACACTGCCTCTAATATTTCGAAAATCAACAAATAAACCTCAAAATCGTGTTTGGAGCCTCAAATAACTTCTGCTAAATCTAAGGCTGGAAAAAATACTCACCGTAACATATCTTAATCCAAAAAAATCGATGAAGGGATCATATAGGTATGTATTTGTGTTAAAAGAAGTCCAGGTACCCCATATGGAGAAGTTTTGAGGCGATGTCATTGTAAGAAATCGCCGAAAATCGCATTTCGCCAGGAAAATTTTCCCCATTAGAAAACTCAGAACCGAATCAGCGGTAATCTCTAAAAAAACAGATATTCGGTTAGGAATCAGTACCCAAAAAATCCCAAGAGAAAATTAGCGCGGGATCCGAAACAAAAAAATTAAAGAAGTAAAATGAAATTAGCTTTCGGGTACCACTTTTCTCTTTGCAAGCTATGAAAACGCCCTTTTCTAGAAATATGTGACTGAGACATGCAAGAATTTCTGAACACATACATATTATTGATGCGCGTAACTATAAAGTCCGTCCGAATGGGACTGCCCGTCCACGCGGTCGGCTCGCGTGTCGAGCGTCGATCGCGAAGGCACTTTCCGGACATGTAAATTGATTAGCGGGAATATTAGACGAATAGTAGATAATTATCGACTCAGTTGATTCTAGTTGTGCGAAGTCTCGCCCGAAACATATTTTTGCAATGGCTGCTCAGCACGCACGCCGACCGCATGGGCGGACAGCCTCATTCTGTGAGACTTTACCTACATTCGCTCACTCATTCATCCCATTAGCTAGTCTCTCAACCAGTACACTGGTGCCAAGGCAGCTCGAACGGCTTGAACGATACGCTTCCATTCAGAACGATTAGTAGCAGTAATTTTACCATCAACTGCACGGTAGAGGTTTCAGATCGGCTTCGACTGGCTTCAATTACGTCTTCAACAGGGCAGCTCTCTCGACCTTCCACAGCGCTAGGCGCTTTCTCCATAACTGGCTGTGCGGTACTCGGCTGGCTTCCATTCTGCATACGTGTCCAAACCAACGCAACCTCTTCGTTCGGACTTGTTCTTCGATCGTCGGTTGATGGTCGCAGCTGTCTCGAATAACTTCGTTGCGTACGCGATCTCTCAACGTTGTTACAAGAATTTGTCACGGACAAGGCTCTCGGAAGACTTCCCACTTGCCGAGATCCGACATGAGCGAAATCCACGACTCCGAGCCGTACAATAGAATTGGCATTATGAGTGACCGGAACATCCGCACCTTGGTCTTGATTGACTTACTGCCTCTTTTTCATAGACACCAACCTAGTCAAGCAAAAACAGTACACGCCTGCCCAATCCTGCACTGTGTCTCTGTTATGGTCACTACTTCGCGCTGTCGCACCACCGATCCTTGGTACTTGAGCTCCTCGACCTGCCTGAACTCAGCTCCTTCAAAGAACACAGAAGCACGTGAATCGTCCGACGTCATCAACTTAAGTCTTGCCCTTACTTATCCGAGAGGACCGTATAGAACATAGTTTGTTCCAGAACATAGTTTTCTAAAACATCGGGGATCATATAAAACAAGCCCCAGTCAGAACCGCTACTTCCACGCGCATATCTCCACGTTGATGCGACCAAGGGAAAGTGCAAGAATGGTCAGTAACTCCTGTAATATCAGTACTATGCATATTATTCGAGCAACTTTCGAAGGAGAGCTTTTCTATAGTTGAACGGATAATGACTCCGATAGGATATGCATTAAATCGGAGGGTCTTCTAAAATGACTTCCGCTTGTGTACTTGAAATCGATGCCCATTTCATCGTGAGTCATTACATAATATCCCTAGCCAACACCTTTAGCATCCTGTACTATGTAAGTAATTCTGGTCATCAAGTAAAGGCGATTGAGCTTTAGGTTTCATCAATCCAAGAGAAACGTTATCGACCCGTCCATATGGATTATACTCCGACAAACAACGCCAATAAAAACGAAATACGAGCCATATGCATAGCAGGGACAAGATACGGCTGAATAACGTATTCGTTGGATAAATTGTAACGGCGATAGGAGATCCGTAAAATAAACCCGCTAGTTTGCCCTACGAACGGTATTGCACTATTGAAGAAGAGGAAATTGTAGGCGTACGAGAAATTCAACTTTTTGAAACAAAATGCACTTCTAATTTGACGACAATCTGTAATATTATTGACCAAGCCGCATCGTCAGAATGGAAAATCAGATTTTTCGTTTGAGCCTCGTCCTCATTTTCTCATGCCAGATAAATGAATGGATTCTTATGGTGCATCTGGCCTCGACACTCTTTTTCAAGCAAATAGAGGTTTGAACAGTTGAGTGGTGTTTCGCGTGCTGGTAATTCCAGCCTTGCAGTAAGATAGAGTGATGCGGGCTCTAGTTGCACATTCGGAAGAACAACACTATGATGATTGCATTTTTTATTGTTGTTGGACCTCTGTGATAGAGAAAATAGGTCTACTGATTCCTGAACAAACATAAGAGCTTCTTAGGGTTGGAACCTTTGACTAATTTAGTAAACGGGCTTCCAGGAAAGGCTCAAACTGATGAAGTCGATCGCTCAGGAACCTCTAAGACGAAGTCGAGCGATAAAAATGTTATGAAGACTGCGGCTCCGACTTCTCAAAAACCACCGTGATTTTAGTGTGAAACACAATGCGCATCGTAACTTTGCACAGACCCCAATTTCGGGGTTATTTGAATTTTTTGGAAGTTGTTTCGCTCTGAAACCCAGACTATCGTTTTCAGCATGCCGAAGAACTCCTTTAAATACTTAATGGAAGAATTTGCCCGTGTAGTCTCAAGCCGATATTATTTAGGAAGAAAACTTATGGCTTCAAATCCTTACGTCCACCATGGGAAACAATAACCAGGCAGTCCAATAATTCCTGTCCGAAAATTTTCAAAATTCTAAAATTTTCCTTAGAAGTGTTATAATATCAGGCCAGTGTAAGAACCTTCTAGAAGGTTCCCCAAAGTTCTACGCTAGGGGTATATGAGGCGCAGTCGCCGCGTCTAGCTACCAGTACAAGCTAAAATGGACCAAGGTCGAATTCGTACGTTCGTGTACTACGAGTGGCTGCTGGGCAACGACACGGGCAGCGCGGTCGCCAACATCTGCAGAGCGTGCAAGGAGAATGCAGTGTCCCAACGTACAGTCAGCCGCTGGTTCAATCGTTTCGAGAGCGGCGGCGACACGAGCCTCGAGGACAGGGAGCACAGCGGGAGGCCTTCTACAGTGGATGATGACGAAGTCCGTCGCTGTATCAGGGAGAAGCCGGAAGCCACCACCCGTGAACTGACGACGACGCTCGGCTGCAGCAAGTCCACCATCCACAATCGACTCAACTTACTTGGCTACCACAAAGTTCTGGACCGTTGGATTCCCCACCGTCTGACGGATGCCAACAAGCAGAGCCGCGTGGCCGTCTGCCAGTCCCTCCTCTTTCGTTCGCATCGCAAGGAGTTTCTCGAGGACCTGGTCACTGGGGATGAGAGCTGGGCCATCTACGAGAACGTCGCCCGCCGTGCCGTCTGGATCCCGCGCGGAGAAGAGCCGCCGACGACGCCGAAAGCCGATCTGCATCCGCTGAAGATCATGCTCTGCAGCTGGTGGGACATCAAGGGCATGCTGTACTTCGAGCTGCTCCCGCAAGGCAGGACGGTCACCGCCTCCATCTACACCGATCAGCTCGAAAAACTAGCCACCGCCATCCGAGAAAAGCGTCCCCGACGGGCCTCGGTCCACCTGCTGCACGACAACGCGCGCCCCCACGTGGCGAAGGAGATCCAGCAGAAGTTGACCACGCTCGGCTGGGAGACGGTTGCCCATCCGCCGTATTCCCCGGACCTCGCCCCCTCCGACTACCACTCGTTCCGCCCGCTGAAGCATCATTTGGCCGGAAGAAAATTCACCAACTACGACAACCTCAAATCAGACATCGCGGACTTCTTCGAGTCGCAGCCCCCGGAGTTCTGGGCGAAGGGCATCGGCGACCTGCCCAATCGATGGGCCACTGTTGTGGATAACTGTGGTGATTAAATTGCTGATTAGACTTGTTTTTCAATAAAGTTAAGAGAAATTAAAAATGGAGAAATTTTCGGACAAGAATTATTGGACAACCTGGTATATTACAATCGAGTGCGAGACGCAACAACAGTCTACTACTTCATGGGTCCACCCTGGTTGGAATCATCACGGAATAACCTGTCATTCATACTGGCAACATGATTAATGATTGTGTAAATGGGAACAGAATGCTAAGGAGGAAAAAAAGGTTTGATAAGGGCTCTTTCAGAGATTATATTAAGTAATCGCGAGAAAATTCACCTACGATCGCGGATTGTGCTCAGTGCTTGTTCGAAGTGTGGAGGATATGTATTCTCTGATTCAGAGGCAAATTAAGTTTTTTCCTCCGTGTGCTTGTGCGGAGCGAGGGAAGAGACGGTGAGAAAGTGTGGTGGGGGGGGGGGAAGAAGACACGCATCATACGCGAGCGACTGCACGCGATCACCAACTCGTGGACCAATTTTCTCGCCGGCTGCGGGCTTGTCGCACGGTCTTTATTCTTTTAAGGCTAATGCTACGCCTGGCTTACGCTCAGAGGTTTTCTCGATAAGAAAGTGTTGCACGTGCGCCGAAAAAATCTAGATTTGACTGAGAGATCGCATCTCAACTCGAAGATCAACTGTTCACACTTTCCTCAGACAGTCATGGGGTAGTACGTTGGCTTAATAGGGCTTGTATCCCATAGCAAACATTGAATAAAACCCCTTGGTGTCAGCAGGACCTGCTGCTAACAGCAGCATATGCTGCCAACGTATGTTGGGGTTCAACCCCTCGTTATCGACAGCCTGTTCTGCAAACGATGAAAGAATTTGGACCACCACCTTCTTTAGCGGTGTTGGGCATTAGGCTTGTCACGGCCCGCAGCAAGGAAGACAACCCCGCCGCGGTGCGCAACAAGGACACCATCTTCGCCTCGGTCCACAAAGGGTACTGCTAGTCTCTTTGTACCCGAGTGCAACCCCTATTGCGCCAATGTACTGCCTCACGACTGTCTGAGGCCGAAATGATGTGAACGGAGGAGATCAGCGAGCGCTATTATTCATGCTGCTGGGATTGCAACATAAAATTATCTCCTGCTTGCTTAATCTGTTTCTAGCAATATTATGCAAAGTTTTTTTTCGCTATACCCAGCAGAACTGCCGGCAAAATCTTTTTAAATGAAGGCCACAGATTTTCTAATGACTCTAAACCAACATTTCGGACCTCTTGAACGGGAGCACATTTTCTGAAAACAGGCAAGATTCTTGCATCTCAGTATTTTTTCTTCAAAGGCAGTGTTCACGATAAAAAAAATGTGTTTCAGTTTCCACTATGAATGGGTAGTGGAGGGGCACACTGTAAGGCCGTAGTTATACACCAGCGGAATGAAAACGTCCCGCGATGACATTGCCGCCGCTTGCCGCGTGGATAAGGGACTCGTCTGCAATGTTGTGTCTTAGACGTCTTTGACGCAATATTGCGGACCTAAATTCCCGGGCGTTTCAATTGCATTTTATCCATATTTTACGCTTCTAATACTTGTTTATAGCAAAAAGTCACTAGAAATCTATTGCTCCTGTCATTTCAGTTCTCGTTATGTGGCTTTGGTGGTACTTTAACAAGTTTAGATCTGAAATATAATCAGCTGATGGAAATTGGCAAATTTCCAACGGGGTAGGTCCCAAAACGATACAGTATACAGTGCCGCGGCGTGTATAACTTCTTGGTGCGGGCTTCCTGTGCGTTTTCCTGGGACAACTCTTCCTTTTGGCATGCCTCAGCACACTTAGGACGCACATAAGTGGTAGCTGTCTTGCTATTTCCGTAGCGTCCCGCTGGTGTATAACTACGGCCTAACGCTGAGGTCGAAAGAAAGCATGAAAACGAGCCAGGAAGAGCCCCAAAAGAGCCCGAAGTTGCCACTTTGAGCGTAACGGAAACCCCCTTTTTGTTATTCAGATTCATAAAAGCAAGGTCCGGTCAAACCACACTGCCCAAATTCGGGTTAGATAGAGAGGACTGGCCCAGCTGAACACCGTCTCGACGTTTCACTAACCATAAGTCCTTACTTCTGGAGAAAACAGCCCTGAAGTTAGGGATTACGGTACGTGCAAAACTAGTTGGGGGAACCTCAGAATTCAAATGAGGAATGAATGATACCGCTTTGAGAAGTTGATCTAATTTCATGGAATTTCTAGGATGTTACGAGTGATAAAGTTATCACAGATCTGGTAACCAAAAAAATTTTCATTTTCATGAATGAATCTTTCCATTTCTAGGGGTATATCTTTAGTGCCCCCCCCAAACTAGTTTTGCACCTTACGGTATTCACAGCAAGATAAGCACGGCCAGAATGACCGATATTTACAAGGCAGTTCTGAGGAATGCGTGGACGACGGGCAAGCAGCGAGGCGCCAAGTGATGTCGAAATCGGTTCACGGAGAATTTGCCCGAATGCCCAGAGAATTTGCCCGAATGCCCGGAGAATTTTCCCGATGCGTAGCGCGTGGAGAATATGCCCGCGAGGTGGGAGAAAATGCCCGCCGAGAGGGGAGAAAATGCCCGCCACGAGGGGAAATGCCCGCCGCGAGGGGAGGAAATGCCCGCATTAAAAATACAGTTCTTCTATGACACTGCCTTATGATTACCCATCTACCGCAACCTGTTAGAATAAAACCTTCAACGCTTGCACACGCGTACCCCTTCGCCCAAACTGCACAGTTTCGTAGATAATTTTATTGTGCTCAAAACTGAACAAAGAACAAAACTATGAAATAGTGTAGGTGCTTTAACCTCATTCGGAGAATTGAATTGTTGTAAATAGTAGAATGCATTTTACCCCAAGCGTAACCGTCTATACAACTTCTCTGAAGTTAGAAAAATGGTGTTACCCTGGGGTAATCCCTGAGGTAAGAGACTTGTTCAAAAGTAACTGTGTGATGTCAAGGCAGAGCAAGAAGCATGGCTAGAGAAACCAAATATCCTTTGCACGTTCTCGGCGTGATCTCAGGGTCAGGAATCGCAGAGAACTGTTGGATTTCTTCTTGAATATTGCGCTGTCGTTCCAGCTCTGCCGGTCTTATGTGGCGATCTGGGGCCGAAATCATCAACGCGTGGGTTAGGGTAGCGGTAAAGGCGTCGGCACTTTTGATGACTACCCGCTAGTGCAGCTCGTCTCGTAGCCGAGCGGTGTCTCACTTGCCCCTGCCTCTTAGCTGGGTTAGAAGTGGGCACGACTGTTTAGCGATCTCCCGCTTGCACAGGGTATTCATCAAAAGTGCCGACGCCTTTACCGCTACCGAAACCCACGCAACAGCAGCAGAGAAGTGAACGGAGCACCACTTATTGCTGTTTTGATGTTTTCTAAACAAAAGCGAAATCTCGCCCTGGCGACTGAAATTTTCTGCCCTCTTTGCGGGTATTTTATCTCCTGCTCGCGGGTGAATTTTTCCCTTCAGGCGGGCATTTTCTCCTCTATCGCGGGCAAAATCTCCTGCTGAAATGTACGCGTGCGGTTCGGGTAAAATCTCACGTAATCGTCGGAATCCTTTGACGTGGTTATGCTTGCCAATGGAACACACCAGGGCTGTGCGTTATAACGTTAACGTGTTAACAAATTAACGGATTAACGCGGTTTTTTCCCAAAAATTAACGATTAACGCTTAACGAAAAAACAAATTTTCATTAACGTACACCCCTGGAACACACGTTCTACCGTACACCATAAATATGTAGCGGCGACGGGACAAATTTATTCGAAACCATTTCAAATATAACTACCGTATTTTCTCTTTTAGAAATACATGTACTTCTAATACTCAGGCCCCTTTTTTATATGTACTTCTATTAGAGATGTACTTCTAATAGAGGGTGTACTTCTATCATTCGGCGCAAGTTTTGGAATTTCTAACGCTGAACTGTTCGCATCTCTAGCAGAAATTTTCAGTATAAAAGCGAGAACTTGTATGTATTGAAATTTCAGACCGCAACCCCGAAAACATAGTCATTTAGGCCGCGATCATACTTCCCGCGACATGCGGCAGCGAAAGTGCATATCAGTCATATCGACTTTGGTCGATATTTACGATAAACGTTGCGCCGCATCGCTCGTCGCTGGAAGTATGTATGATCCCAGCCTTAGGCCCAGTCGAATTGTGGCTTTCACAATCACTGATACCATATTTTCGAAACCACTATTCACTCCCTCTCCAAGTCAATTTATTCCAAAACTTTTATAAGTCTAGTATGGATTTTCTTAAGACGTCCTTTATGGGAAAGAGAGAGAGACCAATCGGAATCGACTTGTTAGGCTCGAAAACAATTTAACCGGTCGCCTTTCGAGACGTCCAGAGCGATTAAAAAAGCGCGGTGCTTAAACGACTTTATAACAGCTCTTCCAGAGGCGAGTTCTTTGCGTCCACAATCCACAGAATGTAAAGTCGACCATTGATGGATCCTGAATTCCTTGTTTTTGAAACAATTCCTCTACATGAATGATCCAATCTTCATGACGCTGGGGAATCTTGGCTTTTCAAGGACCGTTAAAGGCATCGTACGCGCTGAAAACCGCTTACCATTTTTTCGGTTCGAATGATTTTCTGGGTCCACCCAGAAACGTAGTGTGAGTTTGTTCGATTAAAAATACCCTATTGTCAAGATAAATGAGGCCGATTGTCTCAAATTCCTTCAAAAGAGGCCGGCCCTCCTTCAGTCATCTGGCATGATTTGCTGTCAGCCTTCATATAAGTAAATGATCAACATTTGATACAGAATAACTGGGGGGAAGTTGATGGAATATACTATACGATTACGTGGAGAATGACTTTTTTACACACATCGATTAACCTTTCCTTCTCCACAAATCATTTGAAAGAAAGATAAATTCCATTTGATAATGAGATGGTAGGTCAAAACAGCGATCTCTAACGATCGACTCTTTCTTTCTCAAAAGTTGATTGAGATACTTTCAGTCTGAAAAAAGGGGTTTTCAGTGATTTTTTCGCGGTTTTTTCAACGTAGCTGTTGTATAGGGTACTAGAGCTCTCATTGTATATGGAAAACTGGAAAACGAAATTCGTCGTGAACGATGCCTTTAAAGTCAACGTCTTGGGCCAAAACGCGTCAACTTTGAATGATTAAAACCCAATAGAATCAAAATTCTTGTAAATTATCTAAATGAACTCCATGCATTCGTCGTTAATAACATCAATATCAAGTCTCAGCTCTGTTTTTTTCTTCTTGGTCATTTGAAGTTCGCTGAAGTTTCATCGGAAGTTGTCGCATACAAGCAATCTTTCACCGAGAAAGGGGTGACCGATAGTTTTTTCGTGAGCATTTGAACCTCACAACATTAAAAAAACATCTCGTGAAAACTGGTCTCTCTCAAATGCCGCATTCGGATTGCTAAACTTTTACCCGAGTACCGGAGGTCCATTCCGAAAAGAGGTGTACTTATAAAAGAGGTGTACTTCAAATAGATGGTGTACTTCTAATACTCAGACCTCTTTTCTACATGTACTTCTAATAGAGGTGTACTTCAAATAGAGGGTGTACTTCTAATACTCAGCCTTCCCTTTTAGGTGTACTTCTATTAGAGGAAATACGGTATTCGAATGAACATACAGATAGTAGGCTTCGATTATTGAATCGATTCGAATACACCCTTTTTTGAGGTCCGATTTAAGGAATTCCGATAATGAGTACGTATTCGAATGACAATTATTCGAATATATCGATTCGAATTTATTCGAATGGCAGAACTATACAAGATAGGCAGAAAAACAGAAGAACGATTTTTATCGTGAACATCGCCTTCAAAGGCAGTGGTTGCGATCAAAAACGCTACCTAAAAAACTATAAAAATCAGCTCAGATGGAAAACAGCTAGAAAACCAGAAAGGTATCGCGGTGAAAAACGGGCTAGAATTAGAGTTTCTAGGGCCCAAATTTGCTAGTTTGTGCACACGTGCACAGCGCCGTTAAAAAAGATCGCAGCCTCATGCCGAGCAGTCAAAAATCATCGACACTCAGAGGAAGAAACAAATCAAATTTTACGTAATGAAAGGAATTAACCAATAAAAGCAAGCACTTCAGTCAATGTTTCTGACCAGATGAGTCCGAAGGATAATGCTCATTGATCAAAATTCAATTTTAAGCCAGCTGATTCTCTTGATATCAGAGATCATCGCTGCCGATGATATGGAGTGGGCTCGTCCACCATCAAAAGACAAGAAAGCTCAGGCTTCAAATTTGGCCCGAAACAGCGGTTTTTTCGCGTTTTTTTCTCATTGGTCCTTCTATTCTAAACCCAGAAAAGGGTTTAGAGAGGAAAAAAAGACAGGCATTTTTCATTGCGATCACTGCCTTTAAAGGCATCGTACGCGCAGAAAACCGTATATTATTTTTTCATGTTTTTGTGTAGCTTGGCCTCTCTAGTGAACGAAAATGTCGAAGGGGCCCATGAAAAACCTTTATTTGTGAAGAAAAGTCAATCGGAACACAATGTAAACACGAATTTGAATTTCGCGCCAAAATCTTTTTTGAAGTTTTTCTGCTTCTGGAGGCCTCGTCACTGTCATTTTCGGAGTTTTTCTGCATGTGGAGTTCGTGCCGTAACTATTTTTCATGTTGTCTTACGCTCGTACCAACATTCTTGGAAAAAGTGCTAGATGACTGGTGAGAATTGGTGGCGGATCTTCATCTTTGGCGCCTTCCAACCTCATTGCCCAACGTTTTCAACGCGCCAAAGTTTACCAGTGTGGTTTACCTGGCTCAATCATGAAATTGAGCCTGAAAAATAAAAATTGATTTTCAGCGCGAACGATGCCTTTAAGGCAGTGTTCACGATGATTTTCATTTCCGAGTTTTCCACTCAAAACAATGCCTTGACCACCGAGGGTTACCAAAATTACGAAGAAACGGCCACATACGCACTAAAACGTCTTATTTCAGGGACAATAATCTCTCGCTTGGATCAGTTTTCCGGTTGGATGAACATGTTCTCGGCGGTTGTGACCGGTGAAAAATGGGATTAATCGAAACTGGAAAAATATCTCACGTCAAACAGTAGTAGTTAAGGTCGAAAGCAAAAAAATGAAGCTACAGAAGATAGATAATGGCAAAGGACAGGCTCTCGAAAGATTTCATTGTCACAACAAACAGTTCCTGTGAGAGTAAAGAGGCGGGGTGAGAGTAAAAGATTTCGTGTTATTCTGGTGCGTTTTTCTCGAGTTCTTCATTATTTCGGTTCTACCCGGGGGCCAAACAATCAATTTAGCAATTACTCTCGAAATTGAAGATTTTCGTGAACACTGCCTTCACAGGCATGATCTTCAAATTTGAGATTATTCGCTATATTGATTAAGTGGCCTCTGGGTAGAACTCAAATGACGTAGAAATTGAGAAAAACCCATCAGAAGTACACGAAACCCGTTAATCTCCCCCCGGCTCTTAAGTCTCACAGGAACAGTTTGCTGTGACAAAGAAATCTTTTGTGGACCCGTCCTTCGCAATTCTCTTCTCTCTATTGCTCCGTTCTTCCCTTGGGCCCCAACTGATCCTGATTTGCATAAAATATTCTTCTATTTCCTATTAACCCAATTTTTCACAGGTGACAACCAACATGAACGTGTTTATCCAATCGGACAACTAGTCCATGTTATAGAATAATGTCACTGAAATACGACATTTTCATACGTTTCTCCCCGTTTCTTCGTATTTTTGGTAACTTTTGGAGGTCAACGCATAGTTTTACGTGGAAAACTCGGGAATGAAAATTATCGTGAACACCGCCTTTAAGTCAATCCGATTGTATATTAACTTTTATACGGTTTAGTTCCACTTTGTCATTGACAAATGAAAGTTTCGCTTGTTTCGGGAAGTTACAACAAGGAATCTCGCCGTTTTATAACAAAATTCTATTCTTTTCATAGTGGACCTTAGAAAGGAATCACATCAAAGAAATCCAACTGCGGGGATCGAATACGATTCACATGCTCTGCCAACATGTAGCTACTCTGAGAGAATCCCCCGCGATGGTACACGGATAGAATCCTCTCGGTTTCTGGTAGGGGCCGAGAGGATACTATCATGGGACTATCGCGGAACGATCGCGAAATTCTGCCAGTCTCAAACCGGTAGCTAACCGCGTTCGTTCATCGATGCTCCCACGATGCTCCACAGTGGATCCGCGAGGAATCGAGCCTGGGCCTATCATGGAGCGATCGCGAGATTCTGCCACCCTTTTGATGGCCTCTCGATGTTTCACCCAAGCGAGTGTTGCCTATAAGATCAACACAAAGCTACAAGGTATTGCCCTTGCCGTATTTCGCGCTGCTTTACAAATTTGCACATCATGAGAACGCGGGACCAGGGGGGACGATCACGGTACCATCGCGGATCGCGAGTGCACCACGCTACTAGCGCGGTAAACCTCTCAACGATCGCGGTACCATCACGGTACGAGAACGAAAACGCCAACGGATGAGTCAATTGGGTAACTATCGCGGAACGAAAGCGGATCGCGGGACTAGGGGGAGACGAACACGGTACTATCGCGGATCACGGGAGCATCACGGACTAGCGCGAAAGATTCTCTCAGAATGGATGCCTCCGAGGGCGCGGCCTGAAACGTCGCCCCATTCCATGTAGCAGTGAATTACGGGTTTTAGCTACGATAGCTAAAACCCGCATATTCTTGTGTCGAGGCTACAAGGGTGCAAATTCTGCGCGTATTCTACGTAAAACCGAAGGCTAAATTCGGAACATTGATCTCTCTGATGCTAAACCCGTATACTCTCGCTATAACTTTGTAGCGAGAATTCACGGATTTAGCGACAGCCTGTGTTGAAACGCAATTTAAAACCCGCGTTAGCTACGCGGAACGCAGGGATGCGGTGCGAACAGTGTTGGCCCAGTCAACCCACGGATAACCTGACACTCAGTGGGCGGTCGTGGAGGGTGACCCCGTGTCGCTCTTTGAAATACCTTGCCAGGGATAACTTTGGCCGCTGGGATGCTGCAGGCCGTGGGAAAGAAACGGCGATGTGCCCGATCGTAGCGGGGATCGTCTTTCTAGTACGGATCAGGACTGGGTGGGTCGATCGACCGAGTGCTGCAACGAGAATAAGAGTAGAATATGCGGGTGCCGTAGCGAGAATTTACGTAGAATATGCGGGCGCTGTAGCTAAAATTTCATCAACATCCGTAACTTTTTAAACTTTCCGTAATTTAAGTAAATTCTCTTGTCAGAATTAGACTAGATGCCTTCGAGACCCTGGGCACCTCTGGCTTCCGTGTGAGGCATCTAGCTACGCGTTGGCGGAGTGAGCGTTTTGTCGCTGATGATCCGGGAGCAGAGGCAAAGGCAAAGCCTGAACATCGACATACACAAAGTCTCGCGAAATGGCGCTGTAAAATTCCTATTCATAAATTTTCCAATTATTTGTGTAACATGTGGTGAAAATTTTCTTTACGCTCAATTTTATCATAATCTTGTGCTCTTGAGGTGTGTCGTGAGCATAGCTGTGGTGAATAATGGGAAACCCACGCCCATTGAAGTCTGTCACACTCGAACCGGATCCACATTGAAAGAGGATGTCATCTCATTAACTATTAATAGATTCTATAGAAGGCCAGACATTCGAGATAGTAAGTGCCATTAGAGTGCACTTGTGAAGTTGAAAGAGGGAAACCTGGACAGCTAACTCCTCACAGGGAGTAGAGTATCAGAAGACAATAGTCTGTGGGCTGTAGTAAACAATCTCAGAAATAAATCAAGACTTTCCATTATCCTTAACGATCATCCGAAGAAATGTTGTGAAGATCTGTAAGATTATCTTAATGATATGATAAAAGATAAAAATCTCATCTGAAACGCACCTTTCAGATGATGAACAGATGATGTTAAAGTCAGTGGTCGCGATGAAAAACGTTTTCGAAAAAACTATAAAAATCAGCTTAGATAGAAAACAGCTGAAAAACTATAAAGGAAGCGCGGAGAAAAACGGGCTAGAATTAGAGTTTCTAGGGCCCAAAGATGTCAGTTTTTGCACACGTGCACAGCTCCGCGAAAATTGATCGCAGCCTCATTCCGAGCAGTCAAAATCATCGACATTCAGAGGAAGAGATAAATGCAAATTTACCTAATGAAAAGAGTTGACCAATAAAAACAAGCACTTCAGTCAATGTTTTTGACTAGATGAGTCCGAAGGATAAAGTTCATTGATTGAAATTCAATTTCAAGCCAGCTCATGTTCTTGATATTAGAGATCATCGATATCGATGATGTGGAGTGGGCTCGTCCACCATCAAGAGAAAGTTCAGGCTTCAAATTTGGCCCGAAACAGCGGTTTTTTCGCGATTTTTTTCGTTGGCCCTACTACCCAAACCCAGAAAAGGGTTTAAAGAGGAAAAGAAGACAATCATATTTTATCGCGACCACTGCCTTTAAAGGTTAAGTTAACTTCTCCAGATTATCTGGACACATATCAGCGAGAGAGCGTGCATGTCCGGATAAGCTTGTCATATTTTTGAGAGAAACTTCGGAACAGCTTGAAGGCAGCAGACACGCTCGAAAAAGTTGTTGAAATAAATACATTACTGGTGTCGTATGGCCCCTAGTAGAACGCTCGCGCCGTAGGAAGCGTCAAAAACCAGTCAAAACTAATAAACTTTAGTAGTGCAAGTCGATAAACTTCGACAACTCTGCCCATGAGCTTCGACAACTCCGCCCCTAAATACAAACTCGTCCAGATTGATCGTTCAAATACGGCCATTATGGCTGGTTTTCGATGCTTCTCACGGGGTGAGCGTTCTTGTACAGGCTGTGACGTTCTAGCACAGGCTATAAGGGCCCATTTGTCGCTAACGATGTAACAACCGCGAGCGCTGTAACTCTTCCACTTCAACCCATAACAAAAACAGCCGTTATTTATCTATATGCAACGAGTTTTCGTCGATTTTACCGTTAATTCCCCATACATCCAGCTGCAAATCTTCGATTTATGTGATAATATCGATATCATTCTTGAGCGTGTCTGCTGCCTTTAAAGGTACAGTCCAACCTCAGAATCGCTTTCTATTTTGTTTGCTTGTTTGGGAGAGAATTTCGGGCTGATCAAAATGATGTCTTCAGAATGGCTTAGGACCCAGTGAAAAGTTATAGCCCCTCAAAGATAGTGAAATCGCACGGTGAGAAATTCGTGGACGAGTTGTCTCGGGCCTGTTATTCCTAGTCGATCGCAGCCATCACGCCGAAGCAGACCACTCTATAAAGCTGGACCGATAACAAAAGAAAGAACGTAGATTTTGAACTAAGTTCATGGCCCGTATCGCCCCTATTCAGATCGGAGACCCTGAAGTGAGCGTAGGTAATGGGTGGTGAATCGGGGGCAGAGGGAACGGGTGCTCAATTTTTCTCAGTTATTCTGAAGAGTTGAGATTCCGCGCTTGGCAGGGCTACTATACACAGCGGCCGGACCATAATATGTATAAAATTTTACCCTCGATCTTGGACTGTGCCTTTAACTCTTTCAGAAGAAATATCAGCTATCATTATCAGCCTTCACAAAACTAAAAACATCTAATTTCATTGATTGAGGAAGAGAGCATGGAGTTAGTCGATTAGTAAATGACCAGCTACAGATATGGGCCGGTTGTTCTTATCCCCACAGGTAACATCATGTAATATATCATGGATATGCGAGAACAATCGCTTAAGATCAAATTACCGCTGATGAAATAGCTACGGGCCCAAGTTCAGCGAATAGTTGTAACTGTTAACGATAATTATAAATCAATACGAAATTAGGATAATCTGAAACTTGTCTGGAAGAATATCAGATCATCTTACCAATTTAATATCCGATCATCTGATAGGGGTGGTTTACCACAGCTCTGTTAAATCCTTTTCTGTGGTTAAAGCGGTTCCAAGGACTGCGTTCAGGCCGCTTTATCCCAAGCGCAGAAATGAAACCAGGTAATTTTATGAGGGTTGTACATATCACAGCTTTGCCAATAAAGGATGGCAAGTAGAAAAACTTCACCGACTATCCATCCACCGGTCCTGTTTTGTTTGTATACATAAAAGACCTTTCAATGAACAGTCGACGCAGCAAGGTTCATCGGTTAGGTGTTTTCTCCTACAGTCTGCGTCTCTGTAAGTCAATGTCTGTTGCGCGAGTTTGCTATGTCCTCCGCATATCTTCCATGAAGGTCGCAAAACCGACGAACAATTCTGCTTTGACTGTACTTAGATACTTATCATTCCTTTGAAATGAAGTTTGGACGGATGTCGGATATTGGAACAGTTCGATTCCTTAGAACAGTTCGATTCCTTAGAAAAGCACCTATGCATAGAACACAGCTACAGGGTGGTTGGAAAGTTCCCGCAGGTTTCCACCAAACTTTATAGGGTGTGTTACCCTTTTAAAACTAACAAACAAGCTCATTCCAAGAAACAAAAAGTTTAATAGAACGAGGGCAATGAATTTGAGCATAAAAAGTCACACCATATTACTGTCCTTATCGGAGCGAAAACAACTGTTGCAGCACGCAGCACGATGATAATAGTGCAAAGACCACCGGGTCTCGGCACGAATACCCTTTATTTCGGTACGATTATCATCTCGTTACTGCATGCTGCAACAACGGTTGCACGCGACTGCAGAGCGGTACATAGTACACAGTTCAGTAGTAAACAGCACATAGTTCACGATAGTCGCCTACGGCTTCAATAACTATATCACATAATATGCTGTCGACGGTCACCCTCTTCGGCCACACACTCTTCCACCATAATTCTGTCCTACGCATGTATCAGTGCTGCTTGTATGCTGCCTTTATTCGGGAGTGCACAAGTTCCCCTTTTCACCCGCACTCGCTGTTACAGTAACGCAGCACTGCGGCGCGGTCTGTGACGAGCCCGTTCTCTCCCACCCCATGTGGCAGGCATCGACTTTGGCATGACCACCATTTATTCGTCCGCATGACCGGCGATCATGCTCAGAGAAGATGAGTTTTTAAATTTTTTCTGCCGTCTTATGTTGTTTCGGTGATAATTTAGATGTCTTCGTGAGCGGATGCGGGTAAATGACCCATAGAACAGTATAAACGGTAAAAGTAGAAAAAAGAGAACAGATGATTTCTCGAATTCTTGGTAGCTCGAAGGATTCTGTAAAGCTTCATGTAAACCCTTACCTTTAGCCAATACGATGACATTTGAATTATCGCCAGAACAACTGAAAACGGCAGAGAAGTAGATGAAAATCCCACCGTCTCTGAGCATGATCGCCGGTCATACGAACGACTGAACGGTGGTCATGCGAAAGTCGATGCCTGTCGCATGGGGTGGGAGAGAACGGGCTCACCACAGACCGAGCTGCAGTGTTTTATTACTGTATCAGCGTGTGCGGGTGACAAGGGGGGCTTGTGCACTCCCGTATAAAGGCAGTATAGCCTATCGTTCCCTCGACAAATTTTGGCTCAGCATAAATCAGACAATAAGTCCAGCAACCTCGAGTCTGTCTGTGGCTTAGAATTTTTCCCCAAAAACCCGGAAACGAATTTACAAAACCGCAGTTGTAGAATTGGGCTAGTGTGTATAGTCTATAGCAATGGAAGTAGGACTTGGTGAGGTTGCGGACTCTTCCTAACATACGGTAGTTTGCTAGCGGTATCACTCATATTTCCGAAACAGCTGTAATAGGTTGATGAGTCTGTGACTTCACCGATATGACTGCATCTGTGGAAGCGATGAAAATGTGAGTGTGGAAACAAAAATTCACCGACCAGTCTCAGTTTTTTTCGAAAAAATGAGTGATAACACAATCAGACTACAGTATGTTGGGAAGAGTCCGCAACCTCACCATGCCCTTTTAACATTGCGGTAAACTATATGTGCCAAGTTTTCTCATGATGCTTATCCGTCTGCGGTAGTTTTTCGCTTGAAAACTAGTGATTCCGACAGTTTTGGAATTGCCGTATAGTGGGAATCTAATCGAAGAAGAACACTTTCAAAAACTGGGCCATGGAAACAGCGCCCACCAGATTGACAACCACACGAGATTTGTTTTGACGGTTTTTGTAGATGCTTTCTTTTTGTGTCGTTTCGTGATTTTATTTCTTCTCGTTGTTTCAATGAAAATTTTGGTTTTGAAGTGAATCGATTAGTTAGGCGGTATTTGCAAATTCTAATGTGACACGATGCTTGGATGAGGCTACGTCGCTGTTGCTGGTACACGTCCCTGTGCACTGCACTGTGACGGCAGCCGCGACAGCGACCGAGCACCGCACGGTTTTCACGTTTCAGGCTTGACATCCCTCTTCGAGCCAGCGCCCGCGACACGTGCTGCAAAGTGTTACTGCGACAGCATTTTTGTATCATGTGGGCCCGGTCCCGACGGTATTGGTAACAGTTGACCGCACCTGTCCCGGTCGCAAACTTTTTGTATAACAATGGACTTTCGTCACTTCTGTTCCAGCGAATGGACGGACACAGCGCGACCATTTGCGGGCGGCCATGTGTAAAACCCCACGCCACCACGACGCGTGGGGTTACCATCGCGTGTGACAATATACTGCCGCGGCCTCGTCCATTCGGTAGACAAGAGCTGGCAAGAGGTCTTTATAAGGTCGTGCGTGTGTTCATGTGTAGCACTTCAACTGAAGAAAAATATGAACAACAAATTACTCCGTTTAAAATTTTGTATTGAAACATTTTTTTACTACAGTCGATCTAAAGGCTATTGCTGTCGAAGGTCTTAGCATGTGTGTCTAAAGTGTCACGTGAATGCATTTAGTATCCGTTTCCTCATTCAGCGAACCGCCACAGAATCCCGGAAGCGGCAGCGTCTTGTGTTGAGATGCACCATGGAGGGGATTCAATTCGCATTCACCCTCGAAATTGTTTTTTCTTCACAGCACTCGATTTTTGATTACGCGACCACGACTAGAAAGAGATTCAATGTGAGCGAATGATGGCTGGGTAAAGCTAGCTTCATGCCACTACTGCAGAACTTACTTTTCGAATTAGGGAGAAGAAATCTGTGAAAAATCAATTACTTTTTCTTCAATGATTCCTCACGAAAAATAAGAAATCGGTAGAAAAGAGTTCAGATAACATTTAGAGACAATTTTAGACATGAGTGGTGTTTCGTGAATACAAAAGTACAGCCAACTCAATATCCGGTTTTGTGCGAGATTAGATACCGATGCCTATCGTGGCGCGTAGAATCGACCCAACCAGCCCTCATCTGCACGATGTCACATTGACTGAAATTGCCTTTCCCCATTTTTCCATTCTTCATTTCGACACCGGCCTTCGGCCCACACTGCGACAAGACTCACGACAGCTATAGCCCCTGAAAGCTGGCTAAGCCCACTCCTTATTTTGTAATCTTCGTGCAATTAAGACCATGAAGTGAACGGATGCAGTGAAAAGGCTTGAAACAACCCAATTTCAATGAAAACTCTAAAACCTGATATTACTCCTATTTTGCTTAGTTTCTGTGTTTTTTCGCAGTAGGTCCACAGCGAAGGAAATAGTTTGAGCTTCAAACTTTTCCATGTAATTGAAGAGATCGCCTTCCTCTTGGCTTGCTTTTTCTTGAATTCTTAGCCGCCGCAAAGCTGTTACGAATTTCCATCGGCTTACGCATTTCGGCCTTTGACGCTTTCTTCAGAGCATTAAATTAGTCCTTTAAGCAACTTACTCCCACATACACCGTGGACGCGTCCAACCAAAGCTGGGAACTTTTTTTGGCAGCCACGCGCTGACGAAATCGTATTCCTCAGAAGCCTCACCTTACAATTAAACGAAATACATACGTCGGCACCTCCGACCAGCAGTCGAGCCAGAGAAAACTCAAAATGAGACACTGTTGTCGCTGAGAGCACAGACTGGTCGCAATACAGTGCGTTGCAAAAACATACGACATACCCCTATTGTCGTGGTTCCGATTTTCGTTAGATTTAAAGACGATATTCACAATGAAAATCACGTCTGAGTTCGACTTGAAAATCGTTTTTTTGATCGCGACTAAACGAATAGTGAAGAAACAGCAGAGAAAAACGCTTAGAATGAGCTTAAATAACGGTTTCTAATGTACGCACAAGTTCGTGGGGCGGGCGAGTTTACGTCTCCTGCTAGTTTCCGCAGGCAAGCGCTAATGGCGAATGTGCGCGAACTGATCAGGCTGGAGGTAAAGAACTTGCTTGGCAGTTTCCCATTGAAAACGTCCACGGCGTCATAAGCTCTTCAGAACGGGGGGCGGGTCGGGATGAACAGGCGGACTGGGCTATCGAAATCTTCACTTAAAGGCACAGTCCAACCTCAGAATTGGTTTTCTGTTTTTCCACCTATCTTGAAAACGGCCTCACGCTGATTCCAAAGATGTCTCTGGGATCGTTTAAGACCCCTTGAAAACGTAGTTATGGCCCCTCAAAAATTGAGCTACGGAAGCATGGTGGAAGAGTTTTCCGGGGCTTGTAACTTCCGTCATTTGCAACCTATGTATGCGAGCCGATCAGAATAAAGAGAGAGGCTGAGAATGAAGGGAAGAACGGGGCTACTGATCAGAAATCATCTCTCATATCACCACTATTGAGCTCGAAAGATCGTAAAAGGGGCGTGCCAAAGTGGCTCCCGGGGGTAGGCGCCCCAGGGTGGCTTCCTCCTATATCTCGCTTATTCAGAGGAATTGAGAGCTCGCACATGGCAGGTGTCATATACGGTGGGTCTACTTCTCACCTGTATGGAAATCTCAGTTTTCGTCCCTGAGCTTGGACTGTGCCTTTAACGGCAGTGTTTTTCGATTTCTGACCCCCTTTTCGCTGCTTTCGAGACCCTATACACTTCAGCATCTGACAGCATAGTATTTCACGCTGAAAACTCGAAAACAAGATCTATCGTGAACACTGCCTTAGAGGCGGCTTCATGACATTTCTCACCCGCGTGCGTACGCATCGCGGTCCGTTGAGTGTCGCGCGCGCGGCAAACGCTGAAAACACACCAGCGTTCAAAAGAATCTTCAACGCTGCATACAGGTAAATGGTTACCGATTATGACAGGAAATAAATGGAGGAAAGCTATTGACGCTCCAGGGCATGCCACTTTATCTGATTTCACCCAAAAGCGGAGATTTTGCGTCTCCGCCCATCTCGTCGCACGCGATGCTCACCGACCGCAACGCAGCACGCACGGGTGAGCAATGTCCGCCTGCTCTTAAAGGCAGCATACACGCTCGTGAACGTGTTTAAGATAACTACGGAAATAGAATCGTATGGCTCAGAGCACAACGGCTACACATTTTGACGCGTCAAAACGACATGCAGGGCCGCTACACGAGTTAGAAACTGGTCCAGTCCCTACTATATCTGCCCCGCCTCACTCTCAAAAACACCTAGGTAAGATTTTACAGGAAATCGGGTCAGCTGTCAAGAAATCGCTCGGAAGGTTTTGGAAAATGGCCGGTGGAAAATTATACGACATAGGTGAAGTCCTCACGGAAACTCCAATCCTTCAATGTTTGCATCAATTTTTTATGGTGATCACCACCAGGAACATCAAGTCCACTGATTTGTCTTAAACAAGCACCACGTCAAAAAGTCTGTTTAGTGAGTTACAAACAAACTTTCTGAAGACGCCGTCCTCATTCAGCGCCCTATCACTCAGAATGGTTGGTTTTGGCTGAGCCACGGGCTTGTATTGTCCGCTATAAGCTTAGACAGAACCCTCAACAATATCGTACAAGTTTTCCAACAGTTTGAAGTACGGAAAACAGGCTGGAGACTCAAGCAAATCGGCATGATTGACATGAAGCCAAATCTGCGTCGTTTCACTGATAAAAAGGGAAGACGAATACGCCTAAGAAAGAACAAAAGGTAATGTTTGAACACTTCCCATTAAAGGCAGTGGTCGCGCTCAAATATGCTCGTCTTCTTTTCCTCTCTAAACCCTTTTCTGGGTATATGTAGAGTAGTAGAACCTATCAGAAAAAATCGCGAAAAAAAATGCTGTTCTGGGTCAAGTTCGAAGCCTGAACTTTCTTGTCTTTTGATGGTGGACGAGTCCACCCCACATTATCGGCATCGATGATCTCTAATATCGAGAACATCAGCTGGCTTGAAATTGAATTTCAATCAATGAACTTTCGGATTTATGTACACATCTAGTCAAAAACATTGGTTGAAGTTTTTGCCTTCATTGTTCAACTGTTTTATCGGGTAAATTTGCATTTATTTCTTCCTCAGAGTGTCGATGATTTTTGTCTGCTTGGCATGAGACTGTGATCTTTCTGTGCACGTGTGCACGAATTGGAAGTTTAGGGTCCTAATAACTCTAATTCTAGCCCGTTTTTCATCGCGTTACCGTCATAGTTTTTGAGCTGTTTTTGATCTGAGCTGATTTTTGTAGTTTTTTCGATAACGTTTTTCATCTTGACCACTGCCTTTAACCTGTGTAGTTTATACTACATGATGCAAACACAAGGTTCAGCTCGTCTTCACAGCTGAATTCGGCATCGCTTTGGTAGAGAAAGTCATACTCATACGACTTTCTATCTCAAAGTCCGCATTCAAATAAAAGTGCGAGATCTTCTCTAGATCCTTCAAGAAACCTACTTCAGTCAGGAATCAGTTGAATCCGAACGGACCTGATGGATACACCCAGCATTGAAGAGGTCTATGCAAAGAAAAGCATAATACTTATCCTGAAGTGGGAACTTTGGAGGAGAAAGCTTCACGTGTTGGGCCGGATTTAGGTAACATGACAAGCTGGATCACGTGCTTTTACCCAGTAACCTACACTCCACAGACTACCAGGATCTGCTAAAAACCATCTCTTATCCTTTCTAGAGCGTATTCGTCTTCTCTTTTCGTCCGCAGTACGACGCAGGTTTGATTTGAGGCTGACCGTATCAATTTGCTTGAATTTCCAGCCTGTTCTCCGTACCTCGAAGCGATGGGAAACTTTTGGGATGTTCTTGGCCTTTCTGTCCACCCTTATAGCAGACAATACGAGCCCGAGGCTCGCATTGCAGATTGAGGACGACGTCTTTACAAAGTTGGTCTGCAACACGCCAAGCACACTATTCGACGTGGTGCTGTTCCTAGATAATTCTGCAGACTATTAACTTGATCAGCCTGGTGGTTCCATTCATGAAAAAAAATTATACAAATGATTTAGAATTGAAATTTTCACGAGGACGTCAGCTTCGTTTAACTTTGCAACGACCATTTTCGGCAATTTTCGGGGTCAGTTTCTTGATAGCAGATCCAGTTTCCCTAAAAATCGTAGCCAGGGGTCTTGGAGGGTGCTACGTCAAATGGCATTCACCGTTTGTCCGCTAAACTCACGCGAAGTTCAGAATCAAAAATAGGGGTATGTTGTATAATTCTGCAACGCATTGTATGTGTGTCTCAGTAATGCCAGAGCTGAGTAAATGGGCTGAGTGCAGCTGTTGTTGGGAGACACTCTTTCATCCGACTCATCGCCGTTCCTCTAGTTTGTATTCAAAGAGCACCTAACGTTTTCCGAGGCATGATTTCAGTTTCGTGTAGCAGGATCATTGTGTTTTCTTGCACGATGTGCGCCCAACGAGATTGAGTGGCGTGCCTGTTTCCATAAATGTGCTCACGGATCCTCAAAACGGCCGCCCGGATTCGTCGATACAGTCGACATGGGTTCTAGTGATACGTTGCCTTCCCCATTGAAGATGCAAACTCGGTGCGCACCTAATACAGCGTATGGCACTGAGGTTGCGCCATACCTTCATTAGGGAACGCAACGGATCACTAGGATCGATGCCGACGTAAGCTGCCGCTGCACGCTACTCATGTTAACATATGGATTACACCCTCTTGTTATTATATATATCAGCCTTCGTCTTATTTTGTCGAACGTTTCTCAGAAATAGGAAGCTTTCAATGCGTATATTAGGATTTCAATATCTCTCGAGTTAAGGAGGATTCAGCACTGAATCGTCTGGGTCTGTCGTGGAGCTTCACTTCCGTGTGCAAGATAATCGTCCGAATAATATTATCAAAACGCAATACTGAGGCTTTGAGTTCCGAGAACTACCTCCTCTAGGTTCAAACATGGGATCGAGAAGAAAAGTGTGGATAACTTTCAAATCTAGCATTCACGTTTATTTTCGTTCCTGAGTTTTTCACTTAGAACAAAGAGTTGGCCACCAAGTGTTATCAAAATTACAAAGAATGGGCGAAAAACACACTAAAACGCCGTATTTCAGTGACATTATTCTATTTCGTGGACTACATAGTTGTCCGGTTGGATAAACATGTTCTCGGTGGTTAAGACCGATGAAAAATGAGGTCAGGCGAAAATGGAAAAATAATTCATAAAAGAGTATTAGCTAGGATCAGAAGTATAGAACGGAGCAACAGAGAGTGGGGAATACCATAGGATGTGTACACGAAAGATGTCGATGCCACAACAAACAACTCTTCTGAGGGTACGGAAGCGGAGTAAGAGCACAGAGTTTCGTGTACTTCTTCTGCGTTTCCCCAATACTTTCCTCTTTTCAGCTCTACCCAGGTGCCAAGTAATCGTTCATGCGATAACTCGGAATTGATGATTGTCGTGAACACTACCTTTGAAGGCAGCATACACGATCGTAGAGGTGTTTGAGATAACTACGGAAATATGACCTTATGGCTCAGAGCACAGCGCCTACGCATTTCGAAGCGTCAAAAATGACCCATAATGCCGCTACACGAGTAATATGTTGGTCCCGCTCCTGTATCTGCCCGCCCCTTGTACTTGCTGTTCTCCTCCAAAATAGTGGTGCCGGGCCATTCCCACCGTGGTCGACGTTTGCGGGTGGTAGAATAGGTACAATAGGTAAACCACATACATCGACGACGGTGGGAATGGCGCAGCACCCGTGTTTTGGAGGAGAACAGCATATACAAGGGGCGGGCAGATACAGGGGCGGGGCCAACTTCTTGTTCATGTAGCGGCATTGTGGATGGTTTTCAACGCTTCAAAATGCATGCGCGTTGTTTCCTAAGCAATACGATTCTATTTCCGTAGTTATCTCAAACACGTTTACAAGCGTGTATGCTGCCTTTAAAGGCAGTGTTCACGATAATCTTCGATTTTGGGATTAATCGCTAAATCGAAGGTTTGGCCCCCGGATAGAACTGAAATGGCGAAGAAATCCAGAAAAACGTACCAGAAGGTCACAAAATTCTTTAATCTCACCCCGCCTCTTTACTCTCAGTGGAACTGTTTGTTGTGACAATGAAATCTTTTGTGAACCCGTCTTTTGCAATTTTCTATATTGTGTTGCTTCGTTCTTTCCTTTGGACCCCAACTAATACTGTTTTGCCCGAAATATTCTCCCATTTTGATTAGTCCGATTTTTTACTGGTGACAACCACCGTGAACATGTTTATCCAACCGGAAAACTAGTCCAGGCCAGAGAATAATGTCACCGAAATAAGACAATTTAGTGCGTTTCTCGCTGTTTTTTCGTAATCTTGGTAACACTTGGAGGTCAACGCATGGTTTTATGTGAAAAACTCGGGGACAAAAATCATCGCAAACCCTGTCTTTAAGCTGAAGGGAGTGGAACAAATCTGATCTTTGTCTGCAGGATTGTAGTCTTTGAAGGCTTCATACACGTGGCAAATCATATTTAATCTATGAAATATTTTCAACTAGGTGTATACCAATAGTAAATAATAAAAGCAAAGAAACACATCGAAGACGGATCGCATTTTGACCACAATTTCTTTCTGATTTATTCGTTATTCGAACGCCATCCTCCGTCAATGCGAGCGGAAATGCGTAAGGCGCTATTCATACTACTCAACGCATACGCGGAACGCGCGTGCCGCGCTGGCGTGACGTTTGTGTATGAATGGCCCGACGCCTCGCCCGCGCGGCATGCGCGTGACGCCCGTTCCGACATAGCGGCGATGGCCGTAATGGCTTTTTAACCATTTCACTACTAAATCATAATCAATGTCATTCCGTTTCTTCGTAATTGATTCTATTGCTATCCTCAGCTATCCTGGTAGAGAACGCGTGTATAGAGTTTGCTTGTTTGGTAAAGTTAGACCCGCTGTTTTCCGCTCCGCCTTGGCGTCGCCGCTGGAGTATGCATATGTAGTCTCCGCAAGCGCGGCACGCGCGTCACGCGGAAAGCATTCGTACCCTAACGCGACGCCCGCGTTTCACGCGCGTGCCGCGCTGGCGTTGAGCAGTATGAATAGCGCCTAAGACGGAATTACTTGATCTGCACTGTTGAAGGCTAACTCTAGACCAACATAGCGGCCCCTTCTAGCTACTCTGCCAACGCGTAGCTAGATGCCCGCGAGGGCGCGGCCTGTAACGCCGCCCCAATCTATGTAGCAAAAATTTACGGGTTCTAGCTACGATAGCTAAAACCCGCATATTCTTGTGTCAACGGTACATGGGTGCAAATTCTACGCGTATTTTACTCTGCCAATGCGTAGCTAGATGCCTCCGAGGGCGCGGCCTGAAACGCCGCCCCATTCCATGTAGCGAGAATTTTAGGGTTTTAGCTACGATAGCTAAAACCCGCATATTCTTGTGTCGTTCGAACCATTGTTCTCTCTGACGCTAAACCCGTATATTCTCGCTATGATTTTGTAGCGAGAATCTACGGATTTAGCGGCAGGCTGTGTTGAAATGCAATCTTAACCCCCATTGGCTACGCGGAGCGCAGGGATGCCGTTCGATCAGTTCTGGCCCAGTCAACCCACGAATAACTTGACACTCTGTGGGTGGTCGTGGAGGGTGACCCGGTGTCGCTCTCTGGAAAACCTTGCTAGAGACAATTTTGGCCGCTGGGATGCTGCAGGCCGTGGGGAAGAAGAGGCGATGCGCTCGATCGCAGCAGGGATCGTCTTTCTAGTACAGATCAAGACTGGGTGGGTCGATCGACCGTGTGCTGCAACGAGAATAAGCGTAGAATATGCGGGTGCTGTAGCGAGAATTTACGTAGAATATGCGGGCGCTGTAGCTAAAATTTCACCAACTGAGGCCAAACTTTCCGTAATTTACGTAAATTCTCGTGTCAAAATTAGACTAGATGCCTCCGAAACCCTGGGCATCTCTGGTTTCCGTGTAAGGCATTTAGCTACGCGTTGGCGGAGTACGTAAAAACGAAGGCTAAATTCAGTACATTGATCTCTCTGTCGCTGAACCCGTACATTCTCGCTACAATTTTGTAGCGAGAATCTACGGATTTCGCGACAGCCTCTGTTGAAGTGAAATCTTAAACCCGCGCTGGATACGCGGAACGCAGGGATGCCGTTCGAACAGTGTTGGCCCAGTCATCTTATTGAGTGATTACTCGACACTCTGTGGCTGGCCGTGGAGGGTGACTCCGTGTCGCTCTCTGGGTCACCATGGTGAGGATAATTTTGATCATTGGGATGCGGCAGGCCGTGGGGAGGAAACGGCGACGCTGTCGCTCGCAGCTGGGATTGCCTTTCTAGAACGAATCAGGACTGGGTGGGTCGATCGACCGAGTGCAGTAAAGAGAATAAGCGTAGAATATGCGGGTGCCGTAGCGAGAATTTACGTAGAATATGCGGGCGCTGTAGCTAAAATTTCACCAACTGAGGCTAAACGTTCCGTAATTTACGTAGAATCTCGGGTCAAAAGTAGACTAGATGCCTCCGAAACCCTGGGCATCTCCGGTTTCCGTGTGAGGCATCTAGCTAAGCGCTGGCAGAGTAAGCGGAGAGATTGTCCAAACGAACCGCCTTTTCAATGTGCGCCGCTTTGGTGTAGAGTGTTTGGAATATGAATAGACTCCTATATACTCTAACTGTTGAGACTACGCTACTCACAGTACAGTAGCGGTAGGGAGAACGTTTTCCTCAACCGGAGTTGAAGGCAAGGACTGCGATAAAAAATGGTTACTGAGTTCAGGCATGAAGGTCTGACTCCAATTATGGCTGAAATCAGGAATTTTGCGAGAGAAGCCCTAGGTAACAAGCTGAAACGGGCTGTCAATGGTGGCATTCCACGGTTCATGCGAGCTTTCTTCACACCCAACCAGAAATAAAACGAGACTTTTTCCATGAATGTGGCTGGAAATTCGAGAGCGACTCGGTTGGGTGGACTGCATACAGTAGCGAACAAAAGTCTTCGTACAAGGCCTTTTCGCAATTAATGTTTTTATACATATCTTAGCTTAGCCTTAGCGAAACTTGATGGAAATTTAGTATGTTATGGGGCATCATAATTCTTGCTTTACACATACACAAGGTTAGGTTTTGAAGGTGCAGTTTTTGAATATGGAAATTATTTATGATTTCGTGGTAATATCAAAATTTGGATCATTTGCTCAAAACATGGCTATTACAACTCCAAACCCGTGGCAGTTATTCGCCATTCAAGGGTCTTCGGAACCGTTGTGTATCCTTGTAAAAAACTAATTTCTATCGAAGCTTTTCAGAAATAAAGTCGAAATAAAATTCGGCGATACTGCACCTACATATGAAGTATCTCACTTTGACGTAATAAAAAAAAAACGAAATTCATGTACCAGTTGTACTTTGTCAAAGCTTATGCACATATTTTGGAGTGGTTTCGTGGCGACTAATTTCACAGGGATGATTTTGCAGAAATTTGTTCTAACCTGTTCAATTTTTGGTCTTCAGAAAAATTCTGATAGACTTTTTTCTCACAAAGCTATACAACGGTTCCGAAGACCCTCGCATGGCGAAAAACCGCTACGGATTCGAAATAGTAATAGCCGTGTTTTTAGGGAATAGTCCTAACTTAAAATAATATCCTAAAATGATAAATAAGTTCCATATTTAAAAACTGCACCTTAAAACCTAATCTTGTGTATGTGTAAAGCAAGAGTTGTGATGCTCCATAACATCCTAAAATTTCATTAAGTTTAGCTAAGGCCCAGCCAAGATATGTATAACAGCATTATTCGCGAGAAGGCCTTGTCCGAAGACTTTAGTTCGCTACTGTAGTTCACCATGAAACCGCTTAATCTCCGTTTACACAAGGTGCTGAGTTGATCGCAAAACGCTTGGCTCCGGGCGAGGTTGAACCAGCATATTCCCTTTCCGGGCGAGCGCCTTATCGCACTGCACCACCGAAGCCCCAGCGCCGCTCTCACTCAACTGCTCGGTAAATCTTCACCGAAGCAATCATCCTTTCACCCGCATAACGGGATGAAACAGGTATACCGTCAGAGACTATCTAACAGTCGTAGACCTGTCAAGATGATGCCCTAGTTAAGTTTTACACGATTTTTGATTGTTTTTTCCGTAACTGCAGTTCAACGTCGCAGCGCACGTTATGGTATGTTTACACAAGGTGCTGAGTTGATCGCAAAACGCTTGGCTCCGGGCGAGATTGAACCAGCATATTCCCTTTCGCTCTCGCTTAATCTCTGTTGCACTGGTGGTACTTTAAACCCTTTAAACCTTTAAAATTCACAATTGTTTCACACGATATTACACTAGAAACCAGTTCCCTCAGTGCAGCGTCGTGTGAAAAAAATTGAGACAGATGAATGGTGAAGCAACGGCTCTTTATAGGCAGCTTATGCGCAAAAAAAATCATGTTCATTTTTTTCACGATTTCGGGCAGGTAGGCCTACCAGGTTGTGATATATCGCAAAGAGGCCACCGAAAACACTCGAATTCGTGAGGAAAAATCGTTTAAAAATTCCGGAGCATTCAGCTTCCTTTTTTCACGTCTGTCCGGTGTCTCTTGTGTAATACACGACTTCGGAAATTCGAACGGCTGAATTAGTTTAGCCCCACTAACTTTTTAGGTTCCACGATTCTTCTCGTCTTTCTGCTGTCAAAAGTTCTTTAAAAATGAGAAGCTTTTGATTCACACTTCCAAACTCGAGGATCCCTCGGATAAAAGAATATAGAATTTTGGATTTCCGCGGCCTGCTTGAGCCGGTCGTGGCGCTTTTATTCCTCGTGTTAGATGATCGACCGGGAAAACGCCTTTTCAGACCACGGAGCAGTTTTCACGAGCCTATAGCATTATGACGCTACATTGAGAACTCACGCTTTGCCAACTATCTCCACTTGGTTCACGCGTGCGTTGGGTTGAGAAGAAAAACACAGATGTGGTTTTCAGCGCGGACGCTGCAATTAAAGTGCAATGCTTTACTCTTTGTATGCTTAGATGGGTGGCTTGCAATCGAAGTTTAAAATAAAAACGGATAGAATATGGAGGAAAGTCGTATTCCTCTCAGTGCCCATTGGATCAACAGCTCTTCTGGGTGTCGGATACGCTGGAAGATGATGCAAATCATTTTGCTTCATTGAATGTAGTAATCCAGCTTTTGGACATGGAGCAAGAAGAATAGAAGAATAAATAGACTTGTACGGCTCGGTTCACAACACAAAAAGCACAAAAGCACAAAGGAAACGGGCCAGAAAGAAAGTTCGGGGTCGAACTGAGTCACAAGAGTGAAAATTTTCTCTCGTACGAGAAATCCGTGTTCCTTCAATTCACGCGCGCCGCTCATCCCCCGTTTCCCCACCTCTCTCGCGGTTAAAATACATTACGCGCATCACCCAAAGGTGAGAAATATCTGACTGGTGATTGATAATCGCTCAAGTAGTGTCTTCATCGGAGCCTCCAATGACGTTGACGATTTAGTGGGATCTAGATTGGTCTATCGTTGTTATTATCTCAACCATGCCTAGGAGTGTGTATCAGCGGTGTGCGTAAAAGAAAATTCGTTTTTTCGTTAAGCGTTAATCGTTAATTTTCGGAAAAAAATCGCGTTAACCCGTTAATGCGTTAACACGATATTTTGGATTTCGTTAACAAATTTTGAAACATTACCTGACCACAGCAAAAATCGATAAATCATCAGAGGTCCCAGAAAAAATAAAATTGACCTTCAAATGACGTCAGCAGGACGTTTTAAAAAGTGGGTGAGGCTCTAGATGACGTGGCCAGGACTTCGTGGAAAAGGAGTGGGCCCTCAGATGATGTCATGGATTGTAGGTAGGGCTTCAGATGAAGACGTCGTGGAAAGTGGGTGTGCGTTCAGATGACATCAGCAGGACGTCGTGAAAAATGGTTAGCGCTTCATGCGGGCGTGCGCAGCGTCGTAGGAACTGAGTAGCGCTTTATGTGTAGAGTGCGCCGTGTAAAGAGTGATAAGCGCATGTGGAGGACGCACTGCAACCCAGAAAATTGTAAACAGGATGCCGTGGAAAGTGGATAGGACTCCAGAAGGGGTGTCTGGAACTTGTTGGCAAGTGGTGTGCTGCACTGGCTGACATACGTATGTAGAATGATATCCTCGAAATCTTGCTCGAAAGCTCTATAATCTACGGCGTTTGCCGCACTTTGGATTGGTTTTGTGTATGTGTACACTTGATGCAGATTTTATTCCCTTTCTCGGTTTAGTCTGTAGTGCGGTCCAACGGATTTGGAACCCGGTGTTCAATCCCTGTTCCCAACCCTCGTTTGGTGCCTTACTTGACCGCAAAAAGGTGGATTGAACCTCACATTTCCTTTTTAGAGCACGAAATGGAATTCTTCGATATTGAGAAGATTTAACTGAAATAGATAAACAATGGAATGGAAAACATTGAGGTCTGCAATATATTTCACAACAAGCAAGAATGTTTCGACGTGCACGGCCCCAGTTTTGAAATTTTCCAATTGAAGCATAGCAATCAGTGCCGTAATTCCACCGCAATTAACGAATCCAAATTAACGTGATTTTAGAACTTTTTCGTTAAGCGTTAATCGTTAATTTTTCAAAAGAAACCGCGTTAACCCGTTAATGCGTTAACACGTTAACGTTATAACGCACAGCCCTGGTGTGTATGCTGTCTTTGAGGAAACGTTATTTCCCCATACTGTCTACTATACTTTTACATTTTCAGATTTTTTTCGAATATTCGACTTTTCGAATGATTCGGAATTTTGGAGTTTTCGAATATTTGACTTTTCGAATAATTCGGGATTTTGAAGTTTACGAATATTCGACTTTTCGAATAGTTGGAGGTTTTGAACTTTTCGAATATTCGACTTTTCGAATAATTCGGGAATTTGAACTTTTCGAATATTCGACTTTTCGAATAATTCGGGATTTTGGGCTTTTCGAATATTCGACTTTTCGAATAATTCGGGAATTTGAACTTTTCGAATATTCGACTTTTCGAATAATTCGGGATTTTGGGCTTTTCGAATATTCGACTTTTCGAATAATTCGGGATTTTGGGCTTTTCGAATATTCGACTTTTCGAATAATTCGGGAATTTGAACTTTTCGAATATCCGACTTTTCGAATAATTCGGGATTTTGGGCTTTTCGAATATTCGACTTTTCGAATAATTCGGGAATTTGAACTTTTCGAATATTCGACTTTTCGAATAATTCGGGATTTTGGGCTTTTCGAATATTCGACTTTTCGAATAATTCGGGAATTTGAACTTTCCGAATATTCGACTTTTCGAATAATTCGGGATTTTGGGCTTTTCGAATATTCGACTTTTCGAATAATTCGGGAATTTGAACTTTTCGAATATTCGACTTTTCGAATAATTCGGGATTTTGGGCTTTTCGAATATTCGACTTTTCGAATAATTCGGGATTTTGAACTTTTCGAATATTCGACTTTTCGAATAAAAAGTCGACTTTTTCAATCGACTGTCGAATGATTTTTCGAATTTTTTTTATTCGACTTTTCTAGTAAGTCAAAAAAAAATTTTGTCATTACTTTCCAGAAAAAAAGCTGAATTACTTCAGCTAGCATATTCTATCTTTCCTTTGAAACTGAACTAAACTGTCGAACAGGAAAGCAAACAAACTATGTATTTACAAGACGGTTGGCTATATCAGAAAAATATACGAATTATTAAGTATGTGCGGCAAATAATGCAAACAACTGCTTCTCATTATTTAATTCCGATAGAAAGTTAGTAAAAAATAATAACTCTGGCACCTGTTTCACAAATAAACTATTGAAACCCCCCGCCGCCACCGTCTTAAGCCTAGTTTTGACCGCAAGTGGTCGCTGCGGCCATGCGAGGGACAACTGTTCCTTTTTCATCGCGCGTAATGGAAATCCGCTCCAATTGTGATCGCCGGCGACGAAATCCTATGTTTTACTGCATCGCTGCTGGAGGAGCGATTATCGGTGGTCGCTGATCATCGCTCCATCGATGCCATTATGGCAGCGATGGCCAGCGAATGAAACGTTTCGTCTAGTGAATATTGACCCTTTCACATGACAAGATCAGTGTTTACGAGTCGAAACGTGTTACTGATAACTATCAGCCATTATTTTCACTGATTGATTGAATTTCTTCGATCATGCATGAGGCTATGCACTATGAACAGAATCGCTGGCGCTGCTACATCGCTGCAGCAGTGAAATCGCTGCGATGAAATACAGCAGCGATGCAGTCGAAACTAGGCTTTAGGCATCTTTCATAGTCCTCGCCGCAAGCGCGGCACGCGCGTGACGCGCTGGAAGCGCGATGGACTATGAAATTTCTCACCGCGCGGGACGCGCGTGTCGCCCATCCAGCGCCGCCCGAAGAGCCATAACGGTTTCGCCATTTTAATCAATACTTCCTTCTCAGTTTAGGTCCACTCCAACACTGAAGGCAGTGTTCACGATGATTATCGCACTCGAGTTCGACCCAAAAATGAGCTTCTTTGGTTGTGAGGTGACTAATAGTGAAGAAACAGCCGACGAAAGCGTTCAGAATGAGCTAAAATAACGGTTTCTAACGTTCAGGGCGTGGACAAGAATCATGGGCCTTACTGATTTCCGAAAGAGCGCGCTAATCGCGAAATCTGCGCGAATCTATCAGGCTGGACGCGGCAGAGTTGCTTGGCAGTTTGCCATCGAAACGCGTGCGATGCCACAAGCTCGTCCGAATGATGGGGCGGACCGGGATAGGTAGGCGCACTGATATAACTTTCAGAGCCGTTTTTATCGATTTCTGACCCGTTTTCGCTGCTTTCTTCGACCCTATCCCCTCCTGCATCTGCCAACTTAGTAATTCGCACTGAAACCTCGACAACGAGATTTATGGTGAACACTGCCTTTAAAAATTATGAGACTATCCTACGGTACCGTATACGCAAGTGCAAACCAGGAATTTCTGTGCATATCACAGTTAAAGCCCAACTTTGACCCGCACCGCCTTGGAGATGGCGCCAGAGATTTCATATCCTCTGTTTCCGAGTGTGATTTAGTTCCGTTCGTCGCGTGCGTCTGCGTGCGTACGCTGGGTCTCCTTCTCCCCACAATTTCTCTCTATCTCTACCTTCGCCCCGCACAAACGAGCGAGCAAACAGATCACTGATTGTGGCTGAGTGACGTTTTATACACCGAAGAAATTAGCAATCCACGAAAAATCTTGAGCCGATGGTGAATTAAATCGTGATCAGCGCTCAAAAAGACGCATTCTAGGCAAGGTTGCGCCTATATAAATCCAGAATATTTAACTACCGATGAAGATATACGTTTCGGCGTTACCTTCCACACCCTTTTGAAAGTCGCCCAACAAATCTCATATTTGGGTTGACCGCCCAAATTAATCCTGGCAGCAGTCCCGAGCGAAAAGTTTCAACTGAATTTCAAAAAGTGGAATAGCGCCAGTTTTTGTGATATTCAATGTCATTTTTTTCTATTTTCGTGATTGTTATTCTCAAAATGGAGCGTCTCTCTTAATCAATATCAATGCGAACATCATTTGGACAAGGAATAGTGCATTGCATTAAAATACAACTCCTCGTTGAGAGACACCGGCGGCAATAGGTATGCTATTAGAGACATGTCCTTGAAACAGCTTTTTTGCTCGGCGCCTTTTGATGAGTGCGGTTATCTATCGCTTCTGCCAGAGTCAAAAGCCTTCGTGAGGTCCAGGGCAACTCCAACAGAGCGTTGAGGTTTTTTGGCCTTGAAGCCATCCAAAACATAGCTCACAGTTTGCAGCAGCGCCGTGGTGATAGAGTGTAATTTGCCGAATCCATGCTGGTGCTGCTGTTTGTTACTATGCTCGGCAAGCTCTTTCACGATCAGTTCCTCAGCGACCTTGACGATTGGTGATAACAGACTTATTGGCTTGTATCCCTTCGCTGTGGATGGCGATTTACCAGGCTTGGGAGACGGAATGACGCTTGTCGCTTTCCAATCATCAAACAGTTCAGTGTGTTTGAAAAAGTCTAATTCATTCGACGGCTTTAGTGGGATAAACATTTCTCATGAAAATTTGTCAGTGGGTATCACGAAAGAGTACCTCTTTCCTTCACACTGCCACGGCACGAACGTGCGACATCTCGGCAGCATCAAAATGATGGAATGAAAGTCTCTAAATTGCATCCGCGCTCTAATCAAAATCACATTGTGCGGGGTCACCGGCGACGAGTTTTTAGGGCCACACCCTCATTTGCCCGCTCGCTCGCGTCGCTCGCACCTTGGTCACTATGCCGAAGCCTTAATTACAGCGTCGCGTCGCGCCGCGAATGAGCTCTGAACGCTCTTATGGTGAGGACTCCTTTCGAGTAGCGTGACACATGAGTGAGTCATCATTGATAGCTTCGCTCCACCTTGATTTCGAAACACATCTACGATTTGCGTAAGTGTGCATCCTTGGCGCGCAACTTGCTCGTGGGTCAATGGAATGTTTTGAAAAATCAATTTATCCGAAAAAGTCGACTATCGAATTCATTCGAATGTTTCCGTAAATTTTCGAATATTCGACTTTTCGAATAATTCAGGATTTTAAACTTTTCGAATATTCGACTTTTCGAATAATTCGGGATTTTGAACTTTTCGAATATTCGACTTTTCGAATATTTCGGAATTTTGACGTTTTCGAATATTCGACTTTTCGAATAATTCGGGATTTTGAACTTTTCGAATATTCGATTTTTCGAATAATTCGGGAATTTGCCTTTTTCGAATATTCGACTTTTCGAATAATTCGAAGTCGACTTTTTCAATCGAATGATTTTTCGAATCATTCGACTCGGTCAAAGTATACTGTCTACCCTTCCATTTACAGAAACAAATGTACAGAAATGTAGACTTCACTCAGATGGAACAAGACGGTTAGCCTCCTTTTTTCATGTGATGCTTTCCATCGGAAAAGGCCCGTGGCCTTTGATACAGGTCATATAACCTCTGTTTCCGAGTAAATTTTATTTCCTTTCCTCGCGTGCATCTCCGCGCGTGAGCTGCGTCTCCTTCTCTCCACACTTTCTCGCTGTCTCTATCCTCGCTCCGCACAACCGCGCGAGAGAACAGAGTAAATTTGGCTCGGAACCAGAGGATAATTAGCAAGCGTTTTTTCCCTGCCTTTTTTGTCATGTTCACTGTTTCATTTGACAGCCTAAAAATATATTTGGAAATAGCAACGAAAGCCTTTTGTGACACAATCAAGTGTGCGAAATGTGAAAGCGATAAAGGGAATTGATGTGTGTTTATTTACAAGCAAAGGTTTTAGATGGGTATTTACATAGAACAGGTTCTGCGTGAATCAATGATATTGAGTCCTTAATTTCTTTCAAACTTCTAGCTTCTATGTCCTACCTCAGCTTTGGCTGCTGAATTTATACATTCTAATGCCTTCATAGCCTAACTCCGCCTTCGCTTTTCGCACACTCAATTGATTGCATAACTCTTGTAGACTTTGTTGAAGAGTAGAGCATGCGCAACTTTATGAGAAAGAGTCTCGATGTTGATTCCAAACACTACCTCAAATCCCGAAATGAGACACTTTCAACAGAATGGCGATGAGAACCACAATAAAAGTGTCTCTTTTTCTTTCGATCGAAACGTACGAGTTATGAACGCAGTTGCAAATGTATTTATGAGGGTAAAGTTCGTTATGCATAATGGTCACACGAGGTGCAAAAAAAAGTATGATGAGCCGCCATATAGGTTTCCGAAGTAAAAACTCCCATTACTGAATATTCGGTCAGATTTGTGGTAATTGATTCAAAAAGGGTAGCGACACGTCGTTGCGAGAAAATCCCACTGAAAACAGCCATTGAATTTTGCAAGAAGTGTCCAGCATTTCCCAGGTGAGTAAATCAGTGAGCGAAATTTCATGAAAAGAAGCTGACTCTGGGTCTGGTGAGTGGTAGGTAATGCACAATGGCAACATTACATACTGCGATTTCGTGGAACGGAGAAAAACTCGAAGTTGTGAAAAACAGAAGCATGTGAAACCAGCATAGCAGATTCGGCCGGTTAAAACTTGCTCTCAACTACGGATTACTGTAGATGAATCCGAGCTCAGCTGTCAGTTGTGAGCTCATGTTGGCTTATGATAGGAAAATAAATGATTGTTCAAGCAATGCAATAGAAGAAACAAGCTCAAAAAATGAGACACTACGTTTTTGCTGGAAAATTCTGCGATCTCTGGCATTGCAACATGGCCTCTAATTCATTACGTCAGCCAGGCTTCCAATTCTCGAGACCTCATTAGAGGAAGAACTAATTTTTGGAAACCAGTTATATCGATCTATTCTCAAAAGGCATGAGAGCCCTGCAACGAGATATGCGTTTGCTCAGAGATTTGTGTTAGTCTAGCATCTCGTGGTTCCGAGAGATATCCTTTAAAATCTAGCGATTTGCGGGATTAAGAATCGTCACACAGCATTCACATCCTGACTCTATGAATGACATCTTGATCAAATATCATGAAATTCCACTAATCCGGCATGTCTATTTTCGGACAGGAAACTGTGGACATAAATCAATCACTGCGGTAATCATTCCTCATACCCTACAGATGAGAGTATTGCGTGAAAAATCGCATCTACCGCCAGCACTGACGTGTTTTCTCTGAGAAGCAAGGAAGAGTCACGACCGCGTACATCGACTCATATACATGCAAGCATAATTTTCGACTGCTTAATTGAAGAACTCGGCATTCTTGGCCCAACTTCAGCCGAAAAAAAAAACAAGAAAAGGTACAAACATATATGAATTGAAGTTTTTACTAGTACTTACTGAAGTGCAAGTTCTCGCGGATCTGGATGAGAGATGGAGAGCTCACGAATCATCTGTTGAGCTTTGTTCAGCTGTCGTCCAGCCCAAGCATGAGCTCGCTCCATTGGTTTGAGCATTTTTTGTGATATGGCCGGCTTCTCGCCGATGCTCGTCGCCATGCCACCGCAATGGCAGAAACTGACATATGTTCAATATTAGTGAAAAAATGGTAATGAAAACAAAAAGTACATCGGGAAGAAAAAAAAACTATTTGGCTTATAACGAGTGAAAAGAGGTTCCTAACGAATCGGATCACGAAGTGAGGAATCGGCAGACATAAGCGTGCGAAAATTCTGGAAAGGCAGATCTATAAGGCTTGCGAGCAGATAATGTGTGGCGGGAGTAGCAGAGAATACAAAAAATATTGTTGACTTGTGGTCGGGATACGCGAGCTCAATGAAGGCTGCAGCTTCCTTCCACTATGCAAGGCGTGGCGCCGGAGAAGGAGGGGAGCACGAGCAGATGCTTGCAACGAAACACTGGCGAAGGCACATGAAATTACCAAATGAGGACGACGAGACTGAAACAAGAGCAATGACAAGCAAGTCGTGAATGGAAAAGCCACCAGTTACAAATTTGGACTCAAATATATCACATGGGATTTTCTGTGGATACCCTTTGCATTCATATAACCTACCTAGACCTCTATAGATTATTAAAGGTTTACTACTTTGCGAAACACAAATGTACGCTGATCAAATCCACAAAGATTGATCGAAAATCACGTTTCTATCTCATAAGAGGTCCTTTCTCCTACTGATCGAAAACCACATTTTCAGCTTTTAATAGGCTGGCCCCTTTTTCATTCTGAGATGGGAATAATTCACCGACATATGTAGGTGCAGGATTGCCTCTTGTGATAACCAGTTTATTCGCCGACGTGAGTTTCTTATTTATGAAGCAGATTTTAAATAAATATTTGGAATTTATTAATTTAATGAAGTTTGATTTAGGCCGAGATATCTACAGTCGGCACGGATCGTACTGATACTTTGCGATTCTTGATCAGCGATGGCGCAAACTCGGCGCACGTATATTATAACATATAAGCACCGAGTTTGCGCTAACGCGCAATAAGGAAAGCAGAGTATCAGTGCGATCCGGGATGACTGTATATACATAAGTAAAGTGCGTCCGAATGAGAATGGCGAGCCATGCGGCCGGCGTACGTGGCAGGCGGCTGTCGCTTGCGCCGCTCTCGGACGAGCATGCGAAAGCGGGGGTGGCAGCCGTTTGAACTCTAGCCCGAGAGCGGCCCATGCGACGACCGCCCGCCACGAATGCCGGCCGCATGGTTCGCCAGTCTCATTCGGACACACTTTAAAGGCAGTGTTCAAGATAAATTTCACTTCCAATATCTCCACGGTTTACGGAAGGTCTGATGCCTTATGAACCAAGGAATGGGAAAAACCAAAAAGGACACGAAAGACGCGTTTTTGAGCAAGAATAGGCCGTTCCTTGTTTAAGTTGATTTTTGAGTGTGGAGGAATTGACCGCTAGAAGGATGACACCTATCAGTGCAATGAAGCGGTCAGCTCACTTATCAGCACTTCCTTTACTTGATCATTCCTGTGATCTGAGTCTTCATTTGTTCACTTCGAGCGGGCGGATCTGGGACGCCAAAACGCTTGCTTGCAGCCGCTATTTTGCCGCTCCTGGCTTGTTTTCTACCGTTCTTTCGACACTGGGAGCCTAGAATCCCTCTCGCCTATCATTTCACTGTGGAAAGTCAACGAGGATGATCATCGTGAACGCTACGCAAAAATGCAAGTGCGTATATTTGTCCAGTACTGCACATGCTTAGGATGCGTGAGGAATTTTGGACTACAGAATCGTTTCACCACTCGAAATTCAGTTCACAAATTTTCACGAAGAAATTTATGAGAAGTTTATCTAAAAAAACTAATTAAAATGATTGTTAGAAGGACTACACAACGCACCAATGAAGGCTACGGTTCGCGTTTTATTCAAAATGTGTGGGGTGAAATTCCAAGTGTGCAATACAGTACATATATGTGAAGTATGCTCGAATAAGACTGTCCGCCCACGCGGTCGGCGTGCGTATGGTGAGGCCAGAGCGAAGACACTTTCTTGGACGGGCGCTGTGAACCCTAGCAAGCATTTTTTGGGTAGTCCCCCTCACTCAGATCGCAACTAACTTTTCAAATCTGGAAAGGTTGATTTCAGAGGAAGTTATGGTGAAATGACGCTAAAGAAGCGGGAGCATAGCGTACAACTGTCATGAAATTTGCGCATATTTACCTAATGTGAGCGCTAAATTATAGTATACATGAAAGGGCATCCTTGGAATTATGACACTTCCAGGGCGTTTGAAAGTAAGACTGAACTCGAATGCTAGCTCTGGAAAGAATCATAGTAGACAATGCTACACCTTTATGAACGTAGGTCATCAATGTAACACAGATTGTCTATTAGAAAACAAGAAGCTTCATACCAGCCAATTCACTTTTAATAATATTAGAGGAAAGAGAGGGGGTGTGTAGATAAGATTGTGACAAACTTTCAGGCAGTAAAAATACTAAGGAAACAAGCTTTGTAATAAAAGACAAAAATGAGGAATTCGCGAGGATGTGCGACGGAAAAGAGTTCGTCGCCAGCGACGCCGATAGCGCTAGATGAGAATTGCTCATTAGGGGTGGCCCTAGCAAACGAACGTGAAGAACAATTTCGGCAGCTGCGGTGTATTGGGGGAGAGCTGGCCCTGGATGGCTTCGACTGGAGACGCCATACGTCCTCTAGTGACCATTGATCCCTATGTGCTGATGGTGGTGTGTGTGTGTGTGTGAGGCATAAAAGAGGGAGTGTGGGAGTTGCATCACATCCACATATCGCTTCAAGCTTTCACCCGGTGCCATGCAACGACTTCAATTTGTCGCTTAGAATCCTGTTACCACGGAGCGGCTAGCGGATAGATATTTAACAAAGGGTACTAAACATTAGGCGTTGTGCAAGCGTGGCCCACGCACAGTGATTATATGCTGGTTGTTTGATGAGAAGCAGACCTCTTCGCGGATGGCCAGTCCTGAAGTTCCCACTGACATCTGACAAACGGGAGACACGACAAGAACGAGGGTTACCACCCAAGAAGTATTTGCGACAGTTGAAGATCAATCGCTAGGACTTATATAGAGAAGTTTGTCACTGGGTGGATCAAAGATGTATAGAGAATGGTGGTTAAGGCCAATGATTGATGCAAACACCAAACATCTCAGAAGAATGAAAACATGTTACATGTAATATAAAGTGTAGGATACTTGAGACATTCAAGTATATTACCTTTATATCGCATGTAACCTGCACCTATATTACATGTAACATACACTTATATTACATGTAACAAACACTTATATTACATGTAACTTAATTAGAGCTGCAAGTTGAAGCTCGATGCTTTAAGGGTTGGAGCTGCAAGTTCCAGGCTGCTGCTTCGAGTACGAATCAGCCAGCTTTAAGCTCTCGTGGACATCCCAGAAGCTTAAAGCTCGCTGCTTCATGATTGAAGCTGCAAGCTTGGAACGCACAGCTTCATACAAGAAGCAATGGGCTTAAGCTTGCTTCAAAAATATCAGATGCCGATCCCTCTGGTCCTCCTCACGATTAGCACGAACCATAAGGAGCGAGAGATCAACGACTCGGCCAGGGCGAGTGACCACCCTGTCGAATGTCATTCCAATGGGCCAGCGCTCATGCCTAAGGTATGAGGCGGCCCGTATGCTGTGCAGGTTTGCAGAAGGTGTTCAGCATAGGCCCTCACTTGCTGGAGATAGTTGAATTATGTTACACTTATACTACATGTAATTTCCTTGAGTAGAGATAATTCACATGTAACTTACATTGACGGAGATGTATTACAAGTGTATTGTAATCGTCTCTTATGTTACAAGTATTATGTTTTCACCATCAAAAACATATTGCGCGCGACATTTGGCCTGCGAGCGAGGGACCGATATATTACATGTAACATACATCGGTCGAGATAATTTGCAAGTAATATACATTGGCCAATTTATATAACATGTATATTAATCCAGGCCTTTTGTATTACATGTAAAATGTTTTCATTTTTCTGAGATGGTCACTTCATTTTATTCTAGTCCAGTGAATAAACATTTCACAAGCCGCGAGCTTTTCTTCACAAACGACACGGCAAACGCGAGAAGGGGCGTGCTGGTGCGGAGCGGAGGTTAGAGGCAGCGAGAGAGCGCATGACAGACGGAGCGAGCAGCATCGCGCGCGCCGCTCGCGCCCTGAGTGGTGAGAGTTACGATTTTTCGAAGAGAATACAGTCCACGGCATCGGAAAAAGGCGGTGAGACGGCAGCGCATTCTTACTAACAAGGTAATGAACACAACTGGTCGCCAGAACTATCCATGAGACCTGGTTTTTCTGATCGACTACCTCCCGGGTAGTCATAAAAACCCTATCCTAGCTGCCCGAGTAATAGTAAAAGAAAAAGTTATGGGTCAGAAGTTGCGAGCTCTATAGGTGAAATAAAATTTATCTGCAGTAAACTGTCTTTATCGTTCGAATTATCAAAAACGTGACTCATATTTGTGTTCAGCGCCTCAAATATGCTCTTTGAGAGAGGTTTGAGAAAGAATTTTTTTTTGAATTTTCCGGAAGGTGGTCGATCGGAAAAACATGGCTACATGCGTAGTTCTGGCAGACAGGTCTGGTCACTCCCTAGTAAGAATACTGTTGCCATGACTACCTCGGTTCCAAGTTTGCCATTAATCGATCGGAAATAGCTGATAATTTTTCTCCGATTTATGTTTTTTTGCTTCTTACATTTTCCTGTGTTGTTCCTGCGCCTATCTGTAGGAAAGACTCTAGTAGATTGATATTGTGTGTGTGGCGGGAGGGGGAGGGTTACTTACCGTTTCCTAACGTTTCCGGTGCTCTTTCTTCCGAAATTAACAAAAAAATTAAAAATTTGCCGTCGACTACATACTCGGGCGCGCTTCAGCAGACGTGCCGCCATATTCAACGGCGAAATTCCCATTTTCCCCTTATTTGAGGGAAAACCACCAGAAACGTTGACAACGGTAGGCCACCAGAAACGTTGACAACGGTAGGCCACCAGGGGTGTGCGTAAATGAAATTTCAAATTTCGAAAAATCGTGGAACGTAATTACGACAAAACCACCATGAATCGTCAACCGTAAATCGTAAACAGCAGATAATAGCAATAACAATTGAAAATATGATTGCTATGGTGAAACAAGAGAAACTACCTACTGTTAACCGTTTCACGTACAAAGTTCATATCGAGTTACGTTCAGTATTTGACAGCTATCCACATTAATGGGACCCTCTTACCTGCATTCCTCTACTTTCCCTTCTCACTCATTCCACAACTTTTCGGACTCAGATTTCGAGAAATTCGCAAGTCCGATTCAGCAGTCCGCGTATCTTCTGGTCAACAGGGACACAAGTATACTCCGAGCCAACATTATCTGAGCAATTCTCAATGGCCGAATTTGAGAACTCCGCCCACATGCTAGCGAGACCGCATCAACGATTATGAAGTCGGCAATGATCGCACTGATACTTTGAGTTCCCTACTGAAGGTTGGCTCAAACTCGATGCACGTGCGTTAAAAAGTGGCCCCGAGTTTGCGCTAATCTTCAAGAGGGGTCGCAAAGTATCCGTGCGATCCGTGCCTACTCTTATCTAGAGCACAGTATCGGTCACCCAGCACAAGTTATTTATTCCTATATTCCCTAAATCACTTTAGAATCGTAGGTTTATTGTGACGATGCTGTAGATTATTAAAGGTAACGTACGCACAAAAAACCGCTTTTCAATTTCTGCCGCATTGTGTAGTTTAGTCCCCATAGTTAAAGGCAGTGTTCACTATAAAAGTCGTTTTTATGTTTTCCCGCCTATCCTAAAAATGGTCCCATGCTGATTTCAATGATGTCCCCGGGATCGTACAAGACCCCCTGGAAACAGAGTTATGGCCCCTCCGAATTCAGCTAGGGAAGCATTGTGGACGAGTTGTCTGAAGCTTGTAACTCCCGTTTTTTCGAAGCCGTTGTGCGCGAGCTGACCTGAGTAAAGAGAGACGTTGAGGATGAAGGGAAGAACGGGGCTTTTGATCGAAAACCATCGCTCATCTAACCACGAATTCAGAGGAACTGGTATAGGACGTGGGCGGAGTGGCCCAATGGGTTTGCTGGCCCACGAGATTTTCACCCACTTACCGGCCCTTTTTCGTCGCACTTCCGCTCCTAATCTTCTAAGAGGGACCCAAACCTTACGCTTTAGCAAAAAAAAGCGTGCAACTTTTTCTTCGTGAACACTGCCTTTAAGGAATATAGCGAAAGCGCCCCACCAATCGCTCGCATTTATGACACATAACGGTTTCACACAGAAAGGGCCAAGGTGAGCGTTAAAATTAGCGTCAAAGCCTTTTCTGAGTGTCCGTTTGCTGCGGATAAAGATAAATAAACAGAGGAAACAATTTTGGGATTCGAACTTTTGGGACAAAAAACCAGCGCTCCTCTTGTTGATTTGGCACTGATTTTTTTCTCGCAGCCTACCTCTCACGTCGGCCTTCGCTGCTCCTGTGATAGGTCAGCGGCAGATAAGTGGGCGGGTGAGCCCCTCCTAGCAAGAGATCTAAATTAGAACCGTTGATTTTTATGAACTCTGAGTAGACGTAATCTAGTCGAAAGGCGGGCCAGGAGCAGAATTTGAAGAAATTTTTGGATTGATTAGACTGCTTCGCTTGATGTCTTGAAGCTAATGTAGTTGTAGAAATCAAGTCAGTTGCGTATCATGAAAAACTCGAGGACGAAGTTCTTCGTGAAGAGTGCTTCTAGATTGCATTGCGTCCTAGGCGGCAGCTAGTGAGACGTGCGCGGCCGCAACGCGGATCTGTTATCCAGCGCCTCCAAATTCGACCGTGTGTCCCGCGTTATAATGATAAAATCACGTCAAAGGTTGATAATGGGATTGTGTTGTATGTAGTCACACGCATGGGTTGCTCCCATCTCCTGACCAAAAACATTAGTATACGAAAAGTGGATTAGAGCAGGTCAATTGGAGATGTATTGTTATTTACTTCCATTGCCTGCATTTTTATTTACTAAAATCACGATTTACGGTCCGAAATGTCGTAAATCGTGAACCGTAATTACGATGCCAGAAAACACCGTAAATCGTAAATCGTAAACCGTAATTACGCACACCCCTGTAGGTCACCCCCTCCCCTAAAATGTTTGTTCACCTAGAATCTTTACTATAGAGGGGCGCAGAACTAACACGAGAACATGAATGCAACAGAAAAAACCACGACCCAGAAAAAAATCCGCTGTTTCTTACTGATTAATGGAAAACTTGGAGCCGAGCTAGCCATGGCTACAGCATGCTTACAATTAGCGAAAATTCGCAACAGCACCACCGCCTTTTTCCGCAGTCGTGGACTATTTTTAGCAGTTTCGGAGGGTGATCGTTTAGTTGGTTTTTGGCCCCTTTTGACGAATAAAAAACCAAAAAGATCAAAAATAGGGTTTTCCGTTCCGTCCATTTGCTGTTTTGATCGTTTTAAATTTCATTTGCGATTCATCCCAGAGTTCCCATAGGCGTCTGCAGCAACCTTGACCTCGTCATTTTAGCTATTCCTGAGAGAAAACAATCTCAGACCAACTTCTCCGTTTTTTGGTTTTACGGATTCAGATCTTTTGCACACATCTGCTGTGAACAGCAGAAGCGACCGCGCATGTCACAAATTACTTAGTCCAAAGATTATCTCCCTAAGAAAATATTCAATGACACTGCGACACCTTTGACTGAGCGGACAGATTTCAGTTACTGCAAAAAAACCTAACTATGCAGTACACAATTTTACAGATTAGGTTGAAACTAGTAACATTTACCAAGCTATCATTGTAGCGGAGGTAGAATGAAGGAGTTACGGTAAATCTAAAAGAGTTCCTCGAGATATTGCGCTCAGATCGATGCGCGCCTCGCACACCCGCTTCTAACGGACCACCCCTGTGAATTTGCAGCTGAATGATTAACGGCCTTGTCATTAAATTCTACGTGGATCCACCGTGACGAGCCAAGCACGCACTGTTAAAGGCAGTGGCCACGATAAAAACCATGTCTGATTTTTTGGTGGAGAGCGGCATCTGCGAGGCCTAGCGCAACCCTAACGTTGGAAAAACTAAGAAAAATGAGCTAGGCACGGTCCCCTACGGCCCCAAAGTTGGGCACTCGTCAGCTCGTCACACCCCAGATGCACTTTCCACGCCCACCGACGTGAACAAATGATTGCTCGAGATTGCGAGATGAGCGATGATTTCCGATCAATAGCCCCGTTCTTCCCTTCATTCTTGACTTCCCTCTTTACTCAGGTCATCCACTTCCCTCTTTACTCAGGTCAGCCCGCGTACATCGGCTGCGAAAAACGAAAGTTACAAGCCTCGGACAACTCGTCCACCATGATTTCTTAGCTTAATTTTTGAGGGACCATAACTCCGTTCCTGGAAGGTCTTGCACGATTCCAAAAACATCGTTGGAATCAGCATGAGACCGTCTTCAAGATGGGCGGAAAAACAGAAAAACGATTTTTATTGTGAACACTGCCTTTAAGCGGAATCGCTCTGTGCCGCAGTGCTATTTTCCCGTCAACGTGATCCCTAGCACAAGCGCAGAGTCGTGGTCAAGAGTGGCGCAGAAAGGAATGTTTTCTCGCGGTTTCCGGGTCATTACTGGAGCCACAAAGGGCCAGAGCATCTTTCAGAAGGGAAATTCCAGAATCAAGCTTTTACCTGGGCCCTGCTTTTGAATGCGCTTTCCATCCACTTCAGAACTTTAGTCTTCTCGAATGGCTATCATGGCGGTCGTAAAAAAGAGAAATCAACCGAAAAATCAAGCCTGTCTATGAATCGCACGCAACTGCAATGACGCAAGGGAAATGATACCTAGGCAAGACACCCGAATATGAGGACACATGTGGTTAAGCTGCCATAGGCAGATATTTACTAGTCAACGAGCTGGCAGTCGTTAATAAATGCGCTTCCGCTCTTTCGCATGAAATGGAGAGGAATAATTGGCAGGACAGCGTCTCGTGTACTCACAGTTACGGGCACCATTGGTAGAACACTGGTGAAGGAACGCAGGTTCTAAAAATAGAATAGCCTAACGGGAACAAGCTTATATTACACAGAGCACAGATAGATGAGTGAGGCTAAGGCTTCGGTCACAGTTGGCTGATCGGCGCAGCCAGCCCGGTCGATAATCATGAAAGACATGAATGAGGTGGGGCGGAAAAAACACCCGATGTGGCTGACCCGACCGACGCTTAGATGATACAAGGTACAAAATGAATGATACGCATTATATTGTTCCACATAATTCATACATATTGATCGTGTGAGCCACAGCTGGCCACACCGGGTGTTTTTTGCAACCTTCATCGTCCATGTTTTTCATACGTATCGACCGGGTTGGCTCCGGCGCTTTTTCAACCAATTCCGACAGGCTCAGACTCTGCGGGGGGGCAAGCGCCGGACAATAGAGCCCGTTTTCGACTTGGGGGAGCGACAGCGCTGGCCTCCCCCGAGGGGGGCTTTAGGGGAGGCCCCTGCTCTCCTCCGGCGCTTGCCCCCCCCCGAGAGGAAGAGAGGGAAAAGATGGGAAGAAGTCGTAGAAGGTAGTTTACGACAATAGAGGCCAGAGAAGGCATCTATCACGTGCTCGAGCGGTATAAAAGGCGCCTCACCTCATGGAGAGCCGCATTCGGCCCAACAGGGCCGGCCCTGGACGGCGACTTCGAGTCACTGTCAGAAAGGGATATTTTTGGAGGGAAGCGGAAACGCTTTCCGGGGAGGGTGACGTCACTGCTCCGGTGTCGTGACGTCACTGCTCCGGAGCCGTGACGTCATGGCTCCGGGGCAGTGATGGGGGCTTCAAAGCAGTGACAGGGGGCTTCAGGGCAGTCACAGGGGGGCTTCAGGGCAGTCACAGGGGAGCTTCAGGGCAGTCACAGGGGGGCTTCAGGGCAGTCACAGGGGGGCTTCAGGGCAGTCACAGGGGGGCTTCAGGGCAGTCACAGGGGGGCTTCAGGGCAGTGACGGGGGCTCCGATCAAGCCAAATTGTCACTCCGGCGGTAGCTCCCGATTGGGGGCAGGCGCCGGTGCCGGGAGGGTTGCCCCCCTGAAGAGCTGCGCTAGCCCCCTCCAGTGTATGAGGGGGCATAAAAATAGAAGAAGAAGTCAAATATCAGGAATTTTTCACGCTCAGAGACAGATCTTTTGTGAAGATTATTTTTAAAATCTCCATAGTCTGCGTCGACTCTGCGAAATCTGCGTCGACTAGGATTTTTAGATTGGAAAGTATTTTTCCGAACCTTCAGACTATTTCCTTATATGAAATACCCTTTTTTCGCTTACAACTCTTTAACCATTAGAGACACGTGCTCCATAAGCCAGCCAGGGGTGGAATTCACGAGATGCTAAACACATTTAACCATGGCTAAGCACATCATGTGCGAATCGATCCGCCTAAAACCATGGCTAAATCGTGGTTATGTTTATCGAATTCCACCCCAAGTCGGTGGAGACGAGTCCCAATTGTTGGCTCCGGCAAATCTCTGCGTCTCTTGTTTATATCACAGAGGCGAAAACACCCTATGGAGATGTATGGAGCTCGGATCCACCGACTTGTCCGGCTTATGGAGCAAGTAAAGTTAGGAACCCAATGTCTCATTCGAAGCAAAGTTTCGTGTAGATTCTAAAACAACCACCAATGCAACCCTGTCTCCAAGAGTTGAAGAGTTCTTAGCAAAAACTAGTATTTCATAAAATGGCTAAGGTTGATGGATTGGGAAACTTTTTTTTCAACCTGAAACACCGGTCGATGCAGAATTCTACGGAGATTCTGCAAAAACTTTTCCCAGAGGTCCATATTCAAAGTTTTAAAATTTATAAAATGCGTTTTCTCTGCATAAAGCTATCGAAAAACCGATAGCTTCAGGCGGAAAAACGCATTTTATAAACTGCAATGGTCAGGAGGGTCGGGAAATTATTTTTTAAACCTAAAAACAATATTCGATGCAGAAATTCATAAAAATTCGAAAAACAACCCTCACCGAAAACCTAACATCAACTGTAAAAAATTATGAACGAAAAAGCCGGCAGTGAAAGCAATTCCATCTTGAAAGTGCATTGCACGAAAGTCGGGTCACATTGATTCTTTTCGGGTTTCTTTGTTCCGACTTTTCGGATATTCTCCTCGAGACCAATGGCACTGCCCACTTCGTCGAGAACAAGCAGGAGGATTCATAGGCAGCAACGTCTGAGCACAGATGGAGTACCAGACTCACCAACTGGTACCTTCGAGATGTTAAAAGAGCACTTGATCGGCCAGCGATGCGTTGGACGGATGCGATTGACAAATCATTCAAAAAAAGAGGTTCACCGAACTGAATGACTGATGCTGTTTCCAGAGAAGAAAATTAGCTTCCTAGCTTCTTGGCAAGAGTAACGATTTGGTAGTGCCACTTACAAGTCGAAAAAGGTTTTCGAAATATCTTGAAATTTTTTAAAAAATGATTTGGCGTAAATAGCCCGGAAAAAAAGGTAGGAAATGAAGTGAAATAACCAAAAAATACGATTTGGTAGTCAATCATTCCACAAGCTTCCCCGTTAAACTTATCAAAACGATATCAAGCACAATATGGAATGGAGCTTTGCGTACACCTAGCTTGACCTATGCTGATTCCCTTATCACAGCTTTCAAAAATGACAATGTTTTCATGGCGCTCTTGGTTTCGTTTTGATGAGTTTAAAGGAGAAGCTTGTGAAATGATCCACCACAAAATTGCATTTTTGGTAATTTCACTTCATTTCCTAGTTTTTTTTGTTAATCCAGGCAATTTTACGCCAAATCATTTTTAAAGAAAATTTAAGATATTTCTAAACCTTTTTTGACTTGTAAGCGACATTACCGAACCGTTACTTTTGCCAGGAAGCTAGGAAGCTAAATTTTCAAAAATTTCACACATTTTTTCCGTAGGTTCCCTTTCTGACTCCAATTTGGCTCCACGATTTCCATTTTGGAATGATGAAAAATCTGACAGACGATATTGTCGTATGAGTATAATTTTTGAAACTCATGACCCAAACCCATAAAAATAACACTCATTGTCGCATTTCAAGCAACAAGTGATATCGATATTATTGATCATTAATATTTGATCTTGCATGATGAGAAGAATTTCCCGAACAAGTGACTTGAAGCCATCAACAATCAAAGATCATTGCGGCATTTTGTGCAACAGGCGAAAAAATCAATATTGTTGATTGATATTTACCAATAATGACTTATGAGCAAAATCTCCCTACCAGGAAAACCAATCCCATCAGCAATCACCACTCCTCGCCGCATTTTGTGCAAAAAGCGCGAAAATCGATAATATTGATTATCGATCGATGACGTGTCATGAGTACGGATTCGGACAAGTTCAGTACTTACCAGGGACGACCTGTGTTAACTGACTGCAGATCCACCCCACACCATGGTCTCCACAGCCGTAGAATGCCCAAGCAGTTTTTGTGCTCCACGGCTAACATAGTATGTAAACCCACGATTTTGAGGTACCCTTCAGAGTTAAGGTATCAAGTTTAAAATGGAATAGGAGCGACCTGTATCCATTACCAGCTTCCATTCCAAAAATGAGCTCCCTAGCTCAATTATAAGTGTTCCCCCAAGATCGTGAACGCCGTCTGAAAAAAGGAGATTAAGAACAAAAACGAGCAGGTTTTGAATTTTTTCTCGAAAACCAGTGAACCGTTCCAAACCATTTTTATTAAGTAAACACAACTGTTTGTTCTCCTTTCAATGCAATTTAGCTCTCATTTTTACGTCCACTCTGAACTGAGAATTCGAAAAAGGGGTTGCGCGCGTGTGGCCGATTCAAAACCAAATCTGGTGCGCGCGAAGCGGGAGCGAATGTAGTTCACATAGAGAAGATCACTGAAGATGGGCCATCAAAGGTATCAAAGAGGTAAGGTGTTATAGATCGTTTCAAAAGCAAATTTTCCTTTCTACAATATAGTGTATAGGATTTTTGGATTGAGTTCGTTTTCCCTTAAATTTCGTGTCAATGAACTGAAGTCCTCCCCCCCACTTTACCAATCCTAAACTTGGCAAATTTTAAATTTTCGAAAGAAGTCGACTACGTCATCTTGTAGAGTAGATAACTGCCTTTCGACTGATATATACAACATGCCCTCAGAATTCAATGCACAACCTCCAATTGAAAAAAAGCGCAAGGAAAAATTCTTCAACTTTATATGCAGTTGGAATTACACAAAATTCTGAGAGCAATACCTAGGGTTCGTTGCGTTCTTTTCAACTTTTACGTTTTTGCTCATTTCACCGACTTATCAAAATATGATTGAACATGTCCTGAAAAAAAAACAATAGAAACAAGATACCCATGCCATCCCCTGCGTGTATTACAGAAAAGCGGCTCACATTGAGCGATATTTCCAGGACACTATTGTTTTACAGTCGGCACCGATAGCTCTCACCGTTTGATTCCTTCTTGATGGTGTAGATCGCGCCAACTTAAAGAAAAAACTAAAGCGGTCATTGCGATCCGAGCCTGTACCGATCCTCCACCTGCTGCTCAGACCACGAAAACTATAAAACACATGAAGACATCAAAGAAATGAAGTAGGCTCAAAATTAAAAATAAGACACCTTATTCACTAGATCATTAAGAAACAACATAATGATGACCACGTGAATGCCGCGGAAGATAGAGTCACATAATTTTAGCTCTTCATTTCGATCGCTCAGCGTATCAAAACTGTATTTTTTAGATGGCTCTGAGCACCCGAACAGTGCTTCAAAGGCGTAGGTTCGAGTTCTACACCGCAGACTTCGAACGAGCTCATTCTTGCTCTATGAAAAAAAATTACGTCCAAAGTTGTCAGCCGGACCACCTAACCTTCGTTTCAAAAAGTGTGTACCAATGATGTTACCGTGGAGCACTTCTTCGCAGGAAACTCAGCAACAATTTTTGTCCACAATGTTGTATTCAAAACGTATAAACAAACTATATAGTAGAAGAAATTTTACTAAAATTTAGAGCGGCAGTGCGACATGCTCAACAAAAGATACTGTTCGGTGATATGCACATACTGGAGAGCCGAGTACCTACACAATTAGGGATATGATTTCACTAAACATCTCAGTTTCGAAAATAGTGCTAGTTTTCAAAGAGAAATTTGTTTGTAATCTGCGGACGAAATTTTGCGAAATTATTAATTCAGTTTTCCTCATCAAATATGTATTGTTGAATGAGACCTAGAGCTCCGTTAGTCCATAGATTGTTTGTGACGTCCGTTGCTATAATGAGGTATTCCATTCTGTTATTAACTGTCAACTGATTTTTCGGGTTTATGAAATATACAAATGTTATGAATTTGAACTGTGAGTGTCTAAAAAATAATCGTAATGAGTGAAGAAGTTTCAGAGCAAGTTCCTATTTACGTTCAGTGCAGAAGGAGAATAGCAGAGTAAAGAGCCTAACGAAAATCTATTTCTGTACAAAACCTCCTCGGAAGGGGATACTTCATCCGGGTTTCATCAAATTAGGTGGTTTGGGCGACAACCTCAGTTGTATCAGGTGTGTAGAAAGCAACCAAATTCGATCATGCATAGTAAATCAGCAGTGGTCTGCGCCAGTAAGAGGAATTCGACGGCTTGGAGTGGATATGCAGAAAACAAGACTCTCGGGCGAAATCTATATATGTGGTGGACTGTCTCGCAATAGCGTCTATTTGTATATGATTAGCATTCGTATAGCATGACAATGTTAGGAAGGGTTTTCGTTAGGGATTATGAGCGATGAAATCAACGGCTTCTTCAAAAACAATCCATATTAAGGACAGCTCTCATGATAATTTTCTTCAAAGAACCTTTTTCTTAGAACAAAAGAAAATCGCGAAAACCAACACAAATCAGCGCCGCTACATATACAGCGATGCATTGTTAGAGCACAATGGCACAATGATGTCGTACTTGTGAACATTTCTAACGACAACATAAGACATCAGCTGGTGCGAAACAGACTGTATGATAGGCAGTGCCTAGCAGGAAATTGTGTTATTTGTCCGTTCGGAAGAACTGGAGATTGCTCTAAAACGTGAGTAATTTATGAGATGGAGAGTTTGACACGTAACACCTTATATATCGTTCGGAACGTTTTGGATATTCTTCAGAAATCCTGGCATGGATAACAGGAATGAGTGTTTATCTATTACAAATGATTTTAAATTTTTAATTATTTTTTTTTATTTTTTATTAATTTTTTAATTTTTTTTTGATTTTTAATTTTTTTTACAAACGTTTGTATCGCAATGGGAGCTATAGACCAAACATTGGGCACATGCTCAGATACAGACATCACGCTTCCCGCGATAGGACTAGGAGACGTCCCATAACCTCTGCCGCGGAAGGCCACTAGATCGGTCGGGAGCAGATGGCCGCGCTGTTTTGTTAACTGCCCGTACACGACGAACAAGCACTCTGCCATCAGTCGGCAACCGCCTTACCACTAATCTGGTGACTCACAGAATACAATCCAAAAGCAGTTTGCGGCACATAAAAAATCCCACATTAAGGGCACTGTTCGCGATGTACTTCGTCCTTGAGTTTTCTCTGTAAAACAATGGTGGTAGCCCTCAGAAGCAGAACAGTGTTGAAACAACGGATTGAAAAATTTTCCCAGAGGCAAAAAAACGGTTCTCAAGATGGTCCCAGTGAGCATGTCCGGCCTCCTTGGGTCTAGTTGTCGTCACCAACACCGACACGTCTCTAACACTGCCACGCTTTGACCTGAGATCATCGGCGATGGTTTTTCCTTGGAAGAGACATTGGATTGGAGAATCAGTAGACGAAAATACCCGGAATTCTTGGTCAGGCCAAAATCTGTCCAATCCATTGCCTAATTCAATAGAAACCATTGTTGATGATCGCAGGTCAAAGCGTGGCAGTGATAAAACCGTGTCGGTGTTTATGGCTCCGTCCATACGTGGCGAGAGCGTGCGATTACGCAAAATCGATGGTCATCGTGGACACACGGTTCGCTAGCCGCTCACAGGCGCGCCTTCTCGCGCGCCCTCGCCCGCTCGCTCTTGCGCGCCTACGCCAGCACCACGAAGCAAGCAGCAAGTTTCAAACCTACTGCCCTATCACTACAGCGGGTGGCATTAATCGTGCTGCAAAACTACTGCCCTTGCTTTCCATAATCACACCACGGAAGTCAAAAACCGTGGGAAATCATCAGCCGTTGCGGCGATTTGAGCGATTGATCACCCGATCAAACGTTTTTAATCGAATCAACACGAAACAGGGGTGTTTGTTTGTGTTAATTTGCAGTCAGCGTTGAGGAGCGTCGAGAGGCGCACAACAGCGGGAGCGCCCGCTCTCGCCACGTATGGACGCTGCCTATGACAGCAACTAGACCCAAGGAGGCCGCCCTTGCCCACTGGGATAATCTTCAAAACCGTTTTATGCATCTGGGAAGGCTTTAGAATCTGTTTTTCCAACACTGTTATGCTTCTGAGAGCTACCGCAATTTATTTATTTATTTATTCCTACACCCATTGAGCGTGCCATGACAATAATTCGGTACAAAGGAGAAAGAGAACAAAAATAACGAAAAAAAATAAACGACAAAAAAAAAGAAAACGCCAACGGTAGTTATTGATAACTATGCTCAATGAAAAAAGAGAAAGAGTAAAATCATCCCGTACTTCGATGATACAAAAAAAAAAGAAAAAGCGGTGCTTCATGATGAATCGAAACATTAATTACGATTAGGCCTCTTTGCAAATGCTGAGCGAAATATAAGAACGTGTAGGCTATGGAACAGTTTTGACTACTTTCGATAAGTCACGATCAACTGCCTGGAGCTTCAAACCACACCAGCCGGCCATGGTGCCTTACCCTGATGCAGGGATGATAGAGCCAAGCCAGAAGTTCGGTACACGGGAACGCCGGCTTCCCTCGCGGAGCTGGATGGCCGGATTTGAGCTGTCAGTGAGACGTGAGTAACCGAAGGAGGCGATATAAACAAAAAATTGTTATTAATAGAAAAATCAAGGACGAAGTTTAGCGTGAACTCTTTAAAGGCAGTGTTCACGAAAATCTTCAATTCTAAGAGTAATTGCTAAATCGATTGTTTGGTCCCCGAGTAGGACTTAAATGACGAGGAAACCGAGAAAAACGCACTGGAAGGGCACGAAATTCTTCACTCTTACCCCGCTTCTTTACTCTCAGTGGAACTGTTTGTTGTGACAATGAAATATTTTGTAGACCCGTCCTTTGCAATTCTCTATTTTGTGCTGTTCCGTTCTTTCCTTCGGACCCTGACTAATAATGTTTGGTCCGAAATTTTCTTCCATTGTTGATTAGCCCCATTTTTCACCGGTCACAACCACCGGGAACATGTCCATCCAATCGGACAACTGGTCCATGGTATAGAATACTGTCATCAAAATAGGAAGTTTTAACGCGTTTCTCGCCGTTTCTTCGTAATTTTGGTAACACTTGGTAGCCAACGCATTGTTTCGAAGGAAGAACTCGGGAACGAAAATCATCGTGAACACTGCTTTTAAGTAAAGGTCTAATCAGAAAAACTTGAAGAAATCCGCTTCTGGGCATTTCATCTCAAACTGCTCTTGACAAGTTGGGAGCAGCTTACACGGAGATGCTTGCTACACTAACTGGCTCTTGCAGTCATTCCATTCGCAGATGCCATCAACGGACAGTGGCTCACTTACCCAAAGCCAGCGTCGTACACAGCGAGGGTTTTAGAAAGAGTCTCAACACAGCGTTCTCTGCTCAGCAACTGTTCATTGGCTCCACTCTAGTATGTAGTGCAATGATAATTCCAATATGGTAAACGATGAGTGAGTGTTCGATGGTCCTAGGATTAGCCGACTGCCGGCCGACACTCCGCGGTAAGACGGAAAAACCTCTCTCCCCGCGGGATGTGGGGCGCTGTGCCACGCCCACGAAATTAGGGCCGCGCGAAGATGACTAGCCCGACTTGGCAGGCGGGAAGTGAACTGTTTTTATCTGAGTGGGTTCACTCGCCCTGTTAGTCATAAATAAAGGGTGGCGACGTTTTCGTTCTGCTCTCCCGGTGGATCTAAGCATGAGTTTTCCTGATCCTCTCTGCGAGGTTCTCCAGGTGTACTCAGAGGAGGTCTGAAGTACCGAGGGCAGATTTCGTGTTTGACCGAGTGTTTTTCGTAACCTTGCACTACGTTTAGGCCTCTGAAGACGGCGATTGGGTCGAAACATCAGGCAAAATAAAGATCCACCGAAAACCTCGTATGGCATAGAAGACTGATGCCATCAAACGATGCCGAGGTTTGAAGAAAAGGGAATGGAACTGACCACTTCAAATTTTCATTCAATTCTTTCCTACTCTCGTTTTTTTTTGTTTGTTCATTGAAATTTTCAATCGCTTGACTCTGAGCTCAATGAATTTTCATAAAAAAAAGTTCGCTATAAAAACCTCATTTGCGAATCGAACTGAAGTGTCATCTTTTAGTGACATAAACTTTTACATGCTTTGGTTGTAGACGTTGAATTAAGTCGCAACAAAATCATTCAGTTGTAAACCTTCTTCTCCCTTCATCAACGACCTTGACTGTTATGCGATCATTAGCAAGTGGAGACTGTTAGAGTTCAAACTCTGCTCAGAACAATTTTTATTATTTCCAATTTTCCTGTTTCGTACACTGAAATCTTTACAAGCCCAAACGAAACCCAAAGCAGCTTATATCAAACTTTTGAGAAATAGCACATGAGAAAATCACGCTTTTAATTTTTGAAAGAAGTAAAAGAAAGAATTTCAGAGCGCTCTTCGCTAAACTCCATTAAGGCAGTGTTTCTGGGAGAGGGACTTTAGGATAAAATCAGAGATCACTGGTGTAATTATAAACTCGTTAACGCTGTTCGCACCTCGGCTCGCTCGCCAGAAGGCCCCTTCCACCTCGAGAGAGGGATCAGACAGTCAAGATCGCGCTGCGATTCCCGCGCGGCGGGTTATGCAGGCTCAATCGCTGCCTCTCGGATTATGATTGAACCACAGACGGTCACCGATCCATTGCCAGTATAGGATTGACAGCACATGTGTTTATTAGAATAGCATTCAATGGATTTTGCATGCGCACATACAATTAAATTACTTGAAGGCAGTGTTCTCGATAATTTTCGATTTTGGGATCAATTACTGAATCGATTGTTTCGCCCCCGGGCAGAACTGAAGTGACGAAGAAATCAAGAAAAACGCACCAGAAGGGCACGAAATTCTCAATTCTCACCCCGCCTCCTAAGTCTCGCTTTAACTGTTCGTTGTGACAATGGAATATTTTGTGGATCCATCTTTTCCAATTCTCTACTCTTTGTTGCTTCGTACTTTCTTTCAGACCCAAACTAATACTATTTTGCCGAAAATAATACTCCTTTTTTGATCAGCCCCCATTTTTCCCCGGTGACCACCACCGTGAACATGTTCATCTAATCGGACAACAAGTCCAGGTCAGAGAATAATGTCTCGCTATTTATTCGTATTTTTGGTTACACTTGGTTGCAAATTTGTTGTTTTGAGTGGAAACCTCGGGAAAGAAAATCATCGTGAACACTGCATTTGAATGCATCGTGGGAATCACCTTCAATTTTTTTTGTGCACAATGAAACATTTCGGGCTTGCTGACATCTCCTACAAAATGTGAGGCCCTAAAATTGCGCCGAAGGCTTTTCAGAGCTCTTCCGACATTTTTGTTCACTAAAAAAAACCGAGCTTTGCAAAACCACGAAAAAAAATGTATGCATGGTTTTTACGTGTAGGATAACTTTAAATAATTGAAAACAGAATAATTATGCGAGCACAAGTGCAACAGAAATGACATCCTCGAGATATCCTAGCATCTTCATTTTAGTTGAGAAAACGGTCTACGATTAGCACATACTAACCTGATGGTTCTCACACCCACAATGGTAAACAAATTATTTTCGCGAATTATTTTATTAACACTTAATTTATTGACACTTTTTGCCAATGCTTAATCGTGAATATTTTCCCACTCTAGAACCATCACTAATTACAGTCCCGCTAATTGATTTTATCCTAAAGTTGCGCACCCAGTGTTCACGATAGAAATCTCTTTTCTGTTTTCTCGCCTTACTTGAAAACGATCCCATTCTGATTCCGATGATGTCCCTGGAATCGTACGAGGCCTTCAGGCAGAGGTAAGGTCCCTCGAAAATTGAGCTAGAAGCATGGTGGACGAGTTGTCCGAGGCTTGTAGCTTCCGTCTTTTGCAGCCAATGCATGCGAGCGGACCTGAGTAGAGAGAGAAGTTGAGAATGAAAGGAAGAACCGGGCTATTGATCGAAAACCATCGCTCATCTCACGATCTCGAGTGTTCCTTTTTTCACGCCGAAGGGCGGAAAGGGGCCGGACTTGCCCAAAGCGGCGTGGTTTGCCCACTTTTCTAAGCCGTTTCGCGGCTCCTGAGTAGCTTTTCATCCCGTTTCTTCGACAATGTTCTGCTTCTGAGAGCCGCGAGAAGCGTGTCATGGAAAATGCGAGGATGAAGTTTATCGTGCACAGTGCCTTTAAAGGAAGTGTTCACGATAGAAATCGTTTCCTGTTTTTCTGCCTATTTTGAGAACGGCCCGTGCTGATTCCAATGATATCTCTGAAACCGCACAAGACCTTCAGGGAACGGAGTTATGGTCCCTCAAATATTGAGCTAAGGAAACATGGTGGACGAGTTGTCCGAGGCTTGTAACTTCCGTCTTTTGCAGCCGAAGCCGATGTATGCGAGCTGACCTGAGTAGAGAGAGAAGTTGAGAATGAAGGGAAGAACGGGGCTATTGATCGGGAACGATCGCTCATCTCACATTCTCGACCATTCATTTGTTCACGTCGGTGGGCGTGGAACTGATCTGGGGGTGACGAGCTGACGGGTGTCCAACTTTGGGGCCGTAGGGAACCGTTCCGAGCTCATTTTTCTCAGTTTTTTTTACGTTAGGGTTCCGCTAGACCCCGCAGCTGCCGATCTCCACCAAAAAATCAGATATGGTTTTTATCGTGGACACTGCCTTTACACTGCCTTTAATCAGTAACGCCCAAAATCCTTCGAACACATGGTTTTAGGAGAACAGTTTTTATTCGTACATATTTTGCCTTCGGCTTACCGGAATTAGAAGGAACTTCAATATGCCATAGGGCATCACAAACTGTACCTGACAAATACAAAAAGTTGAATTTCGACTGCACATTTCGTTTGATATGAAGAATATTAACGATTTTGCGGTACTATTACAGATTTTGCGCATTTCTTCATAGCATGGTCATAAAGATTCCAAACCTACATACATACATATAACATGTATGACATATAACATGTATAACATATAACATATAACATCGTTTTATGGCTTCCAAAAACCACTATATTTCATTGAGAGACAAAGGATTTTTTTTTAAAGATCAGACAGAAAACGCTAAATTCTAGAAAATTCGCTGTTATAGACCGCTAAGCTTTTTGAAGACATGGACTGTGTAGGCGTTGGTACTGTTCAACTGGTCTATAGATTTTGCATTTCTTCATTCATGTCGAAGCGAGATATGTACATATGCAACATGTGCAAAATCTTGGAACTACAGCCCGAGTCCATTTTCAAACACCCCGAAAAACTTACTTTTTTGCAATGACTTGATTTTGCGAGGCCTTCCAATGGCCAACAATCGCTATAGAGCTGAAATTTTTGAAATCATGTTTCGAGGACATAGGCTGAATCTGTCATTATAACGCGAAAGCGTTATCATTTTAGACATGAAACAAAATTTGCATTCAAAATTCAACTTTGAGCAAGAGTCAGGTATAATTCGCGAGTTCCCTTTAACACGCTTAGGTTTAATCAATTTTCGATGAGCCTGAGCTAGGATCCGTATAAAACACTTTTCTCCGAAAACCAATATTTCCGAAGACATTACTTTATATGGCCGCAGAAAACAAAACACAGTTGAAAAAACTGCAAATGTGGAATCGGGATAGTGGCAAGCCCCTTTCAGGTACATAAACTAATTTACGGAGCGAGGTTTACATGGTGCAATGGGAAGTAATGGAGAGGAGGCGTTTACGCTGCTCTCTCCTCATCTACCACTCCCTTCTTCTCTGATTGTGATTTTTCTTCTCCCTAGTCAGCAATACACCAAATAAGCCTCGCTACGATAGGGCACATTTTGAACATCTATTTGCTTGGAAAGATGTCACTTGTAAATAATTACTTTTGCCAAGACGCTAATTTTATTTCAATTAAACGCATAAACTCGACACACAGACACTTATGCAGTCGATATAGTATTAATCACATGTACATGCTTACATACAAGCATACATATGTTAGCAGCATTCCGTTGAGGTGAAACAGAAGCCCCTTCATGGAATGAATGGTCGGTTAGAGACTAATTGCCCTCGCTGCAGAAGGAGGCGTTATTTGTTATCGAGCTTCTTGTTCCTAGGCTTCCCTATTCTCTCTCTCTCTCTCTCTCTCTCTCTCTTTCAGCCTTTCTAATTTCGTATTATTTCGATGTTTTTAGAGAGAAAAAAAAAACTGAGAGATCTCTAATGATGACAGTTTGTATCATTTGCGGCTAATCAACATCAGAGGCGATCAGTGCAAATTGTGGCATAGCGCGGCCAGTAAACAGCGGTTCAGACACCAATCATAGGTTGACATTTCAAATGCTAGTAGAAGCGTCCAAAAATTTCGGAAAATAACTCGACCAAGAATCATCCCCACCTTGGCAGAAAATTCACCACTCACATCATTCTGCAGCATGGATAGACCTATAGGCCCAAAACATGGATGTGGCATGCCCACCTACCCACTCCCCGTTGGCCGTTGAGGAAGTGGGCGTGGCTTTTCAGAGAATAACATCGAAAACTTCGAGGAAAAGGTGACCGATAACATACATGCAAGCCGTAGAAGCCATCGCATTCAGTGAAATTCTCTAGTCGGTCGGATAGGGCGACATTGGCGGATGAAGTTGACGGATGAGGAGTTCTCAGAAGTTCTACTCCGAGTTTCATTCCACTTTTCAAACTGATCTCTGCCGATTCCAGCGACGAATTGCAAGAAGTCGGTTTCAACTTTTTGTAAGGTACATAGGTTTGAACCAATCGCTCAATATGTAGTCGTTTTTGATGGGTGTGCAACCTGGAAACAAATTGTCCGTGAAGTAGTTTCTGCTTCAGGAATGCAGTAGCAAATGGTAAGCACTCTGCTTCATTTCTAGAGCCGCCAGTACGAAGCTTGCTTGAATCTTAATCATGATTTAGGAAGGTGAGGAGTCGGCTATCCGATCCAAGTGAATAGTTACACTGTCAAAAGTCATGGATGGAATAAATCCGAGACAAAAGAGGCGGTATTAAAGGCAGCGTCCGCCCAGAAAGCCACATTTGGTTTTTTGATAACAATCTAATGTATGAACCACTGGGAGATAGTTGGCCAAGCTTGAGACCTCAATGCTGTTTATTCATAATACTATAGCTTCTTGAAAACTGCTTCGTGGTCTGAAAAGGTGTTTCCGGTCGATTGTCTAGCACGAAGAGCAGATGCGCCACAACAGGCTCCGACAGGCCGGGTAAGTCCACAATTACAAACTCATTATTTCTAGGAATCCTCGAGTTTAAACGTGTTCATTGAAATTTTTTTTTAGAGGAAGTAAAGAGTCTAAACAATTTTCAGACTCTCAGTTTTCCTATGTTTGTGTATTACAGAAGACGTACCAAGACGGAAGCGAAAAAAAGTTGATTTTCCCAAGATTTTTGAACGAGTTTTTTTCCGAAATTGGAGTGTTTTGTGTGGCCCCTTCGCGACAGGTCACAACCTGTCAGGCCTACCTGCACAAGACAGCGAAAAATTGAATACGGTGTTTGGCGCGTACGCTGCCTTCAAGCACCGCGGTGGCGCGTGCTAGAACGCGCTAGAAGAAGAAGTGTGCGAAAAATGAGACGCCGACGCGCAGAGTGGCCCAAAACCGGTGCTAGCGCGCGCTACTGTTGACACATAATACCGCCCCGAGGTATTCGCTCGCGTCATAAGTAACGGTGGCTTGCGAGCAACACTGGAGTAAAGCTTCCTGGCACGTACAACGCAAAACATTAATTGTTGTTCCAAAAGGAGTTAATTTCATGGTCCAGGAATACAACTCAAAGAATCGAGTTTTGAAAAATCGATCGCATTATACAGACGAGTATGAATCACCAACAGCGGAAGACCGAAAAAGCAAAACAAGGAGGCAAAAAAAATTGAAAGAAAGGAAAATGAGCAGTGAGTTTCGTACAGATCAGGTGATTCTGATGGGTTTGGAAATTGCCTCAAATCGACGATGGTCCCAGCATGAAAAACTTGTGTCGAGTCGATTCATCGAGTTTGTAATCGACGGAAACAGTCGACATGAAGTCATTCGACTACTTGATTATTCGACATTTCGAGAAGACGATTTAGTCGATAACTCGCTTATTCGGGAATCTGAAATTTCAAACTAGTCGAAAACTGGATCACGCAACATTCCGAAATTTCGCGTCAGTCGAAAGCTCAATTACTCGGAAAACCGTGTTGTCGAAGCGTACAGCACGGTAGTGCTCTGCAAAAAAGTCTCTGTCAGCGCGACAGCGGCAAATGGAAAACTCTGAGCTTGCCCTAGCTCATAACGCGATAGAACATCGTCCGAATTTTGCGTTTTTAGAATAAAATGGGACGCAGAACATCGCTATTCGAAGCCCTTCTGTCATAGCTCCGCTCAAAGGGACTCGAGAAACTAAAGGCATATTTGTAATCAACATTACGAGCTTTCGTCTGAAATGGCATATGACTCGATCTTGAATAAAACATGGGCGTGACAAAAAAAGTTACATTGACTCATCCCGCCTTCAACCGCAAAACCGCCTTTTTCGCGTGACTCACGTTGATTGCGTTGTCTATTTAGGCTTATACTTTCTTCCAGCATTAAACCATGTGTCATTCAAAAGTAACATGTAGCTTCCGATGCTAGTTCCGAGCTTTAGGTTTCCAATTGGGTTATTTTGTGCATAGTTACATACATGTACAATACCGCCCACGAAACGTGTCCAAAAGCGCGTCGCCGACCCAATTTTCTGTCCGCGACGGAAAAACACGACGAAAACGTCAAAAGCATTCAGAATGAACATCTCGAGAATCTGAAAACATCATTCGAGTCGACTCGTCGCCCTGATTTCGAAAATGTTTTTAAACTTCAGAAAAACTCAAGTCTTGATCTACTTATGACCCATTTTCTCTCTAGAAGGTAAAATCTTTCAGAGTAAGTATTTCTGAATTCTGAGAAGACCATTCGCTTCACCTCGCCGAGCTGATGGGAAATATGTATTGTTTTTATAATAAAAACGAATTCTGACCTACTTACGACCTATTCACCGTCCGAGAAGTCGAAATTTCAGAGATTTGATATGATTTGAAACTATTTCACTCAAACCAATTGGTATCGCATTGTTGAGGTGAAAAAATGTATTCATATTTGAAAAAGACGCAAGTTTCAGCCTGTTTTTTTGGCTAGTTATGGGCGAACTCCACCCTGACCTCGCTAATTACCTTTGGTTCTCGCCCTAATTACATATAGTGCGTTCTCGAGAGAATCCACTGCAGCCAACCGAAAAACTGTGCTGGTAACATTTTTCACAACTGCTAAAATAAAGACAATCCTGGACACATTTTCATTTATTGTGGCAGCCGAGAAACACCAATGGCATTGAACTTGATACTGTCTCCGCAAAAGCAGGACTGATTCATTGTTCCGTTCAAATACGCGTACGAAATTGAGACATAATTGGATCTCCTTTAGATCTACATTCTCATTCACTCAACTGACAGTTCAGAAAAAAATTTTCAACATTAGTAAACGTTGTCGTAAATTTTAAAAAGCGATTTCTTTGAATTTATTATTTTCCAGCGAAATATTCCTTCATATTGAATGTATTTGCTATTCTGTTTTTCTTTAATTTTTCTTTCAAGTTTTGATTTTTTTATCCGTTTCGTTCATTACACAAATTATTTTTTATTGTCTTCAATTATTAATCACAGTTTTCTTGAATATTTTTTCACTATTTTATTAATCTCACTTATTGATTCAAAAATACATCTAAAGCTGCAGAAGTTTCGAGATTTCAGAAGTTCCAGGGGTTTAACTAGTGTTTCTAATCAGGTTTGGAACCATGCCAGAACTGGCCTGTGTGTGTGTGACCCGGCACCCCTCACATGCCGGCCGAATTACCAACGCAGGCTGGACTTCTCAACCACTGCTGACCAGCAAAATATCGACGGGAAGGCCCATAAAAGACTGAAATAGGAAAGAATCTTCATTAAATATACGTTCCCAATGATGCAACGGTTGAAAATATAGACGAGTTTTGAAAATTGCTAGCCTTTTTTTTGAAAAAAAATACTGATTTTCACTGCGGTTTTTTATTTTTTTTATCAAAAAATCATTCCATATTAAATTTTTCAAATACTTTACTTTTCCTTTTAATATTACATAATTTTTTACTTTTTTTTTCCATTTCAATCATGACACTAATTATGTTTTTCATTTATGAAATACTGCTTTTCTGGGTATTTTTTTCAAATTAAAGTCATTTATAGAACATCTAAAGCTGCAGAAGTTTCAAGATTTCAGAGATTCCAGAGTTTTTACGGGTGTTTCTAATCAGGTTTGGAACCATGCCAGAGCTGACCCTGTGTGTGAGTGACCCGGCATCCCTCACATGCCGACCGAATTACCAACGCAGGCTGGCCTTCTCCGCCACCGCTGACCAGCAGAATATGACGACGGGAATAACCAAGACAGAAATATGAAAGAATCTGCATTAAATATACGTTTCCGTTGATTCACCGGTGTATATTTTGACGAATTAAAAAAATTGCGAACCTTTTTTGAGGGTAAAAAAAAACTAATTTTTATTGTATTTGTTGTGTTTCTGTTGAAAATATTACTGCATATTGAATGCATTCGCTATTTTTTCTTTTATTTTGTATAGTTTTTTATTTTGTTTATCCATTTCGTTCATTACTAAATATTTTTTTATTGTTTCCAATTACTAACTACTGTTTTCTTGAATATTTTTTCACTATTTTATTAATCTCACTTATTGATTCAAAAATACATCTAAAGCTGCAGAAGTTTCTGAAGCTGCAAAAATTTATTCCATATTCAAAGTTTCTGATATTTTGTTCCTTCTTTTAATTGTACATTATTTCAAATTTTTTTCTGTTTCATTTGCTATACTATTTATGCAATTTAAAATTTTTTGCAAAAACGAAAAAAACATTATAAAACATTCTATATGGATTAAATTTTTGCTTGAATAAATGCAGTGAAATTAATTTTTTTATCAAAAAAGGTTAGCAATTTTCAAAACTCGTCTATATTTTCAACCGTTGCATCATTGGGAACGTATATTTAATGAAGATTCTTTCCTATTTCAGTCTTTTATGGGCCTTCCCGTCGATATTTTGCTGGTCAGCAGTGGTTGAGAAGGCCAGTCTGCGTTGGTAATTCGGCCGGCATGTGAGGGGTGCCGGGTCACACAAACAGGGCCAGTTCTGGCATGGTTCCAAACCTGATTAGAAACACTAGTTAAACCCCTGGAACTTCTGAAATCTCGAAACTTCTGCAGCTTTAGATGTATTTTTGAATCAATAAGTGAGATTAATAAAATAGTGAAAAAATATTCAAGAAAACTGTGATTAATAATTGAAGACAATAAAAAATAATTTGTGTAATGAACGAAATGGATAAAAAAATCAAAACTTGAAAGAAAAATTAAAGAAAAACAGAATAGCAAATCCATTCAATATGAAGGAATATTTTGCTGGAAAATAATAAATTCAAAGAAATCGCTTTTTAAAATTTACGACAACGTTTACTAATGTTGAAAATTTTTTTCTGAACTGTCAGTTGAGTGAATGAGAATGTAGATTTAAAGGAGATCCAATTATGTCTCAATTTCGTACGCGTATTTGAACGGAACAATGAATCAGTCCTGCTTTTGCGGAGACAGTATCAAGTTCAATGCCATTGGTGTTTCTCGGCTGCCACAATAAATGAAAATGTGTCCAGGATTGTCTTTATTTTATCAGTTGTGAAAAATGTTACCAGCACAGTTTTTCGGTTGGCTGCAGTGGATTCTCTCGAGAACGCACTATATGTAATTAGGGCGAGAACCAAAGGTAATTAGCGAGGTCAGGGTGGAGTTCGCCCATAACTAGCCAAAAAACAGGCTGAAACTTGCGTCTTTTTCAAATATGAACACATTTTTTCACCTCAACAATGCGATACCAATTGGTTTGAGTGAAATAGTTTCAAATCATATCAAATCTTTGAAATTTCGACTTCTCGGACGGTGAAAAGGTCGTAAGTAGGTCAGAATTCGTTTTTATTATAAAAACAATACATATTTCCCATCAGCTCGGCGAGGTGAAGCGAATGGTCTTCTCAGAATTCAGAAATACTTACTCTGAAAGATTTTACCTTCTAGAGAGAAAATGGGTCATAAGTAGATCAAGACTTGAGTTTTTCTGAAGTTTAAAAACATTTTCGAAATCAGGGCGACGAGTCGACTCGAATGATGTTTTCAGATTCTCGAGATGTTCATTCTGAATGCTTTTGACGTTTTCGTCGTGTTTTTCCGTCGCGGACGGAAAATTGCGTCGGCGACGCGCTTTTGGACACGTTTCGTGGGCGGTATTGTATGTAACAAACGTATGTACACAGAAAACGCGTTCTTGCTTTTTCTTCGCAAAAGTTAAGGCCGACCGTCAAAAAACAGTACAGGACAATAAGATATGTATTAATTTCGCACCTTTGCTAATGCTGTTTTTTCGACTTATCTCTGACTAATCTGAGCGATGCTTGATGAAATTTCAGTTTGCTACAAGGAACCATGAGACTAAGGCACACTGAACTTGATTTTTGAATGCAAAGTCTCTAAAAACCTAATTTGAAGGCAGCATACACGTTCCTAAACGTGTTTGAGATGACTACGAAAATGGAATTGTATGACACAGAACACAACGCCTACGCAATTTGAAGCGTCAAAAACGACCCACCCTGTTTTGGAGGAGAACAGCAAATACAGGGGCGGAGCCAACTTCTTACTCGTGTAGCGGCATTGTGGGTCGTTTTCAACGAGTTTTATACAATTACATGTCTTAAATTGTTTTTGAACCTAGTAATTGTGAAAAGACGAAATTTCAAAAAAGGTCCTAGCTCTTTTTTTGTAAATGAAACTTTCTAAATGAAGAAACCACTGTTTCATTTAAAAAGAAAAGAGCTAGGACCTTTTTTGAAATTTCGTGTTTTCACAATTACTAGGTTCAAGAACAATTTAAGACATGTAATTGTATAAAACTTGGTCATGTTCTCGTATGGTTTTCAATCTATTTCATTCACACTGAAGCGAGGTGCTCATAAGAGGCGATAACTCGTGAATCCATTACAAATTCATTTTCAAAAATATGCGACAGAAACTAGTAATCATTCAATAACATTGATTTTGAAGGCTTTCTGATGAAGAGAAGTTGCCACAAGTTTGGATTTTTCACAGCTATGTTTCGACCAAATATTCTTCGTTTGAGTTATGTACTACCGCGAAATCGTTGTTAAAGGCAGTAGTCAAGATGAAAAACATTATAAAAAAAACTACAAAATCCAGCTTAGATCGAGAACAGCTGAAAACTATGAAGGTGGCGCGATGAAAAACGGACTAGAATTATGGTTATCAAGACCCTAAGTTTCCAGTTCGTGCACACGTGCACAGCGCCTCTCAAAAAGATCGCGATCTCATGCGGAGCAGTCAAAAATCATAGACATTCAGTGGAAGAAATTAATGCGAATTTACCTAATAAAACAGGTGGACAATGAAAGCAAGCACTCCAGTCAATGTTTTTGACTAGATTTGTGAATAAGTCCGAATGTTCATTGTTCGAAATTCAATTTCAATTCAGCTGATGTTCTTGATATAAGAGATCATCGATGCCGATGATGTGGAGTGGGCTCGTCCACCATCAAAAGACAAGAAGGTCCAGGCTTGAAATTTGGCCCGAAACAGCGTTTTTTTCGCAATTTTTTCCCAAATTTTCTACTACTCTTAACCCAGAAAAGGGCTTAGAGAGGAAACGAAGACAAGCATATTTAATCTTTAAATGATGTATTTGACCCACTGAGCATTAAAAATTCAAGTTCAAAGGTGCGTTAGTTATGTTTTATGGCATCCTGAAATATATTGAAATATCACACAGTTTCGCTTAGGAAGGTCGAGATACGTCGAAAAACAGAACTCGCAAGAAAGCGAAATCATATCTTTTTGTTGCAGTACTGGATGTTTCGCGTCTCTTCTGTTCTCCCCATCTGCATCTCTGACAAAATACACAGAACTGACGACTTATTTCACTTCTACTTGGCGGGGTGAGCGTAACTGGGAATTGAGCTGATGGTGAAGTGCCAAAAATGGCCATCACCTGAATGCTATTTTTACCAGAATTTTCATCAGACCAAATAAGTCACTGAAGAAGCACTAGAGGGAAAAGTTTAATCCGAAGTGGATCGCCATCGATTAAATCTGTTCCATAATACATACATAGAAAGGCTTCACATTTTGGCCGAATGAGCAAAACATTATCACAGAGCCACCAAACATCAGCAGATCTCATGCGTGATGCGACTCAGTGCTTTTCCAGCGTGAGCCCGTGAAATCTGCAATTGCATGCAGAAGTCGATAGAGAAGAGAGACGGGTTAGCTGTCTCGAGTATGTTTTCGCATTTGCAACACAATGCAGCGGCTTCATCGTCCCAAGAGGTAGGCCAAGTGGAAGACAATACAACGGATGTGGAAGGCAACAAATTCTCAGTAGAAAGATATGTATACACGTTTCGATCACAACGATGGGTCAGAACCCTTAAGTGCGACAATTTTTGAGCAAATCCCACAACACACGAACACAGCGGACTTGATGGAGGCGAAAAGCAGAAGGCTATTCGATGGCGGATTCGCAGGCGCGCGCGATTCACGTTCCCAGAGACGACATCCTCTCTCATAGATGTCGACTTCGAAAACAGAGTTAATTTGAATCCATTCATTCGCAGCGCATGTGTGTTTTCCCGACTATCGAAGGATTCTGAGGCGATTCATCGCAATCATGCAGATACTATTATATGTAAAATCAAAAGCATCCCATTTTCGTGATGGAGCGCTGGACAAACACTAGTGTACTAGGCGGCTGTGTAGTACCTTGTTCTCAGCTTTCTCATTCAAGTTTTGCAACTGAACATGAACAAAAAAGCTCATGATTTTTACCTTCACGAAACTCACAATTGTCAGCTTTGAACCATAGTGATCACGCTGGATTGTTCCCGGATTGGCAAAGTGTTCTCGGATAGGGAACGTTTTTTACGATAAAGCCGTCAACAAGCGCCGCTTTTTGTTCAAATATGTAACCGCTTCTGTTCGCAGTTTTTAACATTCGTCCCCACAATTTCTGTTCGAAATTCATTCGATAAGAGATAAATACCCACAAAAAATTTGAAAGTTGCTCTCTAGAGGTCGACTCTAGCCGATATGTGAGCAGAAAACTGAACAGATAGAAAATGGATTTGGATTTTCGGGGGGTTTACGCTGGTTTGTGGACGATAAAGGGTCAGATGATAATGGATACTGTGAAGTTGAGAGTAGAAATTTTATAAAGAGTACACAACCGCTTTCAGAACTGTTCGGAACTAGTTTAAACTGTTGACCTTGAAAATGAAGACCAAAATAAGAAAAACACTCTCTGTATTAGACGTGACGAAGCTGTCACAGGATGACTCGCAGGATTGGAAGATTATTAGCATTCAGACTGAAAGCAAAATCTAAAGATTATCGTAATCTCCAATTCCTCACTTTGGCTTGTGAGCAAGGATACGTCTAGATCTGATAGCGCCGTTGGAAGCAGGGTTAGCAATGAGTTTTTTAAGGTTTTTCCCTTTACAGTGAGGAACTGGTCTTCGCAACGGCGGAACTAGCCAAAGAATTGGTGGAAAATGCCGAGTCATAGATGCTCGGCTCAAAATGACGAGGCATAGATGTCTCGAAGAACATTTGAGCTTTCTGCCTGTCCAAAAATGTCACAGTTTTCCATTTGCAAACGCTCTGTTTAACAAGTATTCCATAGCATTTGGCTTGATTTTTTCTGCAGATTTTTCTAATTAGGCGTGGGATTACAAGCCGCTATGACTCAAGAGTAGCCGTGGAAAACTCGTTCAACAGACTGAAAGTGTTCTAGCTCGTTTGCAGCAAATCTTCGTTATCCCAAGTACACATGGTCCTCAACATATTGTTTCGGATGGAAAATCCGGAGGCCAAAACCATCGCGAATACAGAATGTACCTGTAGACCCACGAATTAGAAGTGAAGAAATACAGAATGTATCTGTAGACCCAAGAATTAGAAGGTAAGAAACAAATTATGAGCATCACAGCTAAGCAAACGATGACGTAAATCGAACGAAGAGCTGAGCGTTGAGTCATCGATCAGCTAGGCTTGATTGAGACCACGAGCTAGATTCGTCAACGGCAAACCCAAGGGTTGGCTGCGCGATTTGGGGTGCTTAACCTAGTATTCATCATAAAATGAACACACTACTTCTTGGGCTGGGCGATGACTAACGGAGCTACGGCTCCTAGAAAATGCCTGTATTTTGAGGGCGAAAATTTGATGGACGAGTTGTCTCAGGCCTGAAATTTTTTCCGAATCGCTGTGGCTGCACGAGAGCGAGCCAGGATTAGGAGATGGACCGGCAATGAACTCGAGAACGTAGACGCAATTAGAATTCATTTATCCATCTAGCTGCTACCGATTTCGAAAATCATGAAAGACGTGTGGCCCCCTTGTTAATTAAAGGCAGGGTTCTCGATAAAATTGGTTGTTGTGTTATTCCCATAGAATGGTAGATCTGGCCATCACAAAAGTGAAAGTGAGCGAAAAATTGGAGGAAAATCGCTCAGGGACAAATTATAGCTTGGTGTCCTCCCGCCCCCAATTACCGAGATTTGTGTAAAAGCCTGTTTCGTCAACTTTTACTTTGCTTCTAACGTGATTTCTGAGCATTTTTGAAGACTACTGACTACTTTAACAGCAAAAGAAATGTAGGATAAGCAAGCATTCATGAAAAACGCGTTAATTAGGTGGCCAGCCGACACCGGTAATTACCCGTTATACCTTGTTTTTGAGCGTTTTTCCCGCGAATTTCCGGGTTTTTTCACTCATTTTTACTTTTGTGATGACCAAATCTACATTCTCATGAAGAGAGCTCAAAATTCGTTTTTATCGCGAACCCTGCCTTTAAAATAGGGTCGGGCTCTCGGTGGTCTCTAATATCTCGCCTATTTGGAGGAATTGAGATCCCGCACTTGACACGTGTTATACAGAAGTGGTCTTCTGCACAACTGCATAAAAATTTCAAAATTCATGTCTAAGAGTGTCAGTCCAAGCTCAGGGACGAAATCTGAGATTTTCACATAATTGCGAAGTAGACCAACCCCATATAGCACCTGCCAAGTGCGAGCTCTCAAATCCTCCAAACAAGGGAGATGTAGGAAGAAACCACCATGAGGCGCCCACATGATGAAGTCCTTTTAGGACACCCTTTTTACGACCTTTCGAGCTCAACAGTGGCGAGATTAGCGATGGTTTTCGATCTTCTTCCCTTCATTCTTAACCTCTTTCTTTGCTCAGGTCGGCTCGCATACATCAGTTGCAAATGACGGAAGTTAGAAGCATTAGACAACTCGTCCATAATGCTTCCGCAGCTCAATTTTCGGGGGCCATCAAACCGTTACCATGGGGTCTTGTACAATTCCAGAGACATCATTGAAATCAGCGTGGGGCCGCTTTCAAAATAGCCAAAAAAAGCAGGAGAATGATTCTGAGGTTAGACTGTGTCTTTAAGGATAACAATAAAATGACACAAGGCACTAGCTGAGTTAAACGCAAAACTCAGATGTCAGGCAAGACTCGAACTGCATTGCACGCTTTCCGGGCGAGAGCGTTACCATTAAAGGCAGTGGTCGCGATCAAATATGCTTGTCGTCTTTTTCTCTCCAAATCCTTTCCTGGGTCTCGAGTAGTAGGACCTGTAAGAAAAAATCGCGAAAAAACCACTGTTCTGGACCAAATTTGAAACCTGAACTATCTTGTCTTTTGATGGTGGACGAGCCCACTCCACATCATCGGCATCGATGACCTCTTATATCAAGAACATCAGCTAGCTTGAAATTGAATGTCAATCAATGAACCTTCGAATATATGTACACATCTAGTCAAAAACATTGACTGAAGTGATGCTTTCATTATTCAACTGTTTTTATTCTTTAAATTTGCATTTATTTCTCCCTCTGAATGTCGATGATTTTTGACTGCTCGGCATGAGACTGCGATCTGTTTCGTCATCGCTGTGCACGTGTGCACGAACTAGCTTCTTTGGGCCCTAGAAACTCTAATTCTAGACCGTTTTTCACCGCGCTACCTTCATAGTTTTTCAGCTGTTTTTGATCTAAGCTGATTTTTGTAGTTTTTTCGATAACGTTTTTCATCGTGACCACTGCCTTTAAACCACCGACACCCCGCTCTGCATCACTCAGCTATTCATATACCATGCCATAAAAAGGCATTGAAACATTCCAAAAACGATAACAACAAATTTGAACTCATCAAGGTGCTGGTTGACCGCTGTGATAATTGCAATACTAGGAAATGTGTGTTTATATGCATGTATACAAATACACATTAATACACTGCGCTTTACAATAAGGAGCCATTCGAAAAATTTTTCTACCATCCGCCTTGCAACATTTTTTCATTGTCAGCTGGTAATTTTATCTTCAAGTCCATCTAAAATGTTTTCATACAGTTGTCGCCAAAAATAGCGCAGCATAGCATTTTTTGTTTGAGTGCCCTACTTTTTCAATAAAGATTTTTCCACCTCTGGATATTTGAGTATATATGAACACCACAGTTTGTCGTGCAAAAAGGTCTTTACAATTCTCATGCAGTCATAATCACATGTATACACTGTAAAACACAAATTGAAGAATCTTTTAGGTCAAATACATATAACCTGCTAGACTTGTGGGCTTTCTGTGTAAAGATATCATCACAAAACATGGGCAATTGAGGTTCTGAAAATATTTAGAGATGGCTGCTCCAGACACGCAACTTCGCAAGGATGAGTAATAATATTAGCCATACAAAAAACTTATAGAGTTACCGAAGATGAACCTACAGGATTGATGGAAACTCAATAGTAATACAAGTGGAGCACAGAAAAATGACTGCATGGAAAGGGAGGAACTCAGCAATGAGATTCGATCAACGGATTCATGTATGCACATTGGTAGATGCGAATGTATCTGCCTCGTATCGATGTTAATTATTCAGCAATCTGCTCCAGTACGGATATAGACAGACGTATAGTGGAGTCCACCAAGAGTGTCTCATTTACTTATCAATGAGAAGCGGTCGATTGGAGATCAATGAACATGAAACTCGTTGCAGCACAACCGCTCTCGCTCAATCGGTGTCGAGCGTGCTGGTATGAGATTCATGCACATTGATCCCCGACCGACCGCTTCTTATTGATAAGTAAATGAGACACTCTTGGTGGACTCCACTATAATTTTAGTGAATAACTATCATAAAGCCGTCATACCGTTTGGCTTGTTAGTAGAAATCTTATCGAAATAGCTTGTAACTAAAGATCAATCAGAAAGCAATCAACCGAAAATCTATGATTACTCAACTCGAGAGCGTAGCGTTTTTCATAAATTTTCTGCGTTGTTGTCAATTTCACCGACTTGTCAGATTATGGCAAAACAAGCCATGAAAAAATATCAGTAAAACACAAGGAAAAAGGTTTATTCAACAACAATTCTTGACAAGACAGTTGGCTCATGAAAAAGCGGTCAAATTCAGAAAAAAATGCTGCGCACTCATGAAAGTCGACAGCTGCAAACTATGTGTTTTTTGAGCACCACAAATTCTGCAAAACCATGAAAAAAGACAACTACATCACATAGAAAGCTGCGAAAAATTTTCCAAGCAATCCACTTGCAAGGATCGGGGTTTCTTGAATTCAAAAATTCGACGAGCCTCAATTGGGAACCGGTACCTTGGACATTCGTCCCTTGATTCCCGGCGCAAGGTATTTGACGTATGCTTCCTTCACAAATTACTATATAACTCAATAGAAGTCAGAATCAACAACTTTCTCGAGAGAGTTCGTTCTATCTCGAACAAGAGGAAGTCGCTTCAATATTTCCCCTGCTCGTCCGAAAACTAGTTTGTGTTCTAGAATTTTCACTCTTCGTGCTGGAAGTGCTCATCTGAAGCTCATAAAGAATATACTATTTAGTATCGATGACACAAAGCTAGCTTGAAAAGCATGCTGGACTATGATTACTCGCCAGTAAGACGTCAAAGTAGATCGAAACGGCTCTTATGTCTTTTTCTCCATCTAGTTCTTATAGCTTTCTAACACCGTCCATACTGTATTCATGAGTGTCTGTTTTCTTCTGCACATAGTACCATACTATTTCGACCATTGCTATTTGAAGATTGCCTTGTGCAAGCGTAATAAACATAAAATACACATGTACAGAAAAGGGATTCTGTTAAGAATTCTATGTTGAATGTTTCTGCTTTGAAGGCAGTGCTTTAAAGGCAGCGTCCGCGCTGAAAACCACATCTGGGTTTTTCTTCTCAATCCAAGGTTTGAACCAAGTGGAGATAGTTGCCGAAGCTTGAGACCTCAATGTAGCGTAAAAATAATGCTATAGGCTCTTGAAAACTGCTCCGTGGTCTGAAAAGGCGTTTCCCCGGTCGATCATCTAACACGAGGAACAGAAGCGCCACGACGGGCTCCGGCAGGCAACGTAAATCCAAAATTCTATTTTCTCTTATTCGAAGGATCCTTGAATTTGGACGTGTGTATTTAAAGCTTCTTATTTTTTAAGACCTTTTGACAGCTGAAAGACGAAAAGAATTGTGGAACTTAAAAAGTTAATGAGGATAAACCAAATCAGCCGTCCAAATTTTCAAAATTTGTGCATTGCACAAGACACACCGGACAGACGTGAAAAAAGGGAGCTGAATGCTCAAGGATTTCCGAACGAGTTTTCTCAGGAATTTGAGTGTTTTGAGTGGTCCATTTGCGATATATCACAACCTGGCAGGCCTACATGAGCAGAAATTGTGAAAAAAATGAACACGGTTTTGCGCGTACGCTGCCTTTAAGGCAGTGCTTTTTTGGTTCCCGAGTTTTTCACTCAACACAATGCGTTGGCCACCAAGTGTTACCAAAATTACGAAGAAACGGCGAGAAACGCATTAAAACGTCTTATTTCAGTGACATTATTCCCTGGCCTGGACTAGTTGTCCGGTTCGATGGACATGTTCACAGTGGTTGTCACCGGTGAAAAATGGGGGTAATCAAAAATGGAAGGATAATTTAGGAAAAACGGTAGTAGTTGTTTGAAAGAAAGTACGAAGCAACAGAGAGTGGAGAACTGCAAAAGATGTTTCCACAAAAGTTTCTTTGTCAGAACGGACAGTTCCTGAGAAACTTGGGAGGCGAGGTGAGCTTTGAAGAATTCGTGCCCTCCTGGTGCGTTTTTTCTCGATTTCATCGTGATTTTAGTTCTACCCGGGGGGGGCAAACAGTCGAATCAGCAATTGATCTCGAAATCGAAGATTATCGTGAACACTGCCTTTAACTGAAAAGGCAAAAGATTTTACGAGGTATGAATGCGAGTCAATGGGTTTTCAATCGTTATCCGTGATAGTCAACACCGCAACTCTATCCCTTCTTCCTCGCAAGCGTAACCTATGTAAGCTCTGGTACATCACTGGTGACGTGTTGATTTCGATTATCACCAGCAGCGGAGCGGTGGGCCTCGGTGAAACATAACTAGCGATAAGGAAGTTTTGACGAAAAAGCCACCGCTCCGCGCTGTGATAACCGAAAACATGAGTTCACTTGGAATGAGACAGAGTTTACATATAACAGGTCAATGGAATCGAATAAATACTCGGTTCGTATTCATGTCTTAGTCAATAGTAGCTATCTCATTCTTGCATATCAGAACAAGGAAATTTCTGTCAGTTGAAGCATGCTGATGGATAGGTCATGCACGCTTGAGTACAATGAGACTAAACGATTAGGAGTGTTCAGAACTGGTTCAATCATTGAGGAAGGCGGATGGCAAGACTGAAGAAACAACGGATTTGGAGTTCGACATCGGAAATAACGTTGACGAGGTTTGCTCAGTTGAGCGGCTTGATTGTGAAGCCAGCAAAGCCTGCCTAGTATCGAATGCCGAGGAAATGCTTTGTTCACATGAACTTGTGCAATCGCACTGCTAATTTGTGCACGAATCGCTACCTACTATCATCACACACTCAGATATCAACATGCACAAAATGTATTAGGTCTAGGAATGAAATTTGAGAAATTTTCACGGTAACTTCGACGCTTTATCTCAACAAAACACAACTACTGTCCTTATCGGAGCGAAATTTCACTCTGCAAACGCGGACAGCGATGATCGTGCTGAGAACACCGGGTACGGGCACGATTAACATCGCGCGCGTGCTGCAACAGCTGCTGTCCGCAACTGCTAAGCGGAATTTCGTACCTAAGGACAGTATGTGTTTATCTCAAAGCCCATCGTTAGCAGCGACTTCTAATCATCTTTTAAGCAGATCACGTTTATGAAATTCCTCTTCCTTCAGGCAACCCGAAAATCCTACTGATTCTTAGCATTTTCGTAGGAAGTAAAGTACTGCTCGGCCAAATTCATAAACAATGTTTTTTGTATAAGGGCTAGGCTGAAGGGGTAATATCTGGCAAACACAGCGAGCGATCCCACTGGAACGCTTCCAGACTTCTCCTGGAACTTTTTTCTTTCGACATGTCGCTTTGCGTTGTCATGCTGAAAAATTGCCTTTTGAATCCTTTTCGCGCATAGGGGCGTTTAAGCTCTAATTTTAGGCTAAACTGCGTCAATTATGGTTGGCAACGCCCTCAAGTGAATGTTTCTATAGGCTGGATTAGCTAGTTATCTTTATTTGAAAATAGATACTTTCTTGAATTTTCACCCCTTTTCAAAACTATCAAGAACCTTCAAAACTTTTTATTTATGATGGAACATGTTCCACATACTCTACGTAACAAAGAATGTCCATCAACCGTTTTCGAATTTCCGGCTTCGAGCGGGATCACACCTTGTACGTAGCCTAAAAACGCGCACTCGTGAACGAAATTGCAAGATATCGTAGTTAACAACGCTCTTCCAAATTATTCTACTATACATCGTTTCCCAAACTTGCAAAAATTTAAGACTCCGGCGGGATCAAGACTGTGAAACATAGATCGCTTGAAAATCCACCTTAGCGTTCGAATTTCCAGAGCCTGCCGGAGTGAATGACGATATTATTATTACCACTTCCACAATTATTATTACCACAATTGTCATTATGCACTAACATGCTACTCCATACTAACAGTCTGGCTCTCAATACCCTGCCCTCGCCCCTCCCCCTAATGGAAACCCATCTTGGTTCCCCCTAGCCCTAATGGAAACCCATCTTGGTTCTTGGTCGACCGTTTTCCTCTCCCCGGCCCCCTCCCTATGATCTATCAAAACGTGCCCACCATCAACCTCCACAACCTCGTCAATTTATTGGATTGACGTCAGTTAAGTTACGTCAAATAAGTAATTGCAAGAGGAGGCTTCACGAGGGCGTTCCGGTTAACAAGGAGAATGCTATGCGCATTTTAATGTAATCAGAAGAGATAGGGTCTGTTCAAATACAGGGTTGCGGAAAAGCGGGGATGAATGCGTGAGAATTGCCAAAGCATTTCGGGCGCGAGTTTTGAGTGTCTGTCGATTACTCTGGTTTACACACGAAAAGTATGGGAACATGAGAAGTTTCATCAGTCTCAATGATTCACTTAGCGTTTACTATTCAAGAGCCACCTTATGAGTTGTGCTATGTAGCCGAGTGGAAGTAGGCATAGAGATTCCAGGACCACCATGTCTATCCAGGCGTGCTTTTAAATAGTTGTTTTTTTTGGCATTGGCCTACCACTTGGGCGCCGAATCCATCGAATTCCGGCGATAACTCGAAAGCAAACTCACTGAAGGGCTTTTACTAATGCTGCTGGCATCACCGAATAGCTTCCTGAACTTCATCCATATGTATAGTTCAGTCAGCAATCGCGTTCAGTCCTCACTGTCACAATCGTAGAAGCGAAGCGGTTGTTTTTGAAAAGATCAACTAGAATCATTCTCAAAACAACCGCTCCGCTTCTACGATTGTGATAATGAGACTTTGCGGACTGAACGCGATTGCGGAACTAGATCATATATTCGTTGTTGTCATTGTGAATATCTTCCGCTGAGCCGGCTAGGTAGCCGACTTTATCCCATCCTGCGCAAGTGCACGCAGTACTGAACTGCTGCTCCCAATTCAGCTCCTCATAGATGCATTATTTCGACGTCGACTCAATTCTTACTAACAGAGACCGTCCTGGTGGGGTTGCATCATCGGTCTAAGCCACAATCAACGTCTCAATATTGATGTCAGGGTGGCTCCAGGCACACAAGTTCTAGCGTATATCCTTATTGGCGTATTCTCTTCAAAGCACCCCTGAAAAGGATCTACGGAGAACTCTTACTCGCCGATTTTGCTTGAGCAGCTGGCGAAGCATCATCATTAACAAAACGAAGGAATCAGTTTTTCGACGCCAAGAAAGGAATTTACAGCGAGGGTATCGTGAATCACTCCAAATATGATTCTAGAAAGCTTTAGGGAGTCAGATCCAACTATGGATAACTGACGTTCGGCCATTATTGAATTTTAAAAAAGCAGAATCTTAAATATAGTTCTTTTTGTTATAAAATATCAATTCATAGAGCTCCTAATTTTCTCCAGAATCAAATTGTTGCAGCCAAGAAAAAAAAACGAGTGCATAGGGTCAAAGACCGCAAAAACTTGATGGTATTATTTCATTACACGGAAAGTTCTCCATTTTGACACCTACATACCCAAAATACGCCACAGAAGCAATTTCATCCAGGAATTTGAGAAGAGCAGAAGAAAACCAGAGCGAGATGTATTCCACCCCATGGACGGATGCATTAAATCGACCTAATTAAAAGCTCCTCACAGTTGCAATGAACCGATAATTAAATCAATTTCTTTGTCAAAACGATCGCGCTTTAGGTAAAATGAGATTCATAAACAATTATTTCTTTCGTTGTAAAGATATGTATGCGACTGGGATTTTTCGCAATTCCACTTCGTTTCTTACGCCGGCTTTTAATGCTTCTCATAATTCGATAATGTCAAAACCACCGTCGAAAACGTGCGTATATCGAGAGAAAAAATTCGAAAAGAAGGACTATGATAGGAAGCACATGCATTCCATGAGTGATAGTGGAAATCTGAACATACAATACCGCTCGTGAGTTCGCGTTTTCGGCGTCCTTTTTCAACAACTCGCTTCAAATTGAATGTTTTTCGGATCCTAACAAATATTCAAGATCGTCGTGAGAGGGGGTATTTAAAGGTTTGAAAATTTATTAGGTTTGGATTTAAAAAGGTTGGGGTAAAGTTTTCAGGGTGTCATACAGTATAGAAACACAGCATGCAGCCACACAGCGCTACGTGTACAGAAAGTGCTGCGGAATGCAAAATTATTGGGTCATCTAGGAAGGAAAAAACATAAGATTATTTCCGAATTTTCTCGCGTTTCGCGTTTCGAAAAAAGCATTTCCGCACATTTTCAGGCGTTTCGCGCCCGATTTCCGAAACTCAAGAAAGAAATTTTTGTTTCAAAACCCGATTTTCGAATTTTCATAATTTTATTCCGCTTATCCCTAATCCCAACCCTGCTCCCATCTTACATTAGTAAACGGACAACAGCGCGGTGGAGAATTCATTGGAATTCATTCGCAGGTTTCTTTTGCGCTAGCAGAGCGCCGCATCGCCATAAATCCCTTTAGGATTGACCTACTGAAATTTCAAGGGAGTTTCCGTATTCCTTTCAGTGATGCGAATTCGATGGTAGGAAAAACATTTTTTTACTCCGGTATGTATGTCGCCAAAAATGCTTATCTCCCTCTGGATCCCAATCTACCACAGGTCAGAGATAGATTTCTGCTAACGACCGCCTGATCAGTTCGTACTGAGGAAATTTGAGGTGAAAATATGTATGTGAATTCCGATAAGTTACTAGAGCAGTATTTGTTATTTTTTCACACTATTGTATTGGTTCCGGAGAAAGAAGTTAAAGAATAACCACGAATTTAGAGTTGAAGCGAGTTATAGCGATGCGGAACTCCCTACGCGACAAGCGCTGTAAAACGCATTTTTTTGCGAGAAATCTGCGCGGTACTGTAGCTCGAGGTGTCATCGCCTTGGAATTCGATCTGATCTAGTGCTGAGAAACACAATTCATCCCTGATCCCTGTAAAAGCACGCTGCAGGAAACAGGTCGATTAGAAAAAAGTAGCAAGAAGAAAATCACACGTGACTGCGTCGCTCCGTGGCAATCTCAGGCTACATATATTCATGCGGAGGCAATCACCATGTTTCGGCACAATTCATTGGTTTACTTCATTTCAGGCTTCATTCGTTAGGTAGCGGAACGTGATTCCCGCAAGAATTTTGCAGTAAATATCAGTTTTGTCGAAAGTATGTATCCTCTATTCCGGAGTAAAACTTACCGCCGGAATTTTTTTCGACCAACATCGCAATCGTCATGAGGGTAAACTAAAGAAAGTACATCCTTTCTAAATTCAACACGGCATTTTTACAATTTTGATAACAGTTCTCTTATTCTCTGGATAGGCCTGAATTGTTGAAAAATTACATCAAAGCTTCTAATATGTACCTACCATAAAGGGCCTGACTGATTTTTCAAGAGTCATCATTCTAGATGCTCAGAGAACGTTTGAATGTAATGCGTAAGAGTAAGTATGATTCAGCCCGAACAGGTGAACTGTCGTGACAAGCAAGATGGGCCCCGTTCCTTGAATGAAAAATTTCACATTAGCCGCAGTCCTTGCTGATTGTATACTTGAGAAAAAATCAAAGTTTCTCAAAGCAACTTGATAATTAACAAATTTTGTACTGGCGTATGATTATGAAGTGCAGTGAATACAACTACGCACGTACTATGAGTACAAATGAGTTCTCTTTCTCTCCTTCGAGGTCACACAGTAAAGACTAGGGATCAATGCTTGAACGAATGCTATATTTCGACTGATACATACGCTTCATATTAGACAACTAGACATACGGTCAAGTGATGGTAAAACAGAACGACGAAGGGCGATGACCTGCGAGGTGGTGCAGTAATTTCGACTTCAAATTAACAAAGTTTTCATACTTTCACACTCGGACTTTCTACCTGTCTAACTAAATGTCGTCTGAAGTGATGAAAAATCCGGAAGGGAATAATAAAATAGCAATGAAAAAACCTTCTATTGATGAAATCCTCCAAGTCTGCCAGTCGTTGAGCATTTGATATTCGACGCCTTGTTGATCTGAAAGGTTTTGAATAAAATTACAGCAAAAAGTCACTGTTCTGCCACATTTCTCAAAAACTCTTGATTCTGAGGACCTCCTTCCACCTCCTTCCTTCTGCCTCTCCTCTCTCTCTCTCCTCACTCTCTTCTCTCTAGCCCTCGCTTTCTTCTATCCCTTTTACAGTCGTTACGAACTGCACTGAACGCTTCGATTCCCTCTTCGAGGTGTAGTTTGCGCCAACGCCTACACAGTTTAGAAGGAAGCAAACGGATCAGTGCGACCCGCTCGTGAACACTCTCCTCGGAGAGCAAATGGTAATGAGAATAAAGTTGCTAGGTAGTACATTGAATGAACATGACCAAAAGAGACGAAGCACCTCAAGAACACGGAAAAGTGTAGAATAGGAAGCCTAATGCTCAAAAAATTTTACTTCACGTTTTCTAAACCAAAAACCCAAAAAACTGTCTGGTTTTCATACATTCGCGTGCACGTCGCGAGACGTGGATCGGGGAACGTCTTGGTAAAGTCTGCCCGAATGAAACTGTCCGCTCTCGCGATCGCAGGCTTGTTGACGTGCCATTTCGAATGTATTTCCCGGACCTACGGTTTGATTAGCTGGAGTATCAGACGAGTAATAAACAGTATCCCAGTAAGCTGTATCTTAGTTGTGGGTAGGCTCGTCCAAAAAATGCCTTCATGACGGCTGCCCGACACGCACGCCGACCGCGCGGGTGGACATTCTCATTCGGACAGACCTTATACGCTATAAGCTCGCGTTTGGTGGGTGAAAAGCAGAAAAAAGTTCAGGACCGATTACGATGCGACCTCCCTTAGAAAAGTCGCGAAGAGCAAAGGCCTTTTTCTCCCACCACGATGCTCACTCTTTGTATCCTTGATTGCAAGCCAGCCATATTTGAGAGAATTCTCTCACCACATCATATTTTCCATATCTGTAATGGATCATCAAATGACGTCCTGTTTTCCTTGTTCTAAGGTAGCAGCTGTTATTTCTATTGATACCACGAAATCGTGAATAAAATTCTTATCCGAGAAATTGGGCACTTGAACATCTAGTTTAGGTACGTGTTAGGCAGGGTTTGCGATGCTTTTTAACACATTCAAGAACCATTATATTCCGTGAAATCTTGGCCGAGATATGCATAAAAACATGTATGCCAATGAGTTTTTGCCCGCTACTGGGGTATGTAAAAGAAGTAGGGGAATGTATTGAAAAGCACTATGAGAGTGAGAGAGTGAACCTCAAAAAAGTTTCGAGCAGAGCTTACAGATGTGGAAAGAGGAGGTTTTCAGAATACAAAATCGAAAAGGAGCATGACACAGATGAGTACAAGAGGTGCTTGATTATGATACATTAGGACTCAAAATGAGAGATTGCGTTTAGATTGAGGGCATTGTAGAATAGGGCATCTTGTCTTTCCCTACTGTACATCCCCCCTCCAGACGCAATGTCTTTTTTTGAAACTTGGTAGACCGTGCGCCCCACGGCTAATCTGCGCAACCGATCGCGCGCTCCACAAACAATCAACTAAGTGGATTTTAAAACCGGGACTTTTTCTAAAAATGAACCCGTAGAAAAGAATTTCAAGACGCGTCAGGTCCGTCCACCGGTAATGAAGTTCTTTTTAGTACGGATAACGGGCCCTAAAGCTACAATGAAGAAGAATATTTTTTTAGAAACGACAAAAATACGAGCTCAAGGCGTGGGTGAGCAGTGTGGACACTTTGAAAGTTTTGGCAGAGAAATAGTCACTAAACGGTGCTCTCCAGGGAAGTATACGACGCATTCCAGAGGCATGATTCAGATGTCAACACCTCCGTTGGATCAATCACACAAGTTTGAGGTACTTGGATCTCGCTCAGCCTCTGGAGGCCCCGCCCAACATCTACGAACTCGGATGACCCGGATGACGGCTCAGCGTGCCGGCGACGACCACTTCGCGTGTCAATGTGCCTGCCGTGTCTCGGTTTTTTTGATTACTGCTCGTTAATTCTTGGCTATTTCTCGTCTACTTCTTGTATATTCCGTGAAAAGCCGAGAAGTCACCGAGAAATATCCCACCAGGAGCCGCTGCGACGCCTGGTGGGCTATTTCTCGACCAAAACTTTTAGAGCACGCGGGCCCAAGGGCAAAACAGCCGTGGGCGTGCAGTGTGGACACGCGGTCGGACAGGTTTTAAATTCTTATGCATCGTATTAATGAAAGACTTCAATAGGGGTAGAAGGAAACCAGGAAGAGGGAGGGAACGCAAAGCGAAAGAGGGAGAAAGGTGAAGAGCAGACGTGAGTATGCAGCGCGATTGAAAACGTTGCCGCAAAGTCGCTTATGTTGCTGGAACACCCCGTTCAATAAGTTTGTAATTCAAAAACAAATAAACATTAGATGAATAAAAAAGTAAATAGATAAATGAACGAGTGAATGAAGGAATAAAATATTTAAAAAATTAATTAACACATAGGGAAACAAATGGGTAAGGCCTGTGACATTTCTGAAGAGCACTTGATTTCGATTTTCACTAGCAGCGAAAGGCCGCTTTTCTGTCGAAACTTCGTTATGAGCAGTTATATCTGCTGCTGGCGATAGCCGAAACGAGAGCTCCATAGAATTCCTCAGAAATCAAGAACTACCGACCACGAATTAGAGAAAAAGAACAGTGATTGATCAAATTAGGAAGAAAAAGTTGGCTCATTCGAAATGGAACAAGATCACAAGACAAACAGACAAATAGTTCGCAAATAATTACGATTTATATTTCTTATTTCAAGGTACTTGGAGACATGGAGTGCATCGAAGGTATGCCTTATTTTCGAATGTTTTTGAGAATGCAAGCCTTGAGGTTCATGATAAACGTGAAAAACAGTAACAAAAAGCCCAAATAAAAAAAACTTGATTAAGAACCACCGGGAGCTTTTAATTTCCGCCGCCATTGTCAACTTCAGGTGGGCGTTTTTTCCAAATGTAGGACGTTGTATTGCGTTTTTAAATTTATAAGGTAAGTGCACTCCTCACGACTTTCCTGTGCCCGATTATTCGAAGATAAGAGGTTTCCACTGCGGTAGTTAGGATGTTAGGATTTCCATAGAAAAAGAATTCCCAGCACTAGATCGGTCGCGCCTGTCATGACTTTTCTGTTCCTCGTGCCAGATCGTGCAATGTAATTCATGAACGACGCAGGAGTGGTCGATTTTGACAAATTTCTGACTTTCGACTTCCTATAAGTTAACTGAGTTCAGTACTTTGGTGACTCACCAACTCTTCTTACTTTCTCATACGAGCACAACACAAGGGTCAAACAAAAAAACGCTTATTGCGTTTTAGTGCGATGCCTTCAACGATGAGTTTCCCTAATAAACGTTCTCAATAAGAAATGTTAAAACATTTAGGGTAACAACTGTCCTTAACAGCATAAAGTACATACGAAAAATGAGAAGAGATTAGAAGCTCACCGCCTCCGGAACAGATTCTGTTTGCTTGTGCGGTAATTGGCAATTTTTGAGCAGTCGCCAACCGAGCCCGTCCTGGACTCCATCGCCCGCAGACGTGCTGCCTAAACGCCGAAAAATAATCTGTGAGTATTATGATAACAGAGAAAAGAATATCGGAAAGCTCCTTCCCATACTGTTGATCAGGAATCGATAAGATAAGGGAAAATCCCATAATAACTAACAGGATCAACGCGAGGGCGAAGTTTGAGTGACATCACGGGCTGTCAAGGTAGGCAGGATTAGGTGGACGTCCAAGCTGTCTATGCTTTCTTGCCTTATATGGTGACTGAACCCATAATGGAAACGGCGGGCTGTTGGATTGTGCCGAGAAGGCGACGGGATTGTGGAGGACAGAGACAACTTTCTCCCTCTCCTAAATGGACGCCATCACTGGCAAGACCACACCGCAAAACATGAAACTCTCTGGGGGGAAAGGATTTTTGGGTGGAAAAAATACTCAACATTGTGCCAAGATCTTATATCAGCAAAAAAGAGCATAAAACGAATGTATTAACACGGTAACACTTACATATACCCCTGACTGGCTCATAAACGGATTTCTCAATGGGAACATCGTTTTTGCTTCATAAATATGAAAAGATGAGGTGGGGTATATGATTTGCGATGAATTAAAGGCACTGTTCGCGTTAAAATTAGCTTTTCTGTTTTTTTTTGCCTATCGTGAGACCGGTCCCATTCTGATTCCAATGATGCTTCTGGAATCGTACAAGACCGTCTGGGAATGGAGTTACGGTCCCTCAAAAATTGAGCTAGGGAAGTGTGGTGGACGAGTTGTCCGAGGGTTGTAACTTCCGTCTTCTGCAGCCGATGTATGCGAGCTGACCTGAGTAAAGAGAGAAGTCGAGAATGAAGGGAAGAACGAGCTTCTGATCGGAAACCATCGCTCATATCACGATCTCGAGTGTTCCATTGCTCACGTAGAGGGAGGAAAGGGGCTGGACTTTCCCACAGCGTCGGGGTTCGCCCACTTTTCTAAGCCGTTTAGCGGCCCCTGGGTAGCTTTTCGTCCCGTTTTCCCGACGCTGATCTGCTTCTGAGAGCCACGAGAAGCGTTTGTCATGAAAAATTTGAGGATGAAGTTTATCGCGAACAATGCCTTTAAGAACCGCTACGATTCCTGTTTTGCCTCGAGCATACTGCACTTAGGACATTTGAGCAAGCGGCATAAAAACCGCAGTCATCAGACCCTGACGTGGAACGAGATATATATGGGTGTGTACAGGCCATAAAACGGCCAAAGTCTCACCGTCGACTGCGTACCACGCGATACGCGACCGCACGCGCGTCGGAAGCAGACGAGTTTCGGCCGCCGCGCGAAGAGTTCCGGCCGCCGCGCGACGTTTCGGCCTCCGCGCGGCGGCCGAAACTCGTCGCGCGGCGGTCAAAACTCGTCTGCTTCCGACGCGCGTGCGGTCGCGCAGCGCGTGGTACGCAGTCGACGGTGAGACTTTGGCCGTTTTATGGCCTGTACCTACACACAAAACCGCTCCTGACATAGGGGAAAAAAGGATAGAAATTGGCGATGCTGGCAACAAAAGCGCCTTTGGCTTATAACCCGCTTTGGAAACAGTGCTCACGCAAAATCCTGGACGGCAAGATTACTGCCCATCAAGAGAGATCAGGGACATCGTAAGGGGCCGAAAGGAGTTCCGCCGCTGAAACGCGCCGCACGTTCGTGCGGCGCCGCATGACCGATACTCCTCCATTGCTTGCTGCCCCGCCTTTCAGAGGCGAAAAATGACCGGAAACCGTGTTTTAACTCAAAACAGAATCACTTTTGTGAGGTTTCATTTATGACAGTGGTTGAACTGACCGGTTTGGAAGAGCCAACACAACCATGTAATAAGCTTGATCCACCTAATCGACTATCACATGTCAGTGTTCGTAATTTTAGCAATCAGTTGTCTATCTGCCGAAGGCTGTCGAGAAAGTACTAGTCTGTTGGGCGAGCTGCATCATTGGGCCAACTGCAGCACTTGATTTTGACTTATTTAAAGACAGCGGTCACGTTGAAAACGGTCTCGAAATCTTCACCGCAACTAGAGTGTACCTGGATCCAATGTAGCAATAATGGCCAAAGAAGGCTGAAAGCACTAGCTGTTGAGGGAGTGGGCGGGGAAGGCGCACCACAACCAAGTTTGGGGACCGTATAGGGCTATCTATGACTCATTTCAGCCGTTCTTTCGTCACTATTGTTTCAATAGGCCCCGACACATTCGATTTACTGTGAAAACTCGAGAACCGTCCTTATCGTGAACACGCTTAGGTTTCTGCACAAAACTGTCATTCCTTCCATCGTCAACACTGCCTCTTGTGCTCCAACCTAAATATTAAAAAAAGCTATTCTCTTAAACGCGACCTATTGGCTCCAATCATTTTATAAACCCCGGGAAAACTTCACCAGGAAACCCTTTTTGGACAAACTTGCTTCATGATGCGATAACGTGTAAATTCGCGCGCGGCGGTTTCTTTTCTCTAATCACCGCGCGCAAATCCACACGTTATCCTGAGATGAGACAACATTGCCCAAAAAAGGGGTTTTCTCGTGTGGTTTTCCGGACTTTTTTAACGTTTACCATTTAACAACATTCAATATTTGACATTTTGACAGGTCGAACTGGAGAGGATGGTTTTTTGAAACTTAGGTTAGAGTTCTCTAAAGCAACCTATGGGCATACAGGCAAAATACGTTTTTGTAGCCAACTTTGCCCATTTCGCCCTTTTTCCCCTGTTACCGGCGGTAGTGTATGTACCATGTTATGTATGTAATTTCTAGTATCTTTTGTAGATTCTACGTTTCAAAAACCCGACACAATCGCTCAATAGATACCACTATAACAACTTCCAAGGTAATCTCAAGCCACTTTTGAAAAAACTTCAAAAAATCAAATTGGTGGTATCGATACCCACGCACACAGATGAGTGGGATCCCGCAATCCGGAACTCGCAGTTTCACCTAATCAAAGTGTACTACAAGCGCAGAAATCGCACGATTTAGGGAGTTTGTACCTTCGGAGCTTGAACTTTACCACAATCCTAAATTGGGTCCGTATGAAATTATGAAAACATTGAAAAGAGGGGCACATATACCATTCATAACTGCAACAAGTTTCAGACACAGAACTGCATGTTTACGCACCCCTCCCCCTCCCTCAAAGGGATAAAAGTTGTGTACGTACGTATGGAATCAGGCCTGACCGGATTTTTCCGGGTCCTTGATGCTCTGGTCTCCATAACTTATTCAAAATCTCCTCGCCATCACGTGCAAAAGAAAATCCTAAATTATGGACTGACTGCCATCAGCTGGTTATTGATTCAAGGTGAGTGTCTCAGTTACTTTAAGAATAGGCACTCAGCTGGAGGACCCGCTATCCGCGTGTGTATTCTTAAAGTAGCTGAGACCGGTGTACTGAAGTTCTTCCGCTGCAACGCGGTGACATCATCGCGCGCGGTGGAAGGGCGCGGAAAGCAATGTTCTACAGTGCGAAACCATTAGCGGGAGAACCGCTGATCTCCCAAAAAGGTTCCTGAAATTCATTCTATTTGTTTTCTACCAATTCCTACTAGTTTTTCGTGATCAGTTCCGTCTTTATCGATAGGAAGGAAAAGTACGTTTTATGTAAAGATACTTTCCGCTATGATAATTAATACCGCGCGGTGTTACATCATTCCTAAGGGTAAACAAAGCAGTAAATAGAAAAAATATTGAGTGAAGCAACGAGCCGGAAGGCTCATCTGCGATCGGGATTTAAATGAACAATGCAGTGAGCGATTACGTGCCCTAATTGTGACCATCACGATATGGGAAACTCGTCCGAACCTCACCGCGGCGTGACGATCTCGCCCTTATCGGGAAAACTGCTGGTCTCCTGTGCGTTTCGCACCTGACCAGCTGAACTTGATTAGAATGGTACTTCTGAAATGGTTCGAAACTCCCCACAAACGGAGTTATTTCTCCTAAATTACAGCGCGTGCCATAATTGTAGCAGCAACTCATAAAACAACGATATCTTAGTTGCCACGAACGTTCAGCTGAAGGGATGGACACCGTTCATTTAGGCTCATCGCATGACCCTAATTTTCAAAATCGGACAAGAAAATATGAAGAACTAGGATTTATTCTTCATTTAACAATTTAATCAGCCGTTCCATAGTTACAACAGAACTTGGAGTATTCAACTTTTTACTGAGTAGAGGGCGCTGCAAGCAGAACTTTCTTAGTATGTGGGTCTTCCATGTCTTGAAATGATACGAACAATCCATTCCGGCATAGAATCTGTCAAAGGCTAGGATCCCTATAGGCCCAGATTACCCTGGGCACTGGTGATGGCCCTCTCTGCGAGCTCAAACCGGCTCAAACGTTTGTCCGGGACTGGGAGTGAGGTAGAATTGGATTCTCCAGGTACTTCCCATATTGTTTGCATCGCCGTAGCGCTCAAGCCACCACTCGGCGACTACCTTGGCTTCTCGCTAAGATCTCTTTTAGTGCTGTGCAAGAGTGATCTTTTTCAATAGAAGCGGGCTCAACCAGAATAAATTGAACGATTATACGCACTGTTCGCACGATTTTCACAAGCAGACGAGGCGCTTCACCTAACGGTAATTAGCTGTTCTAGCTTGTTCCTGCCCGTTCGAAAACTCTGTCTATCGAAAACATTAAACTTTTCTGGGTACATATGGTTTCCGTTTTCGTTTTGGTCTTACAGGCCATAAAACGGCCAATGTCTCACCGTCGACTGCGTACCACGCGCTGCGCGACCGCACGTGCGTCGGAAGCAGACGAGTTTTGGCCGCCGCGACGATTCAGTTTCGGCCGCCGCGCGGCTGAAACGTCGCGCGGCGGCCAAAACTCGTCGCGCGGCGGCCAAAACCCGTCTGCTTCCGACGCACGCGCGGTCGCGCAGCGTGGTACGCAGTCGACGGTGAGACATTGGCCGTTTTGTGGCCTGTACGCATGAACCACGCGGCCGGCCGTGCGGTGTTGTCGGCCTCACTGACCAATGGGGTTTCGATTAACGCGGGGTGATCTACCGTCGCAGCTTCGTCCATTCATCGGACTGAAATAATTGCGTAAGCTCTACATGTATGCTTGAACTAGCACTCATCTTGAGGATAAAACCGATTTTTCTGCATTTCGCAAATTCCCTGGGACTATATGTAACGTCGGCATGGGTTGTGAAGAGACCTCGCGTTCACTGTTGAAGGTTGGCGCAAACTCGGTTCCATATGCTATACATAACATAGGTGCACCGAGTTTGCGCCAACCTTCAACAGTGAACGCGGAGTCTCTTCACGATCCATATCGATGTTACCCTAAGGTCCTATTGAAAGGGGAATCTCGAAATGGAAATTTGGTTGGAGCCCGCCTCCAAATGCTAGCTGATCTTATGGCCACGTGTGAACCTTTTGAACCCTTTTCCTCATCCGATGGAACAGCCGACATTAATATCGGTAAATCTTATAATCTCATGATGCCTAAAAGCAAAATTCCAATCAGCATGTGTGAATCTTAGTGGATTCATCTACAGAAAAACCTATCATTATTGGACACCTCTCATTGTTCTCACCGCCGACGCGGAAAGTGCCGATCGCGCCAGAATAAATAAAAACTCCAGCAGCAACACTGTGAAAAACTGGCGTAAAATTGCACTCAAACTGCACCGCGTATATAAAATCTAGAAGCGCATCTTGGTATATGACTGCGTTGGATGTTACCGAAACCACTAATGATCAATCAGACCGAAATTTGCGATAGAGCGAGAGTGCAGATGAAAACTCCTTGTTGAAGGAATGTAAGGGCGTGCTGGACTTCCTGTGAGGACTTTGAATGATTCCTATTTCGAAAAGCAGGTCGCCGTTCGCCGCCAATAGACGCTGATAATCCACTATGAAAGAGCGGGTGAGTGATTTGAGGTGTGATATTTGAGTCTGAGGACATTAAAAGCTGACTGACTCCTCCGTTTTGTGGGAGCTCTCAGATATTATTCAGTTCGCTCTCTTATCGTAGCTCAAACAAAAAAAAACAGAGCAATTTTGAACAACAATGGATAGGACCCTCCCGCTTACAACTTATAGTGAGCTCTGGCATGAATTCGCAAGGATGATGATTCAAGAAAGATCCATTCTGAGTATAGCAAAAGGCACAAAATCTCAGGCTTAGCGTTTCATTAGATATAGGCCCGTAGTAAAGCCACCACTCAGTCAGGATCATCTGAATGAGTGATAAGACGAGCACGAAACGATTCAGACAGGGCTCAGACGAGTCCTAAATTGTTTCGAGCGATAGATTGCATTCAAGCAGTCGGTCTTGCAGAGACATGATGATGGGGACATGACGAAACCTGTGATGGTAAGAACAACCGGCCATTATTCTCTACGTGGTCGTTCACGAATCGACCAACTCCATGCTCCGTTTCTCAATAAATGAAATGCTGTTTGTTTCGTGGAAGCTGATATTGGTAATGATACGTTGATAAGCCGAAATCTCAGCTGAATTATTTAAGTTACTCCTTTGCTCCTTAAAACTGTCTCGAGCGCACTCCTGACCTGGCACGCTGTTTCACTCTTCTCTAGCCAAGAAGTCAGTCAGATCTGACTGAATCGATTCAGTCAGATCTGACTGAGTGATTCAGCTTAAAGGCAGTGGTCGCGCTCGATTATGCTCGTCTTCTTTTCCTCTCTAAACCCTTTTCTGGGCGTAGAGTAGTAGAACTTATAAGAAAAAATCGCGAAAAAATAGCTGCTCTGGGCCAAATTCGAAGCCTGAACTTTCTTGTCTTTCGATGGTGGACGAGTCCACCCCACATCATCGGCATCGATGATCTCTAATATCAAGAACATCAGCTGGCTTGAAATTAAGTTTCAATCAATGAACCTTGGGATTTATGTACACATCTGGTCAAAAACATTTACTGAAGTGCTTGCTTCCATTGTTCAACTGTTTTATTAGGTAAATTTGCATTTATTTCTTCCTCTGAGTGTCGATGATTTTCGACTGCTTGGCATAAGACTGTGATCTTTCTGTGCACGTGTGCACGAACTGGAAATTTAGGGTCTTAATAACTCTAATTCTAGCCCGTTTTTCACCGCGATACCTTCATAGTTTTTGAGCTGTTTTTGATCTGAGCTGATTTTTGTAGTTTTTTCGATAACGTCATCGTGACCACTGCCTTTAACTTGTTTGTTGCTGACTTTCTCTGTTTAGCCTGGGTCGCTATCCTACAACACGTACGTCTGAAATGTGTGCGGCTCATCTGAATTCTTTTCAGAACATGGATTCAGATAGGCTGAACTGAAATTTTCGCCGGCTTTACTACGGGCCATAGACATAAACTCCAAGACATTTCTGGAGAGCTCTCTATTTTGATCCATGACCAGTTCCCGGCGTTGATCATAGCGAAATATAACTGCTGATAACGAAGCTCAGAGAAAAAGACGCTATCGCTTTAGGTGAGCTACGAAATGCACAGTTCTCCAAGTATGAGAGTGCCCCACACCTTACATAAAACGTAATCGTCACATGTTGCGAACGTAATCTCTTGCTCGGATGAATCCCCACCAAGAGAGACTAAAATAAATCTAACTTCTTTCGAATTGTTATTCTGTTTGGACTTTGTGGAACACATTGTATAAAAAGAGCGGCAATCACTAAGTACAAGGTGACGGGAGCGAACTCATACGTAGTACGTACAGCATGTCAGGTAGAAGATTGAGTCGGACCACAACATGCTTGCTAGTACCCACTTTGAGACGCTAATAGACCAGTATGGAAGGAAAGACAGGAAGAAACACATTCTCCTTTCTCCAGGTCATGCAGGAATGTGAACTACACAATCGCACGCGTCTCACAATTTTATCATAAAAAGTCCCATTTCCGTAACTCAAGCTAAGACACTCAAGCTAGGACAAGCATACAAGTTACTCAGCGTAACTTGTGTAAGCTCATTCCATGGGTAGCCGGTCCACCTCTCTCAGCGAGCTTTGAATGACATGAAACAAGTGTAGTGGACTCTGTGAGTAGAACATTCACATGTAAATCGTATGGATAAATAATATGGCGCTCAAAAAGACAATAAGGATATACTAAGCATTGGAATTTTTCGCCTATCTATCAGTTTCTTGGTTTCTAGTGTTCCCATGAATGAGAAACGCTAAAATGATCACCTTGGCACTTGATTTTGTTTTAGAAATGGTGGTTCTTATAACGAAAGACTAGATCTTGACAAGAAATGAGCACTATAAAACTCAATTTCCATGCAAGATCACATCATCGTAGAGCTTAAAAATTATTGCTCAATTTGTGTGCCATCACTATAGAGCTGGAGACTGTTAGGGCGAGATCGAACGAAGACAAAACGTCGCTGCGTAGCACCAAACATTTTTTGTTTGATAATGATCACTAGGGAGTGGCTTTGGAACACATTGAGTCCAATGAGAAAAAAAGCTCCGAAGCTGTACATTCTTTTGCACAGCTTGTAATTATGATCAAAGGAAGTACAAAGATCTATCATTTCGATTTCACAAAGGAACATTAAAGGAGTAGGCCCTTTGTAATCCAGAAAAAAATGTTTACACAAGGTGCTGAGTTGATCGCAAAACGCTTGGCTCCGGGCGAGATTGAACCAGCATATTCCCTTTCTATGCTAGGGAATATGCTGGTTCAATCTCGCCCGGAGCCAAGCGTTTTGCGATCAACTCAGCACCTTGTGTAAACATACCATAACGTGCACTGCGACGTTGAACTGCAGTTACGGCAAAAAACATTCAAAAATCGTGTAAGGCCAGAAAAAAATGTAAAAGTTGCTGTGGATAATGTCTTGAAAAGGTGCTGCATAGCGCTGTGTAGCAGCTGCATACCGCACCGCGTGTCGATAAGAAAATCACATTCCATAATTTTTTGCCTGAAGTCAATTCTCAACAAGCATCATACCGTTGAATATCGCTCCTTACGAGGATCCCGAATTATTTTTCAAGATTAAAGAAAGGTCTGATGGGAATTTTCAAAAAACGCCGCTGCCATCAAAAGAAAGACTTGCCTTCTGACCTAAGATATTGCACAATTAGGAGTAGACATCGAACATAGGGGCTATCCTAGACGGGGGGGGGAGGAACCTGAGATCTTCCTGATAGAAATAAATGGAAAAGAAAACCTGGTGAAAGATGCATGATGCTGCTGTCAAACATGGTTGTTGATGAAATTCTATAGAAATACTTCGATTGACAGCGTCATAGATCGGTGACTCATTTCAATCCTGAATTGAATTTTGAGTGCCCACCCCCGTCTAGGATAGTCCCCGAACATAAAAATACCATGTCGGTACTTAGAGGCCATTCGGAGCAAGATCTAATTTGTTCCTTTGCGAGCGAGGTGAGAGACAGCGATAGAGTGTGGGAGAGAAGGTAAAATCAGGCTACGGCGCGAGGTGTGATACAACCCAACATTGGTCCGACCCCCCACCCAAGTCAAGTGATTTGCTCAGCCCCCCTCCCCCCCCCCGGGGAAAGTGATGGCGACTACGGGGGGGGAAAGGGGGGAGAGTCCCCACTTCGCATATTTTTATAGTTAACGAATTTTTAGATCATGACTTCATTGATGCATCGATTGTATCAATTAATCCTAATAATGCAATAAATAAATGTTTCCCACGAGAGCAGACAAAAACAACTCTCCTGCGACGATGACACCAAATGTTTCTTCAATGGCTGAACATTGATTAGTGCCCTGAGGACACATAGGTGCGGTATCGGGCATGAAAACCACATTTAGTAATTGGCAGTTCAGATATGAAAACGCAGCCGAAATTTCATGGCCACAGCTTTAAACCGAACAGGGATCCGATATGCTCAACCTACGCGTGGTGGATCTGTGGAGTCGACTATCAAGATCAAGAAGACTCATCAAACGAGCGTCAACACCTCCACGAGGAGTTTTTTTTCTGTGTGGGAGTGTAAATGGCTGACTGCTACACTCCTTCGTATTCTACTGTTACGAGCTGGCATTGAGAAGAACCCTGGGCCGCGAAACAAGACTCCACGATATCCATGCCGCCATTGTGGATTGTCGGCACAATATGCGAGCATCCAGTGCAGTGGTTGCCTTGGCTGGGTACACCTCAAATGTTCGGGGATAACTACCTACAAAGATTACACTGATGCCTATTGTTGTATGTCTTGTATTAATTTACCTTCTACGGTTCCTCTTCATAGTCTCAACATTTTCAACTCAATATTAATGGCTTGCATGCCAAACGTATGGAACTTACATTGTACATTGAACGCTCTCAACCTGATGTCATCCTCCTACAGGAGACCAAACTTAGCGTGTCCTCCCCTTCTCAGCCTCCCCGGCTATACATCATACCATATTCCCCGTACATCATATGGCGGTTGCGTGTCGCCTTTTGTAAAATCATCTATTCCATCTCATCTTATTGCACCCCCTAATGATAATGTTGTTGAATGTATAGGAATTCATGTTGTACTGCAAAGTTGTCCCCTATACATTATCAATGTTTACATTCCCCCATCTATTATCCCCTATCGCTAAGCTGGCGGAAAAAATCATAAACCCGCATCTCCAAGGCGCACTACAGCAGAACGTCCATCAGCATGGCTTCAAAAATGCGCACTCCACCAACACCGCACTAACGTCAATTACTGAACACATCATCGCCGGTTTCAATAGGAAAGCTCTTCCCGGCAGAAGTCTGGTCGTAGCAGTCGATCTGACTGCCGCTTTCGACAATGTCAGAACTTCATTGTTGTCAAAATCGATTCTGGACTGTAATATGCCAGACTGGTGTGAAAGATGGACTGACAACTTCGTCAAGAACCGCTCGATTAGGCGGACAAGAAGAAGAAGAAGAAGCCGAACAGCGCTACATAGGGTGGGCGGAGCCTGTTTTCATACCCTGAGGGCAAATAGGTGCGAATTCGGGCATGAAGGCTACGTATAGCTATTGGTTATCCGGATGTGAAAACGCACCCAGAGTTTTATAAACGCAGCTTCAAGCCGAACAGCGCTACATAGGATGGGGTCTATGAAAAAAATCGGTAGCAATCGATTGTATCACATCTAAAAAAGGGTCTCCAAAGACCGTTTAAACCGGTTAAAAGAATGAAATTGATTACTTGGGTCCGTGACTAGGTTTTCCTCACGTTGTAGCAACTCGAAACTCCCTAATTCAAATTTCGTTAAATACTTGTAAATATTTCGCAGCTTCCGGTTTTTTCATAGACCCCATCCTATGTAGCGCTGTTCGGCTTGAAGCTGCATACATTAAATTTTGTGTGCGTTTTCAAAACCGGGCAGCCAATAGCTACAAGTGGTTTTCTTGCCCGAAACGGCACCCATGTGCCCTCAGGGCATAAAAACCCTATGCTTCAGGCGATATCGCATCTTGGACACGAGTCAGTTTCGTGGAGTAAATTGCAAGAGATATAACAGTGAACAATGCTCTTCTCAAACAGTCAACTATCCATTATTTCCCAGAATTGCGAAATTTTCCACTTTCAGCGGATTCGAGCCCGTGAATCCTAAATCGCCTAAAAATGCATCTTCGATTACGAAATTCCAGAACATCTGTGTCATGCATATCCAGGAGCGCTTTGGTGACACACTTCACCTCCCCAAGACTCCTCCATGTCAGAGTCATTAACGATGGTCATGCTACTGTCGCCCATTGTTTTGCATGCTTTATCACCACTGAATTGCACGCTATTCTTGTGTGTTCCTGCCTTTTTTTTCATCTCCATTTCATATCTTGCCTCATTTGTTTTTTTTGTAGTTGTTTCTCACTATCCAGTTTCTTTTTTAATATCCTGTCTCATTTTGCTCTCTCAGTATGATCTCCAGTTCTGTTTTGACGTCTTATTGTGATCTCATTTTGCCGTCAATTTTTATACTAACGGTATGGCTCTCAACCACCGCCCCGCCCTAATAGAAGCCCATCTTGGTTCTTGGTTGACCAAAGGTCCGACTCCCCATTTCACCGGATGTCGACGGGTCCGACCCCTCTCTCTGTGATACGTTACACCTCACGCCGAACCTTGGGAGAAACATCCTACGCGCGTATTCGCACCAGGGGTGACCGGAATTTCATTTTCCGATTTCCGATTTTCACGGGATTTCAAGCATCAGAATTCCGATTTCCGATCTCCGGAAAATAGGTGCGGAAATCGGAACAAAATGCCGAAATAATCGTAAACGGCACCTACTGACAGAATCTGACGAGAAGGCGCAGTCCGCTCCTCCACGTTGGTGCCACTGGAAACTCCCCATTCTGTCGAGGTGAGCTGAACGCGGACTTTCGTGTTCCGGCGACAGACACGGGCGTTTCGCCCTTGTGACAGGTTGGCCGATGGTCTTCTCTGTCACACCACATGCAATGGTGCTTAAAGGCACAGTCCAACCTCGTAATCGGATCTCTGTTTTTCCATCTATGTATCTTGGAAACGGTCTCATGCTGATCTAGTACCCTATAAAACAGCAACGTTGAAATAACCGCGGAAAAATCACCGAAAACCTTTTTTTAGACCGAAAATATCTCAGTCGAAGGAAGAGTCGATCGTTAGAGATCGCTGTTTTGACCAACGATCTCACGATCGAATGTGAAGTTTATCTTTCTGTCGGAGAAAAAAAAAGTAAAAAAAAAGTAATTTGTGGAGAAGAAAAGGTTAACGGATGTGTGTGGAAAAGTCATTCTTCACGTAATCGTATATATTTCATAAATTTCCTCTCTGCTGTACTGTATCAATTGTTGATAATTTACATATATGATGGCTGACAGCAAATTGTGCCAGATGACTGACGGAGGGCCGGCCTCTTTTGACGGAATTTGAGACTTTGGACCTCATTTGTCTTCACATTGGCGTTCTTTTAACCAAACAAACTCCCCCTACATTCTTAGGTGGGCCTAGAAAATCATTCTAACAAAAAAAAACTAAGAGTGGTTTTCAGTGCGTACAATGTCTCTGAAGTATTTGTTAATGCTGCGGCGTCCGCGGTAGCCGACGCCCACTCACGGAGCCCTGTGAGTGGTGAAAGTATGCTAGGGTCTTCGGTGCAAGGACGGCATCGGAGGGTAACCAGGCTAGTCCGTTAGTCCTTTAACTTTGCCATGACTCGCGTTGCTACGCTGAATGTCGGCACGTTGTCAGGCCGCTCGAGCGAACTGGCTGTTGCTCTAGAGCGTAGATGCATTGATCTTCGAGCGGTGCAAGAGACGAGATGGTCGGGTAGTAAGTCCAAAGACATCGGCAGAGGCTTCAAGGTCCTGTATAACGTCAACCCTAGGACCACGGACGGCGTTGGCGTTGTCGTGTCTGAACGCTTCCGTGACGAGATTGCAGAAGATCAGCATCATTTTGACGATCGTTTGATGAAGATAGTCATCGTGAGTGAGGAACAACTAGTCCATTTCTTCTCTGTGTATGCCCCGCAGACGGGTTGTTATGAGAAACTGAAAACCGATTTCTGGATGATACTCGATGAGAAGACCGCTGAGGTGCCACCAGAAGATATTATTGTCGTTGCGGGTGGTATGAATGGCCAGGTCGGGAAAACGAGCCAAGGCTATAGATGCCACAGAGGGTTTGGTTACTGCTTACTCTATTTGTCATCGTGATGGATACTATCACAGGAGACCTGCAGAGACCGGCGCCATGGACGCTTTTGTATGCGGATGATGTGATGCTTGCATCTGAAGATAAATTGGATCTCGAGCGACAGGTGCAGCACTGGAGTGACCGATTGGCTCCTTCTGGTCTCCGCCTCAACATCAAGAAGACTGAGTATCTGACTACGAATAGGAGTGAGCGTGACTCCATCAATATACATGGTACTGAGCTCCCGCGCACTGAGGTTTTTAAATACCTTGGTTCGACCATGACGTCCGACGGTAGTCTAGATAGCGAGGTCAACACTCGGGTCAGTGCCGCGTGGCTGAAATAGCGGTCAACGACTGGAGTGCTATGCGAGAAGAAGATGCCCGACCTACCGAAATGTCGTCCGGCCTGTCGCGCAGTATGCAGCAGAGTGCTGGCATGCCACCAGAGAGGCAGAGCGAAGGCTCGATGTAATGGAGACGAAAATGCTACGCTGGACAGCGGGTGTCACTCGCTTGGACCACGTCACGAACGATGACATCCGGAAGCGTTTTAGTGTCGCTCCGATTGCCGAAAAACTGCGCGAATTTCGATTGCGATGGTATGAGCATGTTCTTCGCGCTGAGGATGGCACCGTTTGCAGGGCTGGGCCCAGCCTTGACGTTCCTAAGAAAAGACCCAAAGGACGGTCAAGGCAGCGGTGGCTTGATACGCTACACACCGACTTGAAAATTGCCGGCGTGCACCCTGACCAGGCGCATGACAGGGAAAATGGAGCCAGCGCATAAGAAAAGCGGACCCCGCATTGGGAAGGGACAAACGCTGAAGAAGAGGACTGACAGAATCTGACGAGCTGAGACTCGCCAACTTCTGTCGAGACCTGGTTTAGCAACTCAATTTTCCTGGGATCCAGGGGCATGCGTATTTGGAACTTTATAATTCGTTAGTCGTTCAACAAGCCAAAACCCTCGTTAATTTTTCGTCCTTCGAAATTCATACTTTGACATTAGACACTGCTAAGGCCGAAAGAAGCAATCAAGAGTTAAAAAGAAAGAAGGCATGAATAGTTTATGTAGAGGTCGTGTATTAATTTTAGTCTGATGAATGGACGAGGCTGCGACAGTAGATAACCCCGCGCAAAACGAAACCCCATTCTCCAGTGAGGCTGCCAACACCGCACGGCCGGCCGCCTGGTGCATGCGTCAGACCAAATCGAAAACGGAAACTACAGTGTATGCATGAATCACTAAAATTTCATATACGAGAACGAGAACGAAGTTTAAACCTAAGCTTTACATGTAATTAACGGCCTCAATAAGAGCACGGGGTGCACGTTTTTCGGTTTTCGCCCCTTTGGCAAAGGCAGTCATTCTCGAGAAAAATTCAGAAAAGTGAGGTATTTTCGTTTTTTCTCGCTTCAGAAAACGTGCGATCATAAGAATGATGATTGTGACCTGCAGGCCGTGCTCGACATCAAAGGGTTCAATGCGGACTTCACAAATCCTATGTAGTGTATGCTTCGCTTCAATGGATGTAGATGCAGTGCAGGCGACATGTAGACACTTCAATCAGTTATAGACTGGCTCAGACAAAACGCCACTTAACGCACAGCTAGAAGGCCTGCGTCGTCCGCAGGATAGTGGCCGTGGAGCCCAAAGTTCGAAGTTCCGTCGCTCGCTGTAGTGACTATAGCGGTCGAGCAGCTACTCAATAGCCGGGCAACAAGCCGCTCTCAAGAATCTGAAAGATTTTGAAAGACATGGGCGATGAGCCCCTCTAGATTTTATTGACTGGGCGTGAAGCCCAAACTCTCCGCACACCGATACGCGACGGGGCCGGCAATCCGACGCGCCGCGCGGCCAGTGCGCCAAGCGTCATCTGGGACCTCCAGCGGCTGGGCGGGCTAAGTACACCAAACTTGGGTAATCGAACCAAAGACATGGCCGACATTTGAGTCATGTTCGAGAAGTGCTTACTCTTGGAAATGGGCGTGGTTGGCGTCGAACCTCACTTTGAATGCACACTTCGCACGCGTTAGGCACTATCTCACCCTTCTCCTCGCGATACTCACGCTTTCGTGTTAGGAGGATGAGCTTATCGCGTGTTTCAAGGAAAGAGGACAGTTTGGTGTGAGCATCGAGCTCCTTTTTGTCTGAGGATAGGATTAGCGACTGGTCCGTGATTGCTGCAACGCTACTTTTTGTATTGACATGGTGTGTATAATGAATAACGATTTTTTGGATTAACGAAATTTTTGAACACTTTTTATCCATTAGGCTTTCGATGTAACATCAAAAAAGCCCCTGAGTGGTCGTTTAGTCTTACGCCGCCGAGCGGCGCGACAAAGTGCAATCCTGTGACATTGCTCGTGCTTCGCCGCGTAATCAATATTACAGAAATGCACTGTGCCGCGCCGTTCGGCGGTGGAAGTATAAATGACCCCTTAGTCGTTGAAGTCGTTAATCGTCAGTCGCAATTACGCACATCCCTGATGGAATCCCCAACAGAGACTAGCGGAGCGAAAACTTTGATTTTAGGAAATCGGAACTCGAATATTGAAAGAAAATTGGAATTTCGGAAATTGAAAATCCCAAGAAGTTTCAATTTTTTTTTCGAAATCGGAAAGCGGAATCCCGAAGCTAAATAAATGCGGAAATCGGAAATTGGAACAAAGTATACTTGCGGCTGACATCGAAAAACATATTCTTGAACGTGGGGTCAAAAAGCATCACCATTATCGAATCATCATACACCAGATACTCCTCCATTCCTACACTAGACCATTGTTAATCGGAAATCTGGTCTCATAGGGTTCCCATCAGGGATGTGCGTAAATGCAACTAGAGACTAGGAGCGTAAACTGACGCAGCGGGCGCATTAATTCTGATGATGCAAATTCCCTGAGAAATTGCGCGACTGAAAAACCTCAACCCGTTTTCGAATCTAAGCAAGTTCTTTGGAGTCCAAGCCGCACGGGAGTAATCTGTGAACATTTTACACTGTGTGAATTGAGGTGCGTCCGTATGAGAATGGCGGCCCATGCGGCCGGCGTGCTTGGCAGGCGGCCGTCGCGTTCGCCGCTCTCGGACGAGCATGCGAAAAGTCCCCACCGCCATCGACTACGAACGGGGCCGGCACCGGCTGGCAGCTAGCCTTGTGCCGATCAATCAGCCCTGTAGACGGGGGAGAGGGGACGGCCGTCGTTGAAATCCAACACTCGTCCGAGGGCGGCACATGCGACGGCCGTCTGCCAAGCACGCCGACCGCGTGGGCCGCCATTCTCATTCGGGCACACTTCAGTCATATTCGAGAACTCAGAGAAGAATGTTCAGAAACATTCTTAGAAAGCCGTCTATAGCCATATGCTGAGAACAGTTCTACAACTTTTGAAAGATAGGTTCAAAGTCAGTCATTCGAATTGAATAATTATGCAGAGACGACTATTTATAGTTCCAGATGAGCGTGAGAAGCGTCAGTTCTTATGTGACGTGAGAATTCAATGCAAAGAGTCGCGTCGCAACACGGACCAGTCGCTGAGTCTATACTAGAGCAAAAAAAAAAACTAGGTGAACCCTGGAAATTTTTTAATTTTCTTGATACCGTGATTTATGTATGTGTAAATCCATGGTTTAAAGGCAGCAGACATGTTCGAAAAAGTTGTTGAGATAATTACGTTTCTGAAGTCGCATGGCTCCTAGTAGACTGCTCACGCCGTTGGAAGCGTCAAAAACGAGTGAAAACTACTAAATTTCAGCAATGCAAATCGAAAAATTTCTGCAACTCCGCCCTAAAAAACAAACTCCTCCAAATTGATAGTACTAATACGGTCACTTTGGCTGACTTTTGATGCTTCCAACGAGGTGAGCGTTCCAGTACAGGCTGTAAGACTATATCGGCTTCTCTATCTCAAGCGTTTTGTTGCTATTATTCGCTGTTTCAACCGCGTGCCGTAAAACTCGTCCACTTCCACCCAATAACAAAATAACCGTTAAAACCTCTATTTGCACACAGTTTTCGTCCGTTTTTTCGTCAGTTCCCAATACAACCAGCTCCAAACCTTTGATTTATGTCATAAAATCGATACCATTTTTGAGCGTGTCTGCTGCCTTTAAACTATTACGCGTCTACGAAATCTTGGTAATACATGCAGCCATTCATGATTTCTTTTTTTACTCTTTAGGGCCGTTTTTGGCCTTCACAGTGCTAATTGTCAAAGTGTAGATTCCTAACAGTGAAGAATTGGAGAAGGCTTTAGCTCATGGGACGACTAACGATAAACTTCATAATTATAAAACATCAATTACCCACATGCCCGGATTCCACAGAACTTAAGCTGCTTAGAGACACAGTACACCCAGTAAATGATTTTTATGCTGACCTTGGAGAGAGTCACACGCTGATGTCATCTCAGCGTCCAAGACCCCCTATGAACAGAGTTATGGTTCCTTAAAAGCAGTGGTCGCGATGAAAAATGTTGTGGAAAAAAACCATAAGAATCGGCCATATTTGCGAACGGCCAAAAGACTACGAAGGCTACGCGGCAAGAAACAAGGTAAAAATAGAATTTTTAGGATCCTAATTTCTCGATTCATGGACACGTGTACAGCTCCGCCCAAAAGATAGCAGTCTCATGCTGATTAGTCAAAAATCATCAACGTCCACAGCCAAAAATAAATGCAAAGTTGAAGGCAGCGTTCACGATTATCATCATCGGTGACTTTTCGCAGTGAAATGATAGGCGAGAAGGACCCTAGGCTCCCAGTGTTGAAAGAACGGTAGAAAACGAGCCAGGAGCGGCGAAATAACGGCTGCAAACAAGCGTTTCGGTGTACCAGAACCACCCCAAACATAGGGAACCAGACCTTCTGTACATCGTGGAGATATTGGAAGTGAAATTTATTGTGAACACTGCCTTTAACTTGTAAAAACAGTCAAAAAATGGAAAACAAGCACTTCATTCAAAGTGAGGACATGAATATCTTGCAGTTCGAAGGCTACTGTTCATTGACTGAACCCCAATTTCAAGCCAGCTGATGTTTTTGATGTCAGAGGTCATCAATGCCGATGATGCGGAATGGGCTCGTCCAACATCGAAAGACAGGAAAGTTCAAGCTTAAAACTTGGCCCAAAACAGGGTTTTTTTGCTCATTTTCCTTATAGGTCCCACTACTCTAAATCCAGAAAAGGGTATCAAGAGAAAAGGGAGACAGGCATATTTCCACTGCCTTTAAAGATGCCAATATTTGGAGGGTGAAAAATTGTTGGGTGAGTTGTCTCAGGCCTGTATTGCTCCTCAATCGCGATAGTTGCGCGTGAACGAGCCAGGATATGGAGACAGTTCAGCAACGGACTGACGAACGATGACCTGTTCAGAATTCATCCATCCATCTAGCCGCTATCGAGTTCGGAAATCTGTTAGGGGATGTGGCCCGTGGTGGTAAGCGAAGGAGGTCGGGCCTGTGGTGGTCGCCTATATCTCGCTTATTTAAACTGTCTGAGATCCCCCTTTTGGCATGTATTATACAGGAGGGGTCTACTACACAATCAAATGAAAATCACGAAATGCTTGAATGAGAGTGTACTATGACTTTGAAGGTAGTCAGTGCAAACGATGGAAAAGTTGTTCGTTCTCTCGCCGTAAAGTAAGCTTTGGTTTTCTCGCCGTAAAGTAAGCTTTAGGGGCCTCTAGAATGAGTAAGTATGAAAATAAGAAGAAAAGCGACCAGGAAATGGGTGAAGATCCCGTGGACCAGCCGACTCATTGGATCACCCCGCCCACGTCATATCACAGTTGTTAAAGGCAGTGGTCGCGATCAAATATGCTTGTCTTCTTTTCCTCTCAAAACCCTTTTCTAGGGTTCGAGTGGGAGGACCTATAAGAAAAAATAGCGAAAAAACCGCTGTTTTAGGCCAAGTTTGAAGCCTGAACTTTCTTGTCTTTTGATGGTGGACGAGCCCACTCCACATCATCGGCATCGATGATCTCTTCTATAAAGAACATCAGCTGGCTTGAAATTGAATTTCAATAAATGAACATTGACTCATCTAGTCGAAAACATGGCTTGAAGTGCTTGCTTTCATTGTCCAACTGTTTTTATGAGGTAAATTTGCACTTATTTCTTACCCTGAAGGTCAATGATTTTTGGCTGTTCGGCATGAGATGCGACCTTTTTGAGAGAGGCTGTGCACGTGTGCACGAACTGGCATTTTCGGGCCCTAGAAACTCAAACTCTAGCCCGTTTTCCACCACTCTACCTTCCTGATTTTTCAGCTGTTTTCGATCTAAGCTGATTTTAGTAGTTTTTTCGATGACCTTTTTCATCGTGACCACGGCCTTTAATCCAAAAGATTCTAACATCCAAGCATGTGCATTACAGCATCTTATTTTCAAAGGGTTTTCGGTACAAGAAACATAAAACAGAGTTAACTAATCGAGAATTTCGAAGCGCACAACCATTTCCGACCGCTGGATTGTACAAAGTCCGCAGTTTCGCGGAACACATCGAACAGGGGTAATTAAATACTTCAGAGGTTTTTTCTAAACAGTTTTGTCTCCGATATTCAAAATTTCTGCGGAAACTTCCCCCTAGTACCCTTTATCTCGTTGCTGCTCATAAACATGGAAACCTAGAGTACGGTTTTTTATTGTGAACACTGAGTTTAGCGAGTCTTGACGGAAGTTGACGAGCCTCAACTAAAGTCTCAGATGCGGATTAGGATTATTTCCGCATTTTGTTCCGAAGTCGGCAACCGTTTTACGAAAATCGGAAAGCGAAATTCCGAGGCCCTAAAACCTGCGGAAATCGGAATTCGGAAATCGGATATCCGCTCTACCCTGGTTCCCATGGGGTCAGAAATCTGATTCATAGCGATAAGTACCAGTGCCAAGGATGGATAAATATCTGGGGAATGACGATTTGACGATGGCGACGCTTTTGAACCCGAGGTTCAAGAACACATTTTTTAAAGCCAGCAGCGTGTATACCTTGTTCCGTTTTTTTACATCCGATTCCCGCAGGGAGAAACAACCCTTCCGCTCTCAAGATAGTGAGATAATAGCTGCGACCCGGCTGCCTAGAGATAAGATACAAAACATATGACTAATTGGTACCCTGAAACATATCCAAGTTTCACAAGGCTTGATGAAATCTAGGCCGAGATGAAACACCGCACGTGACTTCTGATCAGAATGCATGTGGCTACGCTTTTTCGCGATTTTAGCGTCCCTTTCCAGTAGCTCCCTTAGAACTCATGTGGATCCTGGTGAGCAGGGCTATCCAGCGGCTTGATGATTTCTGGGGTCTACTTCTCAACGACAAAGTTTGAGATGAAATTTGCAGTGTGCTTTATAGTAATGAGTACAGTTCGCTGTTGCCAACGCTATATTTGCTGACAATTGATATGAAAATCACGTTTTGAACACTGTTGTTTGAATCAATTCATAGCAAGCATTACACTATTCGATAGCACTCCTCACCTAAATTCCAAATATCTTTTAAGATCTAAAAATACTTCAGGCTAGAGGCAATTATTTGAAAAGGACGAAGGGATCACGAGAAAACATCGCACTCTGACCAAAACCCATGAGTTGTATGCACATATAAAAGAACACTTTCACAGAAAACAGGAATGTAACATATTTCTGTCTAGTAGTGTCTGTTCCGTTGCTTTCCGTCTCAAATATACGGCGGTAGTTGCCAAAAGAGAAGGAAAAAACATTTCACTCAGCGCACTACTAGATTTTATGAGGAATAATTTCATTGGTACTCGTTTCATTTGATGTGGCCTTCACAACGGCTCGATTGGTCTGAACAACAGAGTCGTCAATGTGCCATTGCAGCGAGCTCAAAACGGAAAACGGAAACGATAAAGGAAAGCATTTCAATGGTTAGTCTGATGAGACAAAATGAAGGTGGAAAAAGGGTATACATAGAAGGAAAATGCGGAGAAGTGTTAGGCGAGGACGTTGCATTTGCCTAATCGAACAAGCAAAAGCCGATTCTTATAATCTTCCAAGTGTCATATGGTCTTACGCAATTCACTAGATTAATTTCCGTCTAGGTATCGGGTGTCAGAAATCAAGATTAGTGCCCGATTCACTGTTCGCCCCGTTTTTCTGCAGCCTTTGCATCTTTTCCTGTTAGTAGCCATGGTCTGCACTAGCGATGTGCGTAATAGAAATGTTGTAGTTCGTTAGTCGTTAGTCGTTCAACCGACCAAAACCTCGTTAGTCGTTAGTCGTTAATCGTTAGTCGTTTAAAATCTAGGCTTTGAAAATAACCAGAATTGAGGCAGAAAAGCCTTAATGAATAAAAAAAGGAGGAAGACATAAAGAGATGTGTGTTTTCGGAAATATTCATGGCCACTAAACACACAAAAAATTAAGCGATAGATAACCTTGTTTAACTGCAAACCTAGAAATACATAATTAAAGATTTGAATGAAATCCTAATACTCGAGAATATAAGTTTGACGATTTTCGTCTTTTTTTCGGCGAGAAAGGAGCAGTATGGGAAACGGAGGAAACTTCAAGCTCTTCGCTTTTCTCAGTGCAAACTTGCCTTGTGCGCCATATGATGTTGGATAAGATCTACCCCATGGTGATAAAATGGAGAACTGCACCAACTTCATAGTAATTGTTCTTTTCCCAGCGTCGCGAGTTAAAAGCAGTGGTCGCAATATAATATGCCCGTCTTCTTTTCTTCTCTAAAGCCTTTTCTAAGTTTGGAGTAGTAGGACCTATAAGAAAATTTTGCGAAAAAAACCCGTTTTGGGCCTGATTTGAAGCCTGAACTTTCCTGTTTTTTTTAAGGCAGGGTTTGCGATAAAAACGACTTTTGAGCTCTCTTCATGAAAATGTCGATTTGGTCATCACAAAAGTAAAAGTAAATGAAAAAGCCCGGAAATTCGTGGGAAAAAAACGTTCAAAAACAAAGTATAACGGCTGTTTACCGGTGTCGTCCGGCCTCCTAATTAACGAGATTTTTCTTAATGCTCGCTTATCCGCCTTCTATTTTGGTGCTAAAGTAGTAAGTAGTCTCCAGAAATGCTCAGAAATTACTTTAGGAGCAAAGTAAAAGTTGACAAAGCAGGCTTTTACACATGTCTTGATACTTGGGGGCGGGAGGACACCGAGCAATCACTTGTTCCTGAGCGTTTTTTATCCAATTTTTTACTTCGTTTCACTGCTGTGATGGCCAAATCTACCTTTCCTTGGGGATAGCCAAACATCCGATTTTGTCGAGTACCCTGCCTTTAAGGTGGACGAGCCCAGTTCACACCATCGGCATCGATGATCTCTAATATCGAGAACATCAGCTGGTCTGAAGTTGGATTTCAATCAATGAGCAATAGCCTTCGGACAGGCCTGCTCGAATATTTCTGCCCATCGAGTCAAACATTGAACGAAGGGCTTGCCTTCAATGCGCATATGTTTGTATTAGTTAAAATCGCATTTATTTCTGGCTGTGAACGTCCATGATTTTTGACTGCTCAGCATGAGGCTGGGATCTTTTCGGGCGGAATATCAGAAACTTAGTATCTCAATAACTCTATTTAGAGCTCGCTTCTTGTTGCGTAACCTTCGTGGTTTTGTGGCAGTTTGCGGATCAAGCAGATTTTTTTTTGTTTTTTCCACAACTTTTCTCATCGCGACCCTTTAAAGGCAGTGTTCACGATAAGAATCGTTTTTCTGTTTTTTTGCCTATCTTGAAAACGGCCCCATGCTGATTCCAATGATATCTCTGGAATCGCACAAGACTTTCAGGGAACGGAGTTATGGTCGCTCAAATATTGAGCTAAGGAAACATGGTGGACGAGTTGTCCGAGGCTTGTAACTTGCGTCTTTTGCAGCCGATGTATGCCAGCTGACCTGAGTAGAGAGAGAAGTTGAGAATGAAGGGAAGAACGGGGCTATTGATCGGAAACCATCGCTCATATCACGGTCTCGAGCACTCATTTGTTCACGTCGGTGGGCGTGGAAAGTGCATCTGGGGGTGACGAGCTGATTGGTGTCCAACTTTGGGGCCGTAGGGGACCGTTCCGAGGTCATTTTTCTCAGTTTTTTCAACGTTAGGGTTCCGCTAGGCCCCGCAGCTGCCGTTCTCCACCAAAAAATCAGACATGGTTTTTGGGGCACTGCCTTTAAGCGCTCGCGTTGTTTTGAGCTTGAAACCAATGATGGGGAATGGTCGGCAGAAATTAGCACCCCTGTGGAAAATCCACCACCACTTTATAGAAATCTTATATCTCAAAATGATGACTGAAAATCGAACGACGGCCTTCACAATCCAATCATCGGATATAGTTCCCGTCGGTGCGCAGCAGTGGCCTGCAGGCACAGCTCCATATTATCACCTTTGAAGGTGCCCTCTGCAAAAATCTCCGCTGGAGCCGGTCAGTGTGGGAACACATTCAGTGAGCCTACCATGAAGTCGCGCGACTGATGCAAACCGCATATATGCTGCGCCTAACCTTGCGCAACAATCGGTTGGTGTCATGATTTGGGTGGTTGTAAAATAAGATGTCAGTAGAAATGAAAAATATTGAAGGCTATGGTTATTTCGAACCATCCACCTCGAACAACCAACAGTTATCTAAGTATTAATCATTCCTGATGCAATCCTTGAGTTGGAGCGCGATGTGATTGACTTGGGATATTCTAACGATTTTTGGGATTGCTTACGAAGATATCTTTTATTTCGTTAGTGGTTAGATGTTAGATGTAATAACACCCAAAAAGGTTCTTAGTCGTTAAATTTGCTAGTCGTTAGTCGTAATTACGCACACCGCTGGTCTGCGCACAGCTTTGATGGAAAGCGTCACAAATAAAAAAAGCCGGGCTATGTCTGGTCTTCCCGGTGGTGTCTCAATCCAACACCTAATGTCCATTGATTGATAGAAAATCAGCTCGCCGAAACTGACTGCTTTCAACAGTTCCTATTTTCAGAAGGTAGAAGTAAAGTCTAACTTTCTGACAATTGTGACCTCTGACATGAATGGTGCGCTGGAAGATTATTCGTATGGTAAAAGATTCCCAGAGAAACGTAGCCACCGCGGCGTGAAAGCCTTTTGCAGTGATAATACGAAGCCATGGGAAGCAAATCTGTCTATGGAAAGGCTCTTTGTCCTCCCAAGGCGCGGTGTGAACACTCCTGCAACGCCCCCAGAATAGCGCTTTACCCTCCCTGTAATGCGAACAAAGACAACCTACTATACTGTCGTTCTCGGAGCAAAGTTCTGCGATTGCGGACAAAGGCAGTTGCACCACACAACAGGATGATAATCGTGCTGGGACAACTTGGTCTTTGCTCTGATCGAATATCTTGTGAAGCGCAATACCTCCTCGAGAATGGGAAATTTACATAACAGAATATGTACTTCGCGGCTTTGTTTTCATACCTAAAAGGAAACTTCTCCTGTTCTCTCCCCATCAACTGTTCGGAACGTCCTGAGTGGTAAACGATTCGAGTGAAGGACGGTGGCATGTTCTTTCCAGAGAGACTAAGTGATAACTACCAAATCAGGCCTATTTCCCTCGGAAACTTCCCCATTAGTGTGTGGGAGAGGCCTTAGATGATATGCATCCGTACTCAACAATTAGCTCATGAGCAACACCAAAAGGATGAATAGCGGCAAACAAACGAGACGAACAAGGTGGCAGGAAACTTCCCAATCAGATCAAATCGCATGATACTTGATGAAGTTTTTTTTCGTTGTCAGTTCTGGAACTGTTGTGTTGAATTTTTCTTTCGCTATTGACTGGGCGTATTGTTAGAAGATCATATAGTACGAGAACTTTCATGCATACATACTTCTGATCTAAAATTAAAAAAAAAACTCAATGTCGGGCGATACGCATGATCTATGGCTATGGATAATAAATACTACGCAAAGGAAACGGAGCTAAGGCAAATGGGCCTGAATTGCGAATCCTGTGTTATGTAGTTCTATCAATGATGACAACGGATCTAAATATAAGTCCACCCGACTTTTTTGTTTTTGGGCGAGGCTGCTAGACTCAATGGCTAGTTTTTGTCCGTGATATTTATATCTCTATGGTTGCTAAACGCAGCCTGCAGCTTGCAGCAGGCATGATGCTTGTCTGGCTCAAGCAAACCTTTGATTATTGTGCGCGATGTACAGGAATGAGCGAATAAATATACGGTGCGTTACCTGATCATCCTCTGTCCATTCAACATGCAGCATATTGGATTGGCGTAAGTTTAGAGCCGGAAGGCGTTGTGGAGAGAAAGAGGAAGGCAAAATGTCGTCGAATAACGGCCAAACCACCCCTTCAATGGAAGAGGGATAGAGGATCTAGCAGCCGATCGACGTCGAGAGCACGTACACACGCACACACGCATTAGACAATGCAGAAATGCTCTCAATTAAACGCGGAAAAAGACGAGGAGACATTTCCTTCACCAAATAATGCACAATAAACAACAGTATATAATGCATGAGAGAGGAGTGAGATGGCGGAAACGCTGAGGACTCATCAACAAGAAGATTCAATTCCAAACGTTCTACCTTTGTAACTATCAATGTTTTGTTAGAGAAGTTACAAGAAACTGTCACATGCATACATGCTTTTCAGGAATGTTCCCCTTTTCTGCTGAGAGTAGAGTGTAAGATGTTTCGCTGATAGCGTTGTGAACACATATGTAGTCAGAAAGCAGCGAAAAACCCAAGCAAAGTAAACGTAAACAAATAATTCTCATGCCGCTCAGTCAAGAATGAGCAGAACAAGCTCACTATACCGTGTTAGCCTTAAATCTCCGCTATCCCTGAAAGTATGATTTCTCGAATGGAAGACGAGCATAGTGTATCAGAGAGTTGTAACTCGCTTCTAATCGAGATCATGTCTCGCCAAAAACTTGCTCTTCTACTCAAGTGATCACGCTAAAGACTGTTTCAAATAGTCAACGGCAAGATAAAACCTTTTTCTTCAATTTCGTTGAGCATGCAGCAATAATAGGTCATAGCAATAATAGGCTCCTCATACCGTGATAACACACGAGAAGTTTGTGACCTGTTGCGCATTTGCACACGCCGCCACGCCCCAGGTTATAAACAAGGCTGCGCGGAAATCTTTTCCAAGATTTTCGGAAATGGAAGAAAATGGACAAAAAACGCCGGAAATTCGGAAACGGAAGAAACCAAAACATTATGGGTTTTCTCATTCCCACGTTTCTTCGCTGCTCATGACTTGCAGCTCCCCTTCGATAATCTATGGGTTTAGCCAGTGAACTAATAAATATTCATACTTCAAAAAATCACTATGAGACTCTGAACGATTTCGTATCCTTGCTCCTGAAAAACCCGAAACGGCAGTTCTGAAAATTACTCAGTACATACATGTAGCTGCCCTTTGAAGCAGTATACAGCCTGTCCCCCAGAAAAGAGTTTAGGCTGTATCCAATGTAGATAAATGGGAGCGGCCGCGTAGCGTGTTCAAGGCTGATCAGAGGTCAACCAACCACCAGATACTCACCGGCGAATTTTCACAGTTTATTTTGAACTTTGATTGACCACTGAAGCGAATTCAACACAATTGAATTCAAAAAATGAAAGAAGAATCCTCGGTGAGAATGGGAAAATTCATTTGTGATCTGCCCCTTTACGAGCAGTGCCGCTGCACGTCACCACCTGTCTTTGCCCAGGAACCATCCTGGAGAACAAACTGTACAAGCAAAAAACGTGTCTCGATTTTCAATAGTTTACAAAAAAATAAGAGGACTTTAGCGAAAAGCCCCACAAAAATCACTGATTTTCGCCGAAAAAGGTGTTGAAAATCAAAAAGCGGTCAAATTTCTGCCAAGCCCATTTTGTGCTATCCTTTTAGAGGGGCGCAATTTTAGAACTCCGAACTTTCTTGAGGATCTCAGCCAGGGTCATATATTCGATTGAACACAAGAGTTCCGAGTGAATTTCATCCCCCTCATGATTTCTTCAAACACCCCTGCCTAGACCCACCACCATCACACATGTAGCATTGTTTCCTATATTCCCGGGATCATCAATTCGGAAACGGAAGTGGAACGGAATAGCCTCAAAAAACACCGGGAATACGGAAAACGGAACAGTTCCGCACAGCCTTGGTTTTAAAGCTAACCGCAGCCAGAGCGCAATGTATACTGGCAATATTTGCCAATGAGGCAGGAATCGTAAGGCCTCTGCAGAATTGCACAGCGGGGGAGACTCGCTGCGGCAGGGTAAGGCCGGGACCATACTTCTAGCGACGAGCGACGCGACGCAAAGTGTGCCATCAATATCGACCGAAAATCGGTATGTCCGATATGCATTGCCGCAGTCGCAAGTAGCGGGAAACATGATTCCGGCCTAAGGATGAGTAAAAAGGGATGTCACGCAGCGGGCAACGGCGGTGACGAGTCGCGCGAGACTGGAAACGCAGTGTTTTGGCCGCCGCGACAACAGTGGCTCTCATAATCAGAGCAACGCAGCCACCATGCGGTGGCATGAAATCGCCATGACTGATTCCTGCCGTCGGCAAGGAGTACCGTTGACGACCGTCTTGATATGCTTCTTCTTGCGTGCAATCCACTGAAAACTTTCTTTTTGCGTCTCTTATCTACAGTCTACGCCAACGTAAAGAGGCGGTTGTGCGACTCCGTATTTCCGCTAAGCATATTGTAGTTTGCGCCATAATCGACGACAAAGCCGTAATTATTCCTCAATTTTGAAGAAAAAACACTGGAAGAGTTAGATGCGCTGCTCATGATAAACTTCGTTCTTGAGGTTTCAAGAACGAAGTTGTGATAGCTCTCAGAAGGACAATAGCATTGCAAAAACGGATCGAAAGGCATTCTCAGAGGCGAAAACGGCTTTGAATGGTAGGTATTCCACTGACAATGAGCAGGATCGGCCTCTTTGGGTTCAGTTGTTCCAGTCAGCGCCGACACGGCTCTATCACTGCCGCGCCTTGAACTGCGATCATCAGCAGCGATTTTTCATTGAAACAATCCTTCGATTTGAGAAACAGTTGTCGAAAACATTCGGAACTCCTCGGCAGGCAAAAAAATGTTGAATCTATTGCCTAATTCAATAAAATCATTCACTGGCATTAGAAGGTTGAGGCGTGGCAGTTATAGAGCCGTGTCAGTGTTGATGATAACAACTGAACCTAAGGAGGCTGACCCTGCCCAGCGGAATATTTTTGAAAGCCGTTTTTTTGCCTCTGAGGATGCGTTTCAATCCGTTTTTTCGATGCCATTCTCCTTCTGAGAGCTATCACAACAGTTTCTCCTTGAAAACTCAAGGACGAAGTTTATCGCAGATAGTTTTTCCTCACCCACCACCTATTATCATACCATCTGAATGGCGTTTTTATCCTAGATACACGAAGGAATGACAAGAAAAAATAAAAAATTACAAAAAAATGGAAATCACACAGAAATTATTTCTTGTTACTGTTGCGTGTATTCAAAACATCCCGTATATTAAGAGCGTTCGTGTGTGGGGGAAAACCCAACGTTTTTCAACGTTCCTGACTTTTTTCTGCAAAATTTAGGAGAAAATTAAAACTTAGCCGTCGAATGCGGCGCAACCTACAGTATGCTTAGTGGAAATACGCGACCGCACAATCGCCATTTTCCGTTGCAGTAGAATTTAAAATAATAGAAATACTCATTGAATACGGTTGAAAATATATAATTTGTCAGATGTGTTCGAATTTCGGTTTTTCATTAACGTTCCTCAATTGGAATTCTCTTTTTTTTCAATGCCGTTTTTTTGACTTGGATCATTGACTGGTTATTGTGATGATATACTAGGAGATCGAATGCCTCAAATTCCGTCAAAAGACCCTTCGACAGTCATCTGGCATCAAATGGGACAAAAAAATAGCTTATCAGCAAATGATATACGTAGTACAAATGAATGGACGTTGATGAAATCTATTAGATGATAGCGTGATAACATGGCATTTCCTGGCGATCGACTCTTCCTTTCCCAAAAGTCGGCTGAAAGATTCTCTGTCTGAAAAAAAAACAGTTCTCAGTGATTTTTTCGCCCGCGGGTTTTTCGATGTATGCAGCTTATCTAGGGTACCAGAGCTCCCATCATATGTACACGCAAAACTCGAGAACGAAATTCTCAGTGAACGATGCCTTTCAACTCCGAAACTACTAGGATTTTCTCATTGAACATTGCATATATTTTTATTATTATTTCAAAATTCGGACAAGAAGTAAAGGCTGCTTCTCCAACATACCTGTAGAAGTATGTATGCAGTGAGAGAAAGAACGAAGACCAGAAAATGTTTGGTTTATTCGATCGGATTCAGTGGAAAATCTAAGCACAACATAGAACGGAGGTCAGCATCTCATAATTGTTTGCGTGACTCATGAAGCCGGAGGTGCTCAAGAGGCTCCTTTTCCTATTTCAGCCATGCGTTCTCAGACACTCACTCACATCCTATCTTTAACAAAATTATTTGAAAAGGAGAAACCCTTGTACGAATTACAGAGCACTTCATGACACAACTAAAGAACATGTTCTCGAGAACTTTTTTTTACCATAGTGTTTTCAAGCATGAGACACAAAATTGTTTTAGGGAAGAAATACCCTCGCTGCGCCGACAAAAAACACGCTTATAGTTTCGTCCGGAAAAATTTATGTGCACGGATCTCTACCAACACAATAACGTCGAACAGCGTCTAGCCTACCAGAATGAAATCCATCGTCTAACCAACATCTAGTCAAGGAGAAGAGCAACGGGATGTGATTGAGCTCTATCAGAGTGGGATCAGTACAGTCAGTCCCAAGAGGGTTGTCGAAGATGCTTTCCTGAGGCAACAGTGATGAGAGTGATGGTTCTATTATCCGGCCGCTTTTCCACATCTGAAATGTCAGCAGACACGCTCGAAAAAACTTTCGAGATGTCTACCTCAAAGGTACAGTCGAAGCTCAGGGACGAAAATTGAGATTTCCTCATAATTGTGAAGTAAACCCACCCTTTATAGCACCTGCCAAGTGCAAACTCTTAATTTCTCCGATTAAGCGAGAGATAGGAGGAAGCCATTCTGGGGCGCCATCATCAGAAAGTCACTTTGACACGTCCCCTTTACAATCTTTCGAGCTCAACAGTGGCGAGATAAGAGATGGTTTTCGATCAAAATCTCCGTCCTTCCCTTCATTCCCAGCGTCTCTTTCCATTTAGGTGGGCTCGCACACATCGTTTGCAAATGACGGAAGTTACAAGCCGCGGACAACTCGTCCACAATGCTTAATTTTTGAAGGAGCATATCTCAGTTTTTTAGGGGGTCCTGTACGATTCCAGAAACATCATTGGAATCAGCGTGAGACCGTTTTCGAGATAGGCAGAAAAACAAAAAACGATTCTGAGGTTGGACTGTGATCTTGTAAAGGCAGTGGTCACGATGAAAAAACGTTATCGAAAAAACTACAAAAATCAGCTAAGGTGGAAAACAGCTGGAAAACTATAAAGGTATCGCGGTGAAAAACAGGATAGGATTAGAGTTTCTAAGGCCCAAAGATGTAGGTTCGTGCACAAGTGCACAGCGCCGCTTCAAAAGATCGCAGTCTCATGCCGAGCAGTCAAGAATCATCGACATTCAGAGGAAGAAACATAGGCAAATTCACATAGTGAAAACAGTTGAGCAAAGAAAGCAAGCACTGCTATCAATTTTTTTGACTAGATGCTTGCATAAATATATTACAATTCAATTTTAAGCCAGCTGATGTTCTTAATACTAGAGATCATCGATGCCGATGATGTGGAGTGGGCTCGTCCACCACCAAAAGATAAGAAAGTTCAGGGTTGAAATTTGGCCCGAAATAGCGGTTTTTTCGCAATTTTTTCTTATAGGTCCTACTACTCCAAACCCAGAAGAGGGTTTCGAGAGGAAAAGAAGACAAGCATGTTTTATCGCGACCACTGCCTTTAAAGGCAGCGTCAGCGCAGAAAACCACAATTGGTTTTTTTCTCAACCCATTGGTTGAACTAAGTGGAGATACATAGTGGGCAAGGCTTGGGACCTCAATGCTATGTACGTTTTCATAATACAATAGCCCCTTGATAGCTGATCTGTGGGTTCGGGAGCCTGGGCCCTGGGTCGGCCATCTCGCATGAGGAACGGAAGCGTCACGACAATTTTAAGCACGTCAAAAATAATAACACTTTATTTCGAGAGTTCCTCGCAGTCAATCGTGTGTATCGGAAGCTTCTCATTTTCAGAGAGCTTTCAAAAGTGGAAAAGCAAAAGGAATTCACTAGCCTAAAGAGTTTAATGTGTTAAACCATTTCAGGCATTCAGATTTCTTTCGTTTGTGTATTACACGCAACAAACCAAGATAAGAGTGAAAAAAATTGAATGACCTGGGTTCCCCAAACGATTTGAATGTTCTGTGTGGACCATTTGTTATACATCGCGACCTCGTATGCCCACCAGCGCAAAATAGTAAAAAATCGCACACGATGTTTTGCGCGCACGTTGCCTTCGAGAGAACTTCGTCCATTGCTGGCTTCAGGAACGGTGTGTATCAAAATTAATTTAATGCGAATCAAGGTTTTGGGAGGTATAGTCGATACTCAAAAAACGGAGTTGCGTTCAATAAATGGTCTACCGCTGTGGGATATATGCGGACATGTTGGTCTCCGTCCATAGCTAACAAACAGCGGCAAGCGTCATGTCACTAACACGCTGCAGCACAACGCTCAACCACTGGCTCATTCAGCGTGTCTTAGGACGGAGAGGGGCTTGCGAAGGTATCGATGATAGCAGGCATTTTTTATTGTCCTCACTGCAAGCGTGGCACGCGCGGGACGGGCGGTGGACCATTAAACCTTTCACCGCGCGGCAGGAGCGGGACGGGCGGGAAACAACTATGAAATCCCCGGCGGCACCGCCATGGCGATACGGTTAAAGTTGGGCCCCGAATGTGAAATGCACAGATACTCCTGTCCTGCATTTGCCAATATAGAAACGTAGGATAATACCTGAATTATTTATGTTGGAGTGGACTTGAACTGAATTGAGAGTAGTGTTCAAATGGTGAAGCCGCCATTGTGGTTTGAGCGGCTCCGCTATGGCTGTGCTAGGTGGGCGGCACTGCACATGCCGCGCGGTAAAAGTTTCATAGTCCACCACGTGTCTCGCGCGTGCCGCGCTTGCGGTGAAGGAAAAAGGTGCCTTAGTGACAGCAGCTGCAGCTACGATGTCGCCAACATCAACGGCGGACCGATTGCAGTGGTAACTATGATGTGAGATCAATAACAAATGTTAACGGTGTGAGCCCCTGGCCTCACTTGACGCTTAAAGCTAGCTATGGATGCTGCCTTACATTACGCGCAGAAGTCATACACGGTTGATACCCACTGCCACGCAGAATATACGCTTAGCAATGTGGCCGAGGCGCATTGCTACACTAAAGGTACACGCCATTGCCTGACAATGGAGCGTCGGGTTGGCCAAATGTAGGCTGTGTCGCGCCGCATTGTGGGCATTCGAGGCCAGATGGCGGCAATTTCTCGTCTAATTTCATGTCTCCATAAAATAACAAATGGATATTACTCCTATAGGAGTAAGTATATAATCCATATCACATCAAACTTCAACGCTGCAAGAATAAGGGTTCCCTACATATAAGCAACCATGAGAGCTTCAACATTAGTGTGGTCTAAGGAAGCAACCAAGAAGGTACATCAAACTTGAGCAACTCTGACACGCGTCATCTCGTGCCCCACCCTCCTCAAAATCGTAGAAGTCGCGGGCGTTGAACATGTTTCGGATAGCCTCTATGTTTCGCATCTTGGTCTAAGCGATTTCGCGCAGGGCACGCACTTCGCGGCCAGTTCCACGCAAATTCTATGCAAAAATTATTCGGTTAGGGCCGTATTTTCGGGTGAGCACCTGCGACGAAGTGGCAATGTAAGCCGCTACCGCCGCACACGGTCGAGTGTTTGAACGCCGCCAGAGGCTAGGCGTGCTATTTCTCAAAGGCAGGTAAATTGGGCTTCCAAATGCGCAGGTGTTGTGGTGTAAGCCGTATGATTTGCTTAACTTTAATGTCTCAACACCATTTGCGAGCGTGTATGTTACAATCATGTTGGAAACCAATGCACACAGTCAAAAAAGAGCTGCAGAAAGTAAGGGTTAGCAGATGATGAGTTTATAGACTTTTACGTCGACCCTCGAAACAGTTCCCTTAAATTAGGTGAGGGTAGACGGGGACAGGAGTGGGAAGATGACACACTCCCATTTTGGCATTCGTCGTAGTATTCTGATGCGCTTTCTATCCGGTGATCAACACGTGTTTCCATAACACATCTCAACAAAGGGCAGCGTATGTAGTTAACACCGCCTTGGAAGAAACCTCCAAGCAAATCTCAAAAAGACACACGTTTGCACCAAAACTTTAGTGCAGTTCGAATAGTATAAACTCCAGACATGAGGATAAGATTAGCTACATTTGATACCAAGCTCACTGGAGAGGAAACAACTGCAAGGACGAGTATTCAGAAAAATCTACTAGAAATTAAAATGTCGAAGACAAACGAGGTGAGAATTTTTATCAATTGAAGCAGAACGGTGCTCTGTATTTGTGCAAAAGGTCGCACTCTGACGTAGGCTTGAGGGAAATTGGCTGGGACTGAGTCGACAAGAAGTACTTCAGCTGCTGGCTGCACTCGGAAAACGGAATACATCCCCAAGCGAAGGGCAGTTATGAGGGAATGGACGTCTTCCATGAGATTCACTTCAAAGCTGACTGAAAAGGACGATCTTACGTTTCCATGTACATACAAGAAGGTAGCTCGTAAGCATAAGATGTGGTAAAAGTTGCGCGAAAATCACACCATCCTTCTTGGGATCGTTTGCATTGTCATTCTGTGGCGATAGGCGATGAGACCCAAAGATGTTAGAGTTAGGTACGAGGAAGCCAGTAATCTTATATTTGATCTGAAGATTGTAAAGACAAATTCCTCTTCCACTTCTGAATGGTATGGATCAGAACTACAGTCAGCACGGACCTTGCGTTCCTTATTGTACGTTGGGCCCGAACTTGACGCACGTATGTTTTATACATAGTTTTCACTTCCATCGCTGATCGCCGCGATGGCATGTTTTGAATAGAGATCGACATGCGACGCGATCCCGACTGGTGCTCATGTTTATCACCCCGTCGCGTGGCGCGATGATCGAACTCTGAAAGAGGCCTTAACATTTGCGCACCGAGTTTGCGCCAACGCAAAACATGTAATGCAAAATATCAGCACGATTCGTGCCGACTGTACTCTGTTCCCCATCGAGTCGAGTGGAGAGTCCAGAGCAGCAGCGTTCCCTCTGCGTCTCTGTGAAAGCCAAAAACCACGTCCCCTACGCAATATCTGCCCTACCGTGCTACAGTAAACCAGGGGCCGGATTAATCAATGCGTGCCGTTTGGTAGGGGTAAAGGCGTCGGCACTTTTGATGATGACCCCGTGAGAGCCTATGGTATCCTACCAGAGCAGTGTCTCAGCTACCCCAGACTATTAGCTGGGTAGGCCAAGAGCGCTCAAGTGTCGGACTGGAATCGTGTCCTCCGATATGTTGTTCATAGCGCAAAACATGCTAACCGTCACGTTGAGAGGATATGTGCTACACAAAAGGGTTTCACGAATATGCTAAGCAAAGATAATGTAAAACCGACATCAGACACGCAAAAACAGGAACGTGCACGTAAGTTAATCGGAAAATCCAGTTTTTTTTTGAATTACGGTAGGGCAGGTACTGTGTAGGGAACGTGTATCGCATACCCGCAGAGACGCAAAGGAAGCGCTTCTTCTTTGTAATCTTCATTAGCTGACCCGATCGGGACAGAGTATAAAAGTGATAAAAGCTTTTTAAAGAAGTTCAAACGCATTCGATTGAATCTTCAAAAAAGAAGGATTGATAGTTGTGCCCAGGACTATCAATCACCATAGACAGAATTCTTTCGTTGAACGTTATTTAAGCGAATTGTATCTAATTTCCTGCGTGGAATATACAAGAACAACGTGAGGACAACGCTTTTACACCTGCTAAAACGACAAATGAGCTAATAAAAATTTAGTGATTGTTTCAGTGGAGCGCGCACATTCAGTGAAGCCAACTATTCAGTTGTAGCTAATTTCACACACATCTCAGTGAGTACTCCTAGCTTTTGCAACTGGTAGAACCAGATTATATGTTCATTTTGTACGAAGGTTTTCCTTACACTTCTTCTTCTATCACCAGAATACTTTCTATACATGAATGCTAAGTTATAGAAGACATTATTCAAAGAAATATGTTGTATCAGAACATGGTGAATTTATGATTAAGACACTAATTCAACTCATTATTGAATTTCTTCGGCTCAGTGTGTAATCACTGATAGCAATCAGAGCAGGAATTCATTCCTTTACTAATAGGAGGGGAAGGTAGCGAGGGAGTTACTTTCAATGGACTCATTTTGTCCTATTCTTAGCACAGAGCGGATTCAATTGGCCAGCAAAAGGTTAAAGGAATTGGCAACGGAGGGTCGAGTTGAGGAGGAAGAGAGCGAATTCTGCGCCGACAATTTATGCACGACATTCGTTTGAATTCAATTCTCTTCTCACATTCAGAACTCGGCAAAATGGAGTCTTAGGAAATAAAAATTGTATACATACTTATGCATGTAATTGTACTAAAGGCATGATCTCAACGGTTTCCATAAAATCGTGATATCATTGAAAAAAAAGAAATTACAATCCTTGCAATGTATCAAATTCTAAAGAAAGACGAAAAATTGAACGAATTCAATCCCAAATAAGAAATCAATTAAACGAAGAAGTTTGAGTTCTCGAAATTTGAAAAAAAAAGGACGCTGGACTGGAATTGATTCTTTATTCTTTGAACGGAAGTCAGAGCATCAATGGTTTTCGAGAAGCTGTTCAAAAAGTCAATGTCTAGGGTTTCATCGGACAATCTGGATTGATTGACTGAAAAAGGGTCACCACCAGAAGGCTTTTTGAGATCGATGGAATTATCCAGAGTAAGGATAGTGAATCTTCTACAATTCAGAACTTACTCTTACGTGTTGCAGTTTTGATGACAGAGCACCGCGGAAATTGTCCAGCATTATGTACTTCGTACAATGGGTAACCTCTCAGCGATTTCTTTTTTATTTACATACGTTTATGAGACTAGGAATGTCGATAATTCTGCTAGAGTAATCACCAACGACGCAGTTCTCCAGCGTTTCCTCTCGGGAGTCTTTGACGGGCCAACAATTCGTTAAAATTTCCGATTTCGGGTGTTGTGGAAGACACAGCTATGTAGGAGGTTGACCAGGCATGTTTTTCTGGCTGAGCACCGTCCGGGTACTCGTATGTAGAATACCATTTTAGCTAACCGTGCACCAGTAACAAGAAAGTTTTTTAATCGAATTTTTTTTTCGAATGTTTGGGGCACTGAACGCGAATATAAGACCTGTTTCCAGTATTCCGGAAAATTCGGGCAGTCCACAGCCGATGAGTGGCTACCTATAGCTCAGAAGTCATCGCTTTGAAGCTGTAATGCTCAACAGGACAAGAAGGGGTTCTAACTTGCCTGGACATCGTTTGCATTTCCGTCGCCGAGTTGTGCGACGAAGTGCAATCCTATGGCCTAGTGTATACATACTTCTCGCGACACGAGACCGTGACAGTGCATATCAGCAATATCGATTTTCGGTCTATACAGATGACAAACATTATGTCGCGTCGCTCGTCGCGGGAAGTATGCACTAGGCCTATAATATCTATCGTGCTGCGACGCGTGATCAGTATCAGGTCGGGATCATACTTTCATCGCGGTGTTTACCACCAATATGGGCCGAGAATCGATATGGCTGCCATGCACTATCGCCATCGCTGGTAGCACGAAGTAGGATCGCGGCTTTAGCGGTAGTTCATACTTCCGCCGCAGAGCGGCGCGGCACAGTGCATTCCTGTAAGAGGTCGTGTATACTCCCGCCGCGGGCGGCGCGGCACAGTGCAATCCTACGGTACATATTGATCACGCTGCGCGGCACGATCGATGCTGTGGAATTGCACTTCGCCGCACCGCTCGGAGGCGTTAGTTTAAAGGCAGTGTTCACGATTAGAATCGTTTTTCTGTTTCCGCGCCTATCTTAAAAGCGGTCCCATGCTGATTCCAATGATGTCTCTGAAATCGCCCAAGACCTTCAGGGAACGGAGTTATGGTCCCTCAAAGATTGAGCTAGGGAAACATGGTGGACGAGTTGTCCGAGGCTTGTAACTTCCGTCTTTTGCAACCGATCTATGCGAGCTGACCTGAGTCAAGAGAGAAGCTCAGAATGAAGGGAAGAACGGGGCTTATTATTGAAAATCATCGCTCACTTCACGATCTGGAACACTCCATTTGTTCACGTCGGTGGGCGTGTGCTGCGCTTTTGGGGTTTGCCTTGCGCTCAAAGTGGCAACTTCGGGCTCTTTTGGAGCTTTTCCTGGCTCGTTTTCATGCGTTCTTTCTACGTCAATGTTACAGTGTGCCCATCCACTACCCATTCCTAGTGGAAACTTAAACACATTTTTCATCGTGGACACTGCCTTTAAACGACGCTGAATATCCATATTTCCTTCAGTGGAACTGGAAAGCACCATACGAGTCAAAATCCGCTTACCGTTTTTTGAGTTTGTGAAATCACAAATGCACTATTCCGGAGATATAGGAGGTCGACTGTTTCAAATTTCGACAAAAAAAGGCCGGTTCTCCATCGCTCATCTAACACAATTCCCTGCCAGTAATCATATAATGAAAGAACTCTTCGCGATCCAGCGCACCTGTTCAAAAATCGATACTGCGCAAAATCCAACTTCTCTGTCGACTACTTTTAGTCTTAGGTTTTTTTCATGAATTGGAGTTTTCAAAAGGCTTTTCGGCCATTTTCGTTTACCGGAGGGATACACCAACTCGAAAATAGGGAAGAACAGAATATGGTTTTCTCTCTTAATCTCTTTTATAGGCAGGGTTCTTGATAAAAACGGTTGTTGTGCTAAACTTATGAGAGGGTGGATTTGGCCATCAGAAAAACAAAAAAAAAGAAAAGCCGGAGAAGAAACGAGTACTAACAAGTTAAAACGTCTATTTACGGAGTGTCCGTCCTTTCCCAGTTAACGAGATTTTTACAAGTAATTGTTTTGCCGTGCTTTATTTGCTCTCAAAATAGTTGCTGGCTACTTCAAGATACTGCTAACTATTGGAAGCGGAAGTTTCCCGCCACTTGACCTTGACAAATTTTAAACCTTCCAGCGTCGGTCCTTCGGCCAAATGCGGTATACCGCACAAATTATTTTCTATTTGACGGTTGGGCTAACGCCTGCTCATTTGCTAAACACGCTGCGTCTCCTTTTTCACACACTTTCTCGCTTTTTCTCTCTTTGCTCCACACAAGCGCGCGAAGGAGCACAGTAAGTTTGTCTTCGGAACAGTGGATACGTTCTAAGGCGGGTCCAGCCAATCCACTGAGAACGGACTTGGCCTTTCTACCTAAATTTAAAGCTTCGAAGCCGAAGCTTCTTGGGTAAGCCAGAAAACACCAAAGTTGCAAACCAGCAAAATCAATAGTTAGGCTCCGGCGATATTTTACGCAAACTGCTCAAATATCCTGTAAACTCTTGCAGGTTTGGTGGTTTACCTCAAAGTAAAGATTACCACTGACTTATAGCACACATTTCGCAAATGAGCGGGCTTTGACTCTAGGGGAAGCTAGAGTTAGATAGAAATGTATTTGTGCTTTCAATCGGTATATCGCACTTGACCAAATAACCAATGCTGAAAAGTTCAAAAATCGTCAAAGTCAAGTGAGTGGAAACTTTCGCGACAATCAAATACTTTGACAGCAAGAATAGCAAAATGACCACTCATGCGAATCTTGTTAATTGGGGCAGGGTCAAGCTCACGGTGGTCCGCGGACCACCGTGGGACCGAGGGGGTCGTTATTTTTTTTGGGAAAACTTTAAGTTTTTGGGTGGGGGTCGTTATTTTTTTTGACCCATCTAAAATAATGTCTGTATCGCTGAAAAATTGAATCTTGAGGAAAAATTATTTTGGCCATGATTATTTACCATGGAATGGTCAACATTATCGATGGAACAAAAACTGAACTTCACCTACGCCCCTCCGGACATTGGAAAAATCGGCCCAAAAATCAAAAAAGAGTCGTCCAGATACATGACCTAGTGAAAGAGTGGAAACTGTAGACAGATGTTAGAAAATGTTAACAACCGGAGATGAGCTCATGAAATCGATTTTGAGCCGAGTTATGGCCGGTCAATTGTGCGGTGGTCCCACGGTGGTCCAAAAGCCCCACCGGACCACCGTGGCCAAAAACTGAGGGCGAAGATTTTCCCGGTTTATGATATGCTTCTCAGCTTTTCACCTGGCTGAATTTTTTCAATATCGGCAGCGCATGGAACGCTATACATCCCCATTCGAATGGTGAGGCCCCGAAAATTGGAAAAACCTCCAAAATGAAAGTCTGGAAATGGCCGAATGTTAGCTTCAGAAAAAAGTACCCATAACGAGGGTACCAATCGACTGCAAATGTTCCAAAAACCATTTCTAGTAGGTGAAAAAATAACTTTTTTCAAAAACTGAACTTCACCTACCCCCCTCCGGACATTGAAAAAATCGGCCCAAAAATCGAAAAAGAGTCGTCTGGATACATGACCTAGTGAAGAGTGGAAACTGTAGACAGATGTTAGAAAATGTTAACGTCCGGAGATGAGCTCATGAAATCGATTTTGAGCCGAGTTATGGCCGGTCAAACGTGCGGTGGTACCACGGTGGTCCAAGAGCCCCACCGGACCACCGTGGCCAAAAACGGAGGGCGAAGATTTTCCCGGTTTCTGATATGCTTCTCAGCTTTTCACCTGGCTGAATTTTTTCAATATCGGCAGCGCATGGAACGCTATACATCCCCTTTCGAATGGTGAGGCCTCAAAAATTGAAAAAAAAACCTCGAAAAGGAAACGCGTCAGTAAAGTCTACCAATTTTTTCACCCTTCCTAGAGGGTCGTTTTTTAGCCAAAAAAGTTTCCCTCTCAGGGGGAGGTCGTTGTTCAGGACGACCCGGACGACCGATGTGCCTGACCCTGAATTGGGGGCGGGTGAACACAAGTAATCCGCCATTTTAATTTATTTTTGCGCTTGTTCCTGGCTGGTTTTCATTTATTTCCACCTTTCTGATGGATGGATCCATGTACCTTCTTATGGCATCTTTCATAGTCCTCACCGCAAGCGCAGCACGCGCGTGACGCGCGGGAGGGGCGTTGGGCTATGAAAGTTCTTACCGCGCGGGACGCGCGGTAAGAACTTTCATAGCCCATCAGAACCGCCGTAGCGGCGCCGCCCAAACCGCCGTGGCGATTTTACCTTTTCAATCAATAATTGCTTCTCGATTTGAGTCCACTCCAACATAAATAATTCTGGGACTATCCTGCGCCACCGCATACGCAAATGCAAGCCAGGAATTTCTGTACAAGTCCCAGTTGAGGCTCGACTTTTACTCGCACCGCCATGGCGTTGCCGCTGGAGATTTCATGATGGCTTTCCGCTTGTCCCGCGCGTGCCGCGCGGTGAAAAGTTTCATAGTCCACCGCTCGTCCCGCGCGTCACGCGCGTGCCGCGCTTGCGGTGAGGACTATGAAAGATGCCTATGAGGAGAACTCAGCAACCGTTTTTATCGTGAACGCTGCCTTCAAATTCAGCATTTCGCTAACACTTTTGAAAAGGCAAATAAGTATTTTGAGTTAATGGCTTGATAATATCGTTGGTTAAAAGCAGAAATCTTCCAAACTGAGATATCTTTTGCTTGCAAAGGTCATGTTTTGTATTATCTTGTTTTATGTTTTGTGTTACATTAGATACTCTCCCACCCTTCATCACTGTGCAGTGATTCGCGCAGCATCCAACGGCTACATAGTTCTAAGCAACTATTCATGTTTCCCAGGCTTCCATGAAACCAAGTACTAGCAAGTTATCTAACCATTTTTTCATTTGCACAATTTTGGGAAAGAAGAAAATGTAATCTAGCCACATACTTTGGCGCTTTTGCCTATTGTGTGTAAAAACGGAACCAAATCAAAAACATGGCTGTTGGGGTTGCGTTGAGATGAATGTATTCGGGCTTTCCTGTCATGATCCAGAAAAACATGCAGAGCAAAAATAGCTGGCCGCACACCACCCCCATCATCATCACCCATACCACCCCACATCGAATCTAAAAAAGGCCTTTGGTTCTTGACGCTCACATTCACAACAAACATTCTCAGAAGCAACTGGAAAAGGTGTGCTGTTAGCAGCAAAGCCGAAAACATTACCATTCAATAATTTCCCGTTTTTATTCATGAATACTGGTAAATTTCGAAGAACATGTGAGAAAAAGAACAGAGTTGTCAGCTGGCGCTAACGTTGTTAGATGAGCTCCCGAACTGTTAGATAAGTTTGAATCAAAAGGGCACCTAATCACTTCTGCTTCGGACAACTATCCCAACCATGATTCCAAATTAATTTCCTCCAATTCATCAAAGTTGCTTTTCTACCAAGGATTTGTAACAGTTCAACAATAGATTGAAAGCAAATCGCTATGCTGTGGATCGTCATCAACTGTGGACCAAGGATTATGAAAGAGCTAGTAACTGAGACTAGAACTCAAAAATAAAACATTGCTGGCTTCTCTGAGAAAATCGGTACCGCTGGTTTCGTGATAGCCCCGCGATTCTCGCTGGTATCGCGATGGGGTATTGGCAGTTGATTGGCGGCTCCGCGATCGTGGAAAAGTGGTGTGTGACGCAGTCGCCCCGCGATAGCCTTATGTCGGCTCCGCGGTCCGATAAAAGGTTGCGTCGGCAACACGGCTCCTCGGTAAAACAGCGTCGGCACCGCGATGAGTGTGCAGGCCTTCAGTGTCCCGTCGGCTCCGCGTTCGACACACCTCCGAACTGGCGCACATCAGTCACGCTCCAGTATCGATCAAAGTTCCAACTAGACTTGCCGATTTATATTCCGGCGCTCTCTAAAATCGTGTTTTTTATGTTATCCACATTTTGACCATATCATACACCGCCTATGTAGTAAAATTGACTTGTACTGAATTTTCATCTCAAGCATTAAGTCTTTTTTATGTTGCGGCATTAACTAATATAATCTTGATCGCCTGTTTGTGCTCATGCGTCTCCGAGTATTACGCTTTTTGTATTCTTCGAGGTTTCGGTTTCAAAACTACAGCAACCACGATCTAAAAAACAATGCCATTGCGCCTGCCCCTCACCAGCTGATCATGCCGGCTTTTCCTTGATTTTCCTTGCTTTTCTCTTTTTGCTCGCTGCTTTCTCAACTTACTTTTAATTTGTTTCTCTTCCCCACGACGCAAGTCCGCAATGGCACACACTAAATCAGGCCCTGAACCAGAGGATATATTCGACTCACCTCGGAGGCTTCGCAGCGAGGTCGCGTAGGTGTCTTCAAAAACACCTACGGGCCGCGTCAACGCTCAGCCGACGCGGCAATCGGCTCTTCAGCGACGTGCGAATGCGGAGCCTACATCGCTACCGGCGTGCAGACAGGGCAATTTGTAATGAAGGCACCGCAATGCGGCCGTGTAGGTGCCTATAGGGCACCTACACGGCCGCATTGCGGTCCCGTCACCACAGATTTTCTCAGAGTTGCGCCCTGGTCATGAATCATGAAACACTGAAGAAACGTGAATTGTACTCGAAGTCTCTCCTGTAGCGGCTTTGCAAAACACACATTGAGAGATGCAGAATTTCGACGAACGTGGTCACCGGAAAAGCTAGTGTATTGCCTTTGTAGGAGTGAAATCGCCGTCCGCAGCTGCGGATGACCTTTTTTTGCAAAACGCACGCTACGCAAACGTATGCTGGGACCACGAGGTCCCGCGCTCCTGACACGATTATCCTCTAGGCGAGAGTCGTAACAGCGATCACCCGCAACTGCGGAAAGGATTCATTTCGATAGGGACAGTGGTTGGGATATTCCCGAACTACAGAAACTCTCTCAAAGAGACTACAATAAACTACTTGACGGCCAACTATCATGGCGTGTTTTTATTCAGGATCCAATGCTTCTTACCCGATGACTGACCCAACTTGGTTCATATGCATATACATATGTGTTTGGCGGGTACACAGGGAGCTATGAAGGGAACCAGGACAATCTTCTCTGGTTATTTGCACGTAAATAAAGTGCCAGTAAATAGGAAAACTGCGAAATCGCTCCAAGGAGACGAAACCATGAGCGGCTGCTCGTACATATACAGCCGGCACGGATCGCAATGATACTTCGCGTTCCTTGTTGCGCGTTGACGCAAACTCGGTGCACTTATGTTATAAATCACGCGCACCGAGTTTGTGCCAACACGCAATAAGGAACGGAAAGTATCAGTGCGAACCGTGCTGACTGTACAGTGTTCACCATCGTAAAGACTCAAAAAACCGTCTGCATCAAAATGATTATATGTCTGTCATCGTGGCCTCAAGCTGAGGTAAGGGTAGTAAATAGGGCAAAACGAATAATGTCGAGCATGTCGACCACCCAATTTGGCGGCCCGCCCACCTTCAGAAGTGGAGGAGCTTTTTATTTATGCGTGAACGACGTGTAGTTTCCTTCCTATGCGTCACATATGTGACCCTAGACATCCACTAATCGTCCGCAACATTTTCGATGTTTTCTGCTATCCTCTAGATGACACGGGAGATGTAAGAAAAACACATATAATAATACCCTAGTGCAGGAGTTTGACTTAGTTTGGGTAGAGGCACTGGGGGAGAGCCTGAGAAAGACGAAAATATTCCCACATCTTCCTAGATCATGAAAACCTAATTTTCTTGATTGGCTCGCGAGCACATGTAGTTGGCTTTCACGGAAAAATAAATACGTCGATTAGCGTAAGTAAATGAATAATCAGTATATTGAAAACTGTTGAACTGGAAACGTTAACACCGTCCTGAGCGCAGGAAATTCTAAGGCCCGTTATAGTTAGACGATAGTGCGACGCAGGACTGGACACACTTCCCGGAACGGCGAGTTGGAATAGGCACCCCCCCCCCCCAGTTAGCCTTTTAAAGACAGCATACACGCTCGCAAAAGTTGTTGAGATAACTACATTATTGGGGTCGTACGGGCCCTAGAAGAGCCCTCGCGAAGTTGGAAGAGTTGAAAACGAGATAAAATGACCGTATTTGAGCCGTATTGAGTCACAAAATCATCCTTTCTCCGCCCATCGATCCGGCTCCCCGCCCCTCAATAAAAATGTTTAGTGCTCGATTACGGTCATTTTGGCTCATTTTTTACGCTTCTAACGTCGTAAATGTTCCAGATAGGGCCGTACGAGTACACTAGCGTCGTTATACCAACAAATTTATCGCTAGCTCCGCTGTTTCAGCCAATGCGGTAAAACTCGTCCACTTCTGGGTCAATATAGAACGAACCGTTATATCTTCATTTCAGTTGATTTTTTTTCCGGTTTTTTCGTTATCTCTGAATATCAACAGCTTCAGACCTTCGATTCATTCCATAAAATTGAAATCATTTTTGAGCGTGTATGCTGCCTTTAAGCACTGACTTTGAGAAATCAAGATCGGCTGTTTCCCTAGAAGGGCACAGCAGCCATGATTTTGACTTCCTGGTTTTGATAATCAAGTATGCTAAAACGCATTGAAGAGAAATTTCCGAAAATTTCAAGAAAAAGGTAGTGTAATTTCGAAACTTCAGTGGAATCCCTGTAAGTAAGACAATACGTTATGAGAACAAATGAAACAATTCTTATCTGAAAACAATTCAGTAATCACGAACAACAACAGAACCACTACTATTGCAATAAACAGTGTTTTCTTTCGAATGTTTTCATGTACCTATGAAGGAATACTTTCTCTGTGTTTGATTGCTTTGAGCAAGCCAAGATCCACGTGATGCGCAGGCACTGAAGAAGAAAACCAAAACCGAGTTTTATCCATCTTGAATGCCATCATCCGTTAGAACTTGACCCGCCGTGCGATATGGAACTTTTCAGCACTTACACGACTCACACTGGAATCGACGCGCCACAACAATAATAATTATTATGAATGCAATTTGTCAGAGCACGGAGGGAAAAAAAGGAATGAAACTAGAGGAAGTTGAAGAAGGCAGAGGTAGGAAACTTACAATGTACCAATTCTAGGAATTTATGTAATGTAAATAAACAAAGTTAAGAGCGAGGGTAATTATTTAGCCGTCACAAGGTACATTCAAACAAACCTAGTTAATATAAAAAGGCATAAAACTTGAGAGCAAAGGATATTGTGAGAAAGAGGAGAATCTGGCAAGTAGTTTGTCATTAATAGGTTTGATATTTAATGTGGTTTAAGGACCTATATCTCGTCCTGGTTTTACCCCGAAAAACGGGACAAAACGGTGTTAAAACAGGAACGAGATTTAACTACATTGAATACCATATGTTCCGAAATCAAAATGTTTCCCAGTTTCTCTTCTTTCTTCCAATGCTCTTAGTTCTCATGTTTAATGCTACTTTTCATCAAGTAGATTCATTTGAATGAATCTTGTCACGGATGAATGATTACCTTCGCTCCAATTTTCTTTATTTACATTAAATTTCTACAATGAGTACATTGGAAGTTTCCTACCTGTGCCTTCTTCCATTTGCTCTCTAATAAATTACATTTTCTAATTACTATTGTGAGCGCGTCCATTCCAGTGTTAGCTGTGTAGCTGCGGAATTGCCCGTATCGCACGGCGAGCCAAGTTCTAACGGATCCAGATGGATAAGAGTTTGGGTTTGGTTAAGAATAATAGACAGAAGCTAATAATAAATGCAAAAACAACCTGCTTGTCTACCAAAAAACTTTATTCTGTAAGTATCCGCCCTAAGAAGCGGAGAAGAGCATACAACAAGTCAAAATAAATACATGTCTATTACTTGTTTTCCTAAAAACCGGAAAAACAGTCTATTCGTTTTTGTTTGAAGGGCGTTCGATTTAGAAACACCCTTAGCTCTCTCCGCAATTTCCAATATGTTTATGAATAAGGTTACCCGGGACGCGTGCTCAGTAGAGTACATCAAACGAATAAAAATTTTCGAATAAACGAATAACTCGAAAAATTTACTCTTCCGAATATTCGAATAAACGAATTATTCAAAAATATGCCTTTCTCGAATAATCGAATTGTTCGAATGATTCGAATACGAATAATTCGAATATTCGGCCAAAATCGCGAGTAATCGAATAAGAAGCATACGGACCGAGTACGCATGATCGATTTCCCGCCCGCGGCACTACCAACTTTCTTGACGAGAAAATCTAGTTTGACAGAAAACAGAAAAAAACTCCAAAACCGCGCAGAAAACAGAAAATTTTCAAAAATCAATGAAGAGTGTTCAGCGTACACTATACGAACATTTTCACATCTTTGAGCAAACGTCCAAGAAAGGCAGATTATCAGTGCGAAGAGATGGAAAATGTTCCACTAATCTCCCTACCCTCAGGCAATAAAAGCTCGATTACCCTATCAGAAGCTCAATATATCTTTGCAAGGAGTACTTATGTGCAGTCGGAGTGAGCTTTCCTTCCCCTAGTAAGCATATTTTGACACTGATTGAGGGATAGCTCCTGGTTCGAACACTCTACTATTCCTCAGAGCCAAAAGTCGCGCCCGTAACGCGCGGCTATGCCGTTAGAGTATAAATGTCCTAACGCGCCGTTCGCTCCATCGTTGAGAGCCTCTCCTGCGTCTGTGACGGAATTGCCTCATAGCCCCACCATCAATATCTTGGCGCTTCATATTAACTGAATTCAGTACCATCTGCTTTGCAATACGTTGTAACACGTATTTAAAGTTTGCGCGCAAGACACAGTTGGGGCTAGCATTACCCTGCTCCACCAAAGCGGGTACGCTGGAGAACTCCCAGTCTCTGGGTCAACGGTAAGCCTCTGGGTAAGGGTATCCACTATAAGATGAAGATAAGGAATCAGCTCCCTGAGTCCCTATTTGGATTCGCAGCGCATTCGACGTAGTATTCGTAGAGGCTTGAATTGTTCAGGAGCCTACTTAGTGGCTTGTGGGGGCCTAGCCGACTTCCCAATGAGTACCTTCATCTACCTACATAATTTTTTTACCAATCAGAGGACCCCGAACCGATAGTTGGTTTGGTTTACCTCGGCTAGGATCGAACACGGCGGTGCACAGCGATTAGCAGCGCTTCCTCCCACCACTCCACGCGCGCCCTGAGGGATAACCACTACAGCTAGATAAAAGTTTCTAGAGTGGGGGAACTGAAAATAGCCTAGACGAAGTACACCCTTAACCTAATGGCTTAGCTTCGATAAATTCGGCCACCTATATCTAGGGCATTCCTCCTACAAATCGCAATTAACGTTTTTTTCTGTTTTATGTCCTATTTTCGCCTATTTTTACAGAAAACAGAAAAAATGGGAAAAAATGTGCAGAAAACAGAAAAATCCGCACAGCCCTGATTCCAAGTCACTTCCACGAAGAAGACATTCCACATTTTATTATAAAAGTATTCAAACCAACATTTATCACTGTCTATGAGCAGTTGTTAAACGATACGATCAAAGTCTCTGGATTTTCTTAACAATATCTACCAACAATATCCGAATTCCTTATCAGTTTGGGGTGCTATCTTAGCGGGGGGGGCACTGTTGCATCGCACCTGGCCCCGCCCACTTTTCCGTGCTGCATTCCAGATTTTGGCAGGGGAGAGAAACCCTGGATGATGCTCAAACTTAGTGCGGCACGGTAAAATGGGCGGGGCCAAGTGCATCCAGCCATAGTGGCCCCGCACCGCCCCGAAATAGAATGAAATTGATCCAACACTCATGCAAGTCATTTTCAACATTGGGTCGGTGCCACTGCCGGTTTTTCGGCCACAATTTTTTTACCCTAAGAGATAGTCTTCAGGTGAAGATTGTTTTCGGAATCCTGATGGAATTCTGCATCGGATAGCGTTTTCAGTTTTGAGAAATACATTCCTCTTCTACCAGCCGATTTCAGTTTATAAAGTGCATTTTTTTCGTCTGAAATTATCGGTTTTTCGTCCGTAACATTTTGTGCTTGGAGATAGACCTTTGGTGATGGTCGTATTCGAAATTTTGATTAAATACTGCGTCGACTAGTGTTTCCAGTTTGGTAAAATATTTTCTCGATCCTTCAGCCTAATTCATTTTACAAAACACCGGTTTTTCGCCTATAACTCTTCAAACTTTGGAGATAGGGTTGTGGTGGAGAATGTTTTTGAAATCTACGTAAAATTCTGCGTCGAATGACATATCGGATTCCTCACTTTGCTTGCTCCATAAGCCAGCAAGGTCGGTGGAGCCGAGCTCCATAGTTATCTCTATAGGGTGCTCTCGCCTCTAGGGTGTAAGTAGGAGACACAGAGTTCTCCTGGAGACTACAACGGGGCGCGGCTCCACCGACCTGGGGCCGGATTCATCAACGAAATTTGGGGTAATTTATACCCCAAGTTTAATTAACTCTACTCCATACCCCAGAATAAACCCGAAATGCGATTCATCAACATTTACCCCGTGAGAGTATCGGATACCCCGCCGACGTGTAATCAACAACTTTTTGTTCAACCGCAACCACTGTTGTGACGTCAAATTGTGTCCCCGAACCGCGAAAAGGTCGGAGCAGGAGCGAACGGCTATGACTGGCGGTTGCCGGTGTATCTCCCGATCACAGCCCTCGCTCCTCCTCGCCTTTTGGCAGTTTGGACACATCACGACCACTACAGTCAAATATTCATTTGGAACAGCTCATTCAATCAAATCATATAAACACAACCTTCATAAACATCTTCTGTTTTAAAGCTACGAAGAGTGAAGTCTTTAAAAAAATCAGAAGAAGAGCCATTGCATTGAAAATCTAGGCCCAATATGGTATGAACAAGATACGAAATGGAGCCAAGGAGAATGCAGAATATTGGACGAAATATAAAAACAGCCGTAATATGTATTGAAGTACAGCCTCTCTAGCTTATATGAGCCCGGGCGATGCTAGCAGCGGAGCGGTCGGTCAAGGCAAAAAAGAACAGTGATAAGGAAATTCGGACATGATAAACCCGATATGCCTCACTTTGACTCAAAATGAGGAAGAGAGGCTGTAAGGTGAATCCAAATGGTTCAATTTGCAATTCTTGGCAGTTCGCTAGTGGCAATTTGCTGATTGAGCTTCTTTGTGGGGGAAAATAGTATCGGGTACCCGACTCCTTCAGCCGGGTATCGGATACTCCCATATATACCCCGAAATTTGGGGTTTATTTTTTGATGAATCGCGAAAATTTACCCCGCGGAGTAAATTATACCCTAAAACCACGGTTTTATCGTTGATGAATCCGGCCCCTGGCTGACTTATGGGGCAAGCAAAGTTAGGAACCCGATATATCATTCGACGCAGAATTTTACGTGGACTTTGGAATTTAAAAACAACCTTCACCAAAACCCTATCTTCAACGTTGAAAGAGTTATAGACGAAAAACCGGTGTTTCGTAAAATGAATTACGCCGAAGGATCTAGGAAATATTTTTCCAAACTTGAAACACTTGTCGACGCAGAATTCCGTCGGGATTCCGAAAACAACCTTCACCAGAGGTCCACCTCCAAGCACAAAACGTTATGGACGAAAACCAATAATTTCAGGCGAAAAAATGCTTTTTATAAACTGAAATCGGATGGTAGAAGGGGAATGTATTTTTCAAAACTGGAAACGCTATTCGATGCAGAATTTTATCGGGATTCCGAAAACAACCTTCGTCAAAGGGCTATCTTCTAGGGTAAAAAGTTATGGACGAAAAACTGATTGCTTTTGGTGAAAGAAACGTTACTTCATAAATTGAAATCGGCTGAGAGACTGGAAACGGATTTTTTTTCATCATGAAGACATTAGTCGACGCAAAATTCCATGGAGACTTTGGAAACTGCTCCGTTCAAAGATTCGTCTTGAAGGGCAAACATTTTATGAGCTGAGAACGGTTAGTTTTTCAAAAATCGCTTGGATAAATTTTCCAAAAAAATTTTGACTCCAAGACAGCTCAAAGGAAATTTTTCATGACATAGGCATATCATTTCATTAAGAATAGTGAATTTCAAAACGAGGTTATCTAACGAAAAAATTGTATCAAAATTAATGATTAAAAAGAAAAATATACAGAATGCAAGAAAAACAGGATTGAGAAAACGTCAAATTTTGAAGTTGCAAGTCTATAGGGAACCTTCACCATTCCACACTCAGGTATCCTAAACAACCTTCACCTCTCGGACCGGTGTCTCCACCCCAACGAACCTATGGTGGGGGGGGGGGCCGGTCGAGCCCGGCAATGACCAGATCAAGTCGTCAGAATAACCTATGCAGCCATATTTTTCTGATCCACTGCGTTTCGGGTTTTCGCATCATAGAAACCCCTTCTTAGCTGCTCCAGTTTCCGAACACCCCTCCCACCATTATGTACGTGTAAAAGTTCAAAAAATATGAATAAGCATGACCCAACTAATTAGTTCAATGGGAAGAATATCACCAGTATTTTCATTCTGGTGATCAGATTATAAATATCATAGACAAAGAGTGTTACGTTGTTTGAAAGATATTATACGAAAATCGCCATGCAAGACATCACAGAGGAATGGCCAACCAGCGAGATTGTGATTTTCTCACGACTCCGCTCACACTCAGATGTAGAGCTTAACCCAGGGAGAATATCCAAGATTTCAGATTTCGCCCAGTCGTAGTTGAAGAGTATTTGGGAAGTACACAACTTTACGAGCAAATGCAAATATGTGCTTATGTATTTGCAGGCATACATTGCAAAGACGATTGAGAGAGGTTTAGAGACGCTTAGACTAAAATAACTGAGCCCATTCACACTTATGTTGTACTCTGTGACGAGGAAACAACGTAAGTATGCCGATCAGCAATCATGCATTGAGAATGCAACTAATGCTCTTTACGGAAGGCTAAGTTTTGCAATTACTCATATAAGCCTCGCTCCTCACCCTCTGCTCTGTTCTTCTCGCCCCGAATGAAGCGAATGAGAGAGGCATTCTAATCAAAATCTCTGAAGAATGTGTGGGCGATCAATGAACGACACATCTTCCAGTACATGCATACATAGGGCGACATCAGGCTAACATTAGACGACATATATGACAAATCAAGAGTGAGTTCCTCTGCCGGAAAAACGTCGGGTTGCGGAAAACTATGAAACACTAGTCTGTTCCGTTGCCCTAGCCGATACAACGCACCGTTGTTTCATACACATTCGAGATCTTAAATAATCGTTTACAAGTGATCCTCAGAAATTAATTTTTCATCGATTGGTTTTTTATTCGTGTTTTTATTGAATAGGGACGACTCGACGCGCATTGTATACAAGTCCTATGTAAGTGGCTTTAGCAAGTACTTATATGACGCTTAAAAACCGACAAGTCGTTTTGGAGGTCTCCAGTATGAGCTGTCATGAACGAATGATTACTGGCATGTATGAATTTGTAAAGGAATAGCTTATGCATGACTACAGTCTGCTATCTGCTGTCATGCTCATATGTGTGTCCCGAAATACATAGACACGAGATGGACTGAGTAGGGACAGTCCAAGGCAACGGAAAAGGTGGTGGTGAGATCGCGTGTTTTCACCGAGCATATTGTAGCCATTGCTGGCTGATTACCAAGAATCAATAACGAACATCAGGTAACTTTTTCTGGGTGACGGCCTTTTCGGGTGATGGTCGTAATGTATTCCAGCTGCAAGAGAGGCGGGAAAACGGGAGATGAGCGGCGCGCGCGACTGGACGAACGATGGAGGAGCAACGCGCGTAATTGGACGGAACACGTAGTTTTCACCGCCTGGCTTGCGGCTACAAGTTTTGGAATTTTCATCTTCTCAAATCAGCGGACATACCAAAACATGGGATTTTCAAGCTAGTGAATTTTGAAAGTTTTCGAGCGTTAAAGTACTAATCTTTTTTCGATGATCGGTAGTTGCAGCAGTCGGATTTAAAACTTACTATTCAAGAAATTACTCAAGATGTATCAGAACAACGTTTGAAATTAGGATTGCTAAATCGAATAAATCTCGATAGATTCAGTTCTGACCGGAATTTCCAACTCTAAACCTTGCAATGGTTGTTTAGCATTATATTGATGTACAATATGTGGACCCTCCGGAAGTCCACATTTCGCAAAGTATGGTTCACGAGAGTAGGATATTCGAGTCTATCGGGGTGTATTTACCTGATATACAATCTTCCACCGCCAAGATGGAGGCTGAACATCGCTACAGTATAATGGCTCACACCTTTTTCAGGTGTGGTCCCACCGGAAGTCGACAATTTTGAAAATCAGCGTGGTCGATTTACTCTCTACTCAAACTTTCACCGTCTTAGAGTAATTCCGAAGACCACTACACTGATAGCGCACTGGAGCTGGGCAAGGCTAATGGCAGCCCATGTTGAACGATTTTGTAGACCCACAGCATATTCGATGCACAGTTTGCGTCTGCCGAACGTCGATGACGCGACCCACCTAGAGGGGTGAAACTATCTCCGTGGGCTTCACCGGCCGTTGTAATCAACGGTTGGGCAAGGGCTCCATTTTTTTTGTAAGTACATACAGTTGTACTTTTGTATAACTGTGTGCTAACGGTCGAGAATCGGGCAAGGAGTTGTCGTGAGTTGGTCGAGAAGTTTTCGAGAATTGTCGAGAATTGGGCGAAAAGTTGTCCAGAATTCTCTAGAGTCTGCGAAAGTTGTCCTGCATTCGTACGCCTGCAGGACAACTTTTCGTCCGGTTCTCGACAACTACATAGTTTTACCTGAGTATGCTGTGTGCCTACAAAATCGTTCAACATGTTCCGCTATTGGCCTTGCCCAGCACCAGTGCGCAATCTGTGTAGTGGTCTTCGGAAATACCCTAAGACGGTGAAAGTTTGACTACAGAGTAAATCGACCACGCCTGACCCAAATATTCTACTCTCGTGGCTCCTAGTTTCCAAAATTGTCGACTTCCGGCGGGTCCACACCTGAGAAAGGTGTGAGCCATCATACTGTAGCGGTGTTCAGCCTTCATCTTAGGCTTTGAAAGTTTGTATAGAAGGTAGATTGACCCCAGTCGACTCATATATCCTAATCTCGTGACCCATACTTTGCAAAACGTGGACATTCGGCGGGTCCACACCTGCAGCTAGTGCTCACAAAAGCGCGAAGAAAACCTTGGTGAATTGAGGGGAGGGACGGAGACAGAGAACGAAGAGGGATAGAGAGAAAGTCAGGGAGGGAAAAGAGAGAGAGGGGAAGATAGGGATAAAAAAGAGAGAAAAAGAGAAAGATGGCATTCACTGTGCGAGGATTGTGGAGATGAGAGAGGAAGAGATACAGTGTAGAGCGACGATAAGGGGAGTGAACCATATGGAGACGTTGGCACAGTTAGAGTTACAGAGAAAACCGTTGGTGTGGTGGGTGTTGAAAAGTGGTGTTGATCCAGAAAAGTCGAAAAACGAACTCAAAACGGGGACGAATCAAGCAAGAAAGCTAGAACAAACCGACTTCACCTCAAGAGGATCTGCTCCGCTATTCAGAAGGCATAATTTCGCATAGCAGATTTTTATTTTCGGGAAAAGTTTGTACCGACGAGAAAGTTCTTGGCACGACGTCTTGAAGTTGAATAAAGGCGCGTAGTGTTGATGATTAATTGACAATGTTGGAATGGGAGTCACCAGCTCCTTGCGCGAGGCTCAGCTCCACAGGCAGTGTGTCTCAAAGAGTGCGGCAAAGCAACATCGCAGCAACGAAATGTGTGGTACGTTCAGAAGGGAATGGAAGAGCTGTCTATCTCGGCATTAAAGTGAGGACCGAATATTCGAGTTCGAATGAATATTCGAATTTTTCGAACGAATTTTTATTCGAACATTCGAATATTCGAAAAGTGTGAATATTCAAACATTATTTGAATTCGACTATTTGCAAAAGGTGAAAATCCGAACATTATTCGAATTCGACTATTCGGAAAAGGTGAATATTTGAATATTATTCGAATTCGAGTATTCGGAAAAGGTGAATATTCGAATATTATTCGAATTCGACTATTCGCAAAAGGTGAATATTCGAATATTATTCGAATTCGACTATTCGCAAAAATTGAATATTCGAATATTATTCGAATTCGACTATTCGCAAAAGGTGAATATTCGAACATTATTCAAGTTCGATTATTCGCAGAGGTGAATATTCGAACGTTATTCCAATTTGAATACTCGAGCTGATTTAACAAAAAATATGAAAATCAGCTCTAATGTATGAAGGAATCGACATACTTTTCAATACTGATGTCATTTTCTTCACTACTCCACTGTTCCATTTTTCCGAACGCAAGAGCTAAATTTTCCCCCACACCGCCTGATGAGGCTACTAGGGCGGTTCTAACAGAGGGAGCCACATGGCAATCGCACTTGGCCGCTCCCATTTTTTCATGCCGCTGCGCAATGATAACACCAACCATAGCTTCGTTGGGTGGAGCCATGTACTCCACCAACCTTCACCTCCAGGCAGGTGAAGGGAGGAAACTTCATCATTGGGAAAACCGGTGAAACGCCCCGAAAAAGAATGAAAGTGACTCAACACTCATGTAAGCCATTTTCAAGATTGGGTGGGTGTCCCTGCCGGTTTTTCGTCCATAACTTTTTTGTGCTTGGAGATAGAATTTGGCGTCAACTTGTGCTTCCAATTTGAAAAAAATATTTTCTCGATCCTTCAGCCTAATTCATTTTACAAAACACCGGTTTTTTGCCTGTAACTCTTTAACCCTGGTGAGGGTTCTTTTTGAAATCTTCCTAAAATTCTGCGTCGAATGATATATCGGGTTCCTAACATCGCTCGCTCCATAAGCAGGCCAGGTCGGTGGAGCCGAGCCCCGTTGTTGGCTCCACCAGAACGCTGCGCCTCTCATTTAAACCATAGAGGCGAAAGCACCCTATGGAGGTAATTATGGAGCTCGGCTCCACCAATCTAGCTGGCTTATGGGGCAAGTAAAGTTAGTTAGGCTCCTCGAATAAGCTCCTTAGGCTTAGTTAGAGCGGAAAAGTTGATTTTGTAGCCTCTTTGCGTTGTAGCCCGTACAGGTTTAGAGATGAGTCGTGCCTTATTAATTTTAATTGTAGGTGGAAATAAAGCTTTAGAAGAAGAATTCAACTTGCTATTGCCGCTCACTTTGTAGTTGCGCAATATTGCTATGGATGCTTAGATTATTCGTTATTCGAATATCGGATATTCGTTCGTTCGAAATAAAAAATGAACGAATTTATTAGAAATTCGTTCGTTCGGAATGAAAAATGAACGAATTTATTGAAAATTCGTTCGTTCGGAATGAAAAATGAACGAATTTATTGAAAATTCGTTCGTTCGAAATAAAAAATGAACAAATGAATCCGAAATTCGTTCGTTCGAAATAAAAAATGAACAAATTTATCCGAAATTCGTTCGTTCGAAATAAAAAATGAACGAATCTATCCGAAGTTCGTTCGTTCGGAATAAAAAATGAACGAATTTATTCGAAATTCGTTCGTTCGGTCTTTTTTTGAAAAGTCCTCACTCTACATGGCATTGGCCCGCTTCCTACCACGAGCCATTCAAGTAAAAGTGCAGAGATGCACCGAGAGCTGCCTTTCGACTTGTGTGTGCTGCGGCGCGGTCATACTAAGCGCCTTTTCACCGAATTGTATCTCAAGAACCAGCTTCCAGAATGCTCGGCTTTGAAATCCTAATTGTAGGTAACTGTTCCCAAATGAGGGCCTCAACGGAGAGAAAGAATTAGACCCATTACGACGATGATGTTATGCGTAATCAGTGTAATAGAGGTAGATGTTGTAAAACAGCTTTCGTTAATACGCACATGCAGCAATGAAATAGGGGTGTTGGTGAAAATTGTTCAAATGCTGAATATTCCCCCCTGACTATAAAAAAGGCTCGTAAAATAAAACATGAAGGAAACAATGCGGTTTCGCCTCGCATCAGATTCACGAATGATGACGAACGAGTCAATTATGGCGCGTGTACCACGTACTTCCGGAACCGAGTAGAGGAAGGGGACCTGTGACGACACACGGCTCCGCACAAACTCCTTTGATCCATTACCTCATGTTTGATTCTCTCGGAGCAACAGAGTTCTTCATCTCAGCAAAAAAAATTGGTAGACATATGACGTTTCATTATATGTAGTTATATTCTTTTTTTTTGTTGTGATTCCTTTGTCAATAGTTTGTGTTTCGTTTTGCAAAGTCTCATATGGCTCACGCAGCATTTTCGCAAGCCTGTTTCTGTGTTAGTATCTATGTACATACTCAGGTCCTCGTAGGCGCCGAACGAAGTTGAAACGGCCAAGGAGCCTTGCAATGCTTGCGTTCGGAAGCCAAAGTAGGGCTGGGAAACCCCGAAAACTCGGACCATTTTTCCGAGAGCTGCGGCGCTCCAACTGGAGTCGCACAAAACTGGAGCGTGTTTTCACAGGGATACACCTTTTCCGGGTTCGCACAGGGGACCGCGGAGACATTCCACTGGGGTAATCTTCTTTGAGGTCTCCAAAGGGGGGGGGTGACCTCACTGCCACGGTCCGCAGTGGGGTGCACCCCACCGTGAACCGTGGGAAGATGGCCCCATAATTGGGTACCACCTTCCTCCCCAAGCCGTGGGAAGATCTCTTCGGCGACAGAAATTATGCTCCGGTATCTGGTGGATCTTCTGTGAAGTGAGCCTTTTATTTCAGCAACTTTGTTAATACTTTTGTCTAAACATGTCTCTAATCAAGGCATGCTCTAAACGAAAGCGAGAACTTTTTCTAATCGTCGGGGCAAACTTCGAATCTGGCGACATTCCATCGAAACAAGCGGGATTCCCCAATTGTATTGCGAGTTCCGTCCATCGCCCCGATGTCGTGAGAAGAAAGTGTTTCGCCTCCGCTTGAAATGCTGGACCGCCTGAGTATGTATGTACATATGTATGGAACCCTCAGAAGGGTCAAGTGTTTCATGAACGATGACTGATTTCGTGCTTTGATGGGAATCGAAAATAAACATTTTTCAATATTTAGCCTTCAACTCGAGTATTACACATTGCTCAACAAAACACAAATCAACGATACAAAAATCAAAACACAAAAGTGCACAAATTGATCCTCCAACCCAATACAGATGGACAATGCAAATGAATGTCGTGGAAGTAGGGGTTCGAGAGGTTGGACAATACTAATGAAAGAAACTCTTCGCTCAAGTAAAGCACTCCTTATCAGCAGAGCAGTACTGCCGACTGGGGAATGAACAGCAACTACTACGTAATTACTTAATTAAATTAGATGCTGAGAACGTGCAAGTGCGTTGTTTTTCGATCAAAAAAGCCACACTGATATTATCGTAGTCTACGTCAGAAAGGAGAAATTGAGAGGGAGCATCCGCAAGACTTCGAGCACTTCTTTTCTGAGTAAGTGTAGCCTATTTACGCAGAAATAAAGAAATGCGGCGTTGCGCGCCTGTAATCCGCTTGAATACACAGTCTAACCTCAGAATCATTTTACAGTCGTTTCACTTCTCTCGGAGAGGGCTGATCACATTGGTGTCTCCAGAATCGCTCACAACTCACTACGTACGCAGCCATGCCCCCCGAAGATTGTGAAAGCGGATGGTGAGAACTTCGTGGACGAGTTGTCTCGGGCCTGTTTTCCTCGTCGATCGAACCCATCGCCAAGAGCAGGGCAAACTATAAAGCTAGACCAATAACAAGTCGAGGAAACGTAGATTGGGATCAAAATCCATGGAGCGTCTCGCCCCAATTGAGATCGAAAACCCTGAGGTGAGCTGAGGGAGTGGGCGCTCAATTTTCGCGCTCATTCTGAAGAGTGCTACACAAAGCGGCCACATAATATCAATTTTTACCCACGAGCTAGGATTGTGCCTTTAAAGGCATCGCGCGCTAGAATTTTTTTCAGTTTTTTGTGTGCAATCAAACAGTTTTAACTGCCTCACATCACCCACAAAAGTTGAAGCTCTGAAACGCTCCCTTATAAATTATGGGCACCTGAAAACCGCTGTGGGGTCGATCATCTAGCGTTTCTGAGTCGATCAACCACATCACCTTCAAAAAATTTTGATGCAACCGTCAAAAAACATGGAATAGAATTATGGTACAAACTCCGAACACAGGGAAGCTTGAAAAGGGACAGTGACCAGGTTTTCAAACGCAGGAGAAGTTCAAAAACCATTTTGACGCGATTTTCAAATTCGTTTTTACAAGGCATTGAACTGAGTTTTCTCAACTAATTGAGATTTTCCAGGGGCTCTTCCAACATTTTCGTTCACTAAACAGGCCAAGCTATAGAAAAACATGAAAAACAATATGTGGTGTTCTGCGCGTACGATGTCTTTAATATAAATTTGGAACAAAGATGGTGACAAGTTGTCTGGGATGAAGCAATTGCGTCGAGAATGCTCCCAACCATTCGTCACGCAATTCGCAAACTGCGTCAGAATCCGCAGCACACCGTGTCAAAAGCCACCAAGAAAATGACGCGAAATATGCTGTTATCAACAGAGAGCGGCATTTGCCGCTTAATTCCGCGGCACTTCAAATCTGCGTGATTTTTTCGCCAGCGGTAAAAACCGCGATACTCTGGTATGCTCAACCATGTGCGGCATTCGCCGCAGTTCTAGAAGTATGAAAGCGGGTAGGAGAACGGAAGTGCCAGTACGGTTCATCTATGAAATGTGCTGCACTCGACTCTTCAACAGCAGCCGTCCAGCGACGCCACTGAAGAATCCTCATTGCCAACAGGAATAACCAACCGCTCCAAGAAGATTTGACGTCTGGAGGATCCGAAGAAGTCCGTGCTGCGACACCCTTGTCTAACAAAGGGTGCTGTGATGCTTTTGTCGTTGTTTCGGGGACACGAAAGGTCGTGCTACCCCACCTAGACCACTTGCGCGACTCTTCTAATAGAGGTGTACATTGAAGATAGGTATCTTTCTTATAGGGAAAAAACCGTAATCAACAAGAAAAAGCTGGAAAACTGTTAGCTTAGAATTCTAGAAGTAATTCGACGTCGAATGCTGTCCACTTGGAGCACGAACTCTTTTAAAAAACTCGAAAAGCTTATGGGAATAAGGGCATGCTCTACACAGATTTGAATACGACGAGCGCCAGCCTTTTTTGTTTTGCAGTCTATTGGTTTTCATGGGAACTCAGTTATGAATGCTGTAATTGCATTGTTTCGCAGAGGTGTCAGCCATTAACCGAGAAATTTTGGATGCAACTGAAAGTCTGATGTAAACAATAAACAAGGAATACGGATTTAGTATGAAGAATTTTCGTCTTGAGACCATCACCCATTCGCAACCTCTTCGTGATGAAAGTGTGGTTTTGGTTAAAGGCAGTGTCCACGATAAAAATCGTTTTCGAGTTTCCACCAGGAAACGAAGGTCTAGAGCCTGACTGTTTCATCATTGAAGAAAGAATCATGAAAAATGCTGCAAGACATCCAAAATAAGCTCTTCTTCTTGAAAACCACATTTCAACGGTGGACCAAATGCGCGGGCATGGACCTGAAGTAGACAGCGTGTGCAGATGCGCCCCAATACTAAACTCAACCGCGCTCGCGCTCCAATGCTAATGTAGAAGCGGATCAAACTGTTCCTCGGAAAACTCGACCGCGAGCGGAAGGCCTAGCGCGAGCGGACTTAGGAGCCGTATGGAGCTCTTTCGGGCTCGTTTTCGTTCATTCTTTCGACCCCAGTGCTCCAATGAGACCCTGAACCTTCGATTTCCGGCCAAAAACCGAGGACGAAATTTATCGTGGACACTGCCTTTAAAGGCATCGTACGCGCAGAAAACCATATACTACATATTTTTCAATGTATCTGTGTAGCTTGGCCTCTCTAGCGAATGAGAATGTCGAAGGGGACCGTGAAAAACCTTCTTTGCGAAGAAAAGTCAATCGGAACATACTTGTTAATACGACTTTGAATTCCGCGCCAAAATAGTTTTCGAAGTTTTTCTGCATGTGAGGTTTGTGCCATAACTGTTTTTCATGTTGTTTGTTCGCATCAGCATTTTATGAAAAAGTGCTAGATGACTGGTGAAAACTTGTGGCGGATCATCATCTTTAACCCTTTCCAACCTCATTAATCTACGATTTTGACGCGCCGAACCTCACCGGTGTGGTGTACCGTGATCATTGATGAAATTGAGCCTGAAAAATGGAAAGTGAATCCCAGCGCGTTCGATGCCTTTAACTAACTGCTTGCAACTGAAACAGTGCGTTTCAATATTATAGAACCACCTTTGATTTTGACAATTTCCCACTTGTGTCAAGGAAGGCACTGGAGTATGGTATAGGTTCTGATCAAAGATGACCAAAATTAAGATGCCAAAATTCGGAAATTGATGTAAAAAATTGGGCACGAGAATTTCGCTCTCGGGTTTCAAAAAGTGCTAATGACCCAAAATACGTGGGAGCGGTTTTCAGAAGGCGGAACATCAAAAAAGTCCGGAAAATTTGTTCTTTTCCTGATTGCTACCGCCAAAATATGTATATAGACCCAACATTTCTGCATTCCGCAGCATTTTGCGAAGAACGGTTTTCGTAGAGCGGAACGCGCAAGGCCAGAAATGTACGAAACAGCAGCTTTCAAAAGGCGAGGCGCGAATTTCGCTCATCCCTAGTTCACACATACAACAAGCATGGTGTTTTCACGGGAAGCGTACATGCGTTAATGGTTTTGAGAAGGAATTTCCGTGGATCGCTGATTTTTTCTGCCGGTCGTTCGAACGAAAGATCGCCGATCAGCGCTGTCGCTCCAGATGCATGATTGATGCGGTTGATTACCGATCAGGAAAAACATTCGAATTACATTATTTTCCTTCTGACTATGATGCTTGTCTGTCCAGTATCTTTCGTTATTCTACTTCACAGCTCCCACCCAGTAGGAAAGATCAGAATTGTTGTCTTCTTTAAAGAAAGAGCTGAGCTATACGGGCCGTTCATGACCATCTCCAATCATGAATCAGGCAAAGAGTCATCAAATGCGCAACAGTTCTCGCTCGGTTATTCTGGCTTCGCAAAGGCTAATTTTGAAAAAAAAACTCATGATGAAAGACAATACAAATACACGAACATGACAGCACCAAGCAGTAGCAGTAGAAAGATGTAAGCAAGCACGCTAGCAGAAATTTCTGGAAAAATCTCGAAATGTCGCGCGGGGTCGCATCGCTATAGCAGTGCGTTATGGATCACTATTGGATCCACTGAAGTAGAAGGATTGAACAAATCGAGAAGTATTTCGGATAATCGGAATCCGAATCATGAAGCGATTCCTGGTATATTTCGGTGATTCGGATTTCGGTCCGATTCGGCTTTCGAACCTTTTCGATGATTGAGATTCCGGTTCGGTTCGGATGTGGCGTTTTTTCGGTGATTCGCATTTTGAGTCGCCAAAATTTTAAATAAATCGGACGGATATCCGAAAATATCCGAATCGGGTCCAATTTACAGTCGAAATCACAATTATATATTGATATTATATTCAGAAACTCAGCAAGAAGAGCAGTGAACTACAATGCGATGGTTTGGCATGGCTGTCGGAGGGATTCTGACCACGCCAAAACGTGAGGGTATGTCTATGCTTTAACTGCGCGAAGGCACAAGACCGGAACTGAGAACGGAGAAATTGATTATTCACCATTGAATGGCGATAATCAATTGCTTATAACTAAAGACGTCCAGAAACGAAGTCGGAAATCAGATGAAAAAGATGGGGAAAGATGAGAGCTGTGTTTGCGAGGACTCCAACAAGGCGGACGTTTTTTCTTAAGCAGTTTGCGGGCTCCCATCGAAGCCAACATAGCCATTCTCTTCCTGCTCCTCGTCTCTCCTCACTAACACCAGCGATGAGATGTTTTCAAGTTGGAAGCTGTTCAGAAATTCCACAAACTACCAAACACAGTGGTGTCAGGCCGAGCCGACGTATCGATGCTAAAGAGAATATGCTGAACGACTTTGAACGACGCCTTCATATGCGAAAACAGCCGATTCGTTTTGGAGCCACTCATTGTCAGTAGGAATCACATAGGGTGAAGAAGAAGGCCAGTTTAGAAAATCGTACGCCGAAACATCTTCAATCTCCACACAGTGCGCTCAAACGTTGTTTTATCTAAGAAAATCTTCTCAGAGGTCTTCAAACGGAATCTGCTTAGCTCGGTTCCGCCAGCTATAGAAAGTGTTTTGAGGAAGCTCAGAAAGCCATGCATTGAGAATCAGTCAAGATTAAGGCCAGGACCCCGTAGTTGAGTCGAAATTACCGAATGATGTCCATGCACAGTGCGTGTCATAACCATAAGATTACCCCTAAAAACAGCATTACCGGACAAACGAGAGCTCCAATCAGATCGTGACTATGTATGATTTCGGATTCATCGTGGATATTAATGGCGGAGTACATGCTTGTGGCTTGATGCATCAATTTAGTGATTCACAACATTTTATCGATTAACACACCGTTTCGTAACCATAAGATTGCCCACTGTAAATCTATTTTCTCTCTGTCAAATCATCACAACTCGGAATCTTCAGAGCTCATTGGCTTCCCACGTTCACGTGCAATGTGGAGGGGCTGTTAAAGCTCAGCCCCAGCCAGGTTTCAAGTGCGGAAAATCTTGTGCCGCTCTAACTTTCCTTGAAGGCAGTGGTCACGATGAGAAACGCTATCAAAAAAAAAACTTCAAAAATCAGCTTAGATCGAAAACAGCTCAAAAACGATGAAGGCAGCGCGGTAAAAAACGGGCTAAAATCAGAGTTTCTGGGGCCCAAAGATGTCAGTTCGTGCACACGTGCACAGCGCCGCCCAAAAAGATCGCAGTCTCACGCCTAGCATTCAAAAGTCATCGACACTCAGAGGAAGAAATAAATGCAAATGTAACGTCAGCATGAATCGTGAAGAGACTTCGCGTTCACTGTTGAAGGTTGGCGCAAACTCGGTGCCATATGCTATAACATATGTAGGTGCACCGAGTTTGCGCCAACCTTCAACAGTAAACACGAAGTCTCTTCACTATCCATGCTAATGTTATGTACCTAAGAAAAACAGTTGAAGAATCAAAGCTCGCACTTCAGTCAATATTTTTGACTAGATGAGTGCATAAATATTCGAGCAGGTCAGTGCGAAGGTTGATGTTCATTAGTTGAAATTCAATTTCGAGCCAGCTGATGTTCTAGATATTAGAGATCATCGATGCCGATGATGTGGAAAAGGGCTCGTCCACCATCAAAAGACAAGAGAAATAAGGTTTGAAATTTGGGTCGAAATAGCGGTTTTCTCGCGATTTTTTCTCATATGTCCTTCTACTTTAAACCCATGAAAGGGTTTAGAGAGGGAAAGAAGACAAGCATATTTTATCGCGACCACTGCCTTTCATTGTGGCCTTGAGGCTCCGTCCATACGTGGCGAGAGCGTGCGATTACGCAAAATCGATTGTCATCGTGGACACACGATTCGCTAGCCTCTCACAGGGGCGCCTTCTCGCGCGCCCTCGCTCGCTCGCTCTCGCGCGCCTACGCCAGCACCACGAAGCAAGCAGCAGGTTTCAAACCTACTGCCCTATCACTACAGCGGGTGGCATTAAGCATGTTGCAAAACTACTGCTCTTGCTTCCCATAATCACACCACGGAAGTCGAAAACCGTGGGAAATCATCAGCCGTTGCGCCGATTCGAGCGGTTGATCACCCGATCAAACGTTTTCAATCGAATCAACAGGAGATAGAGAGTGTTTTACTGTGTTAATTTGCGGGCACGGGCTGCTCCGGCGTTGAGGAGCGTCGAGAGGCGCACAACAGCGGGAACGCCCGCTCTCGCCACGTATGGACGCTGCCTCATCCCCAAAACGAATGGAAACTGTGGATCATTCCCTCGAACTTTGATCGCAACGATGTCGCAGAAGTTTCCATAGGGTTGAGGATGGGTCTACGATTCGGCCACGCCGGGTGCGGCGTGCACGTAAGCGAGCGTTAAGGAGGGGTTGGGGCGGGGTTTGGGACGTCGAGGCGTTTGATGATCGCAGTGCGAGGGCTGGAGATCATCAATCAATAGTGTCTCAGCGGAGTTTCGGGTGCCCCATCCTTCTAGGTACGGTCGGCGAGGGAACGATTTTTCAGTGTTACCCCACTTCCTGTTCAGCACTCGCGCTGCCATCATCAAACGCGCCGGCGCCCCAAACCCTGCTCCAACTCCTTCGCAACACTTGCGTGCGCGCATGCTGCCCCCATATTTACGCGACCTTAACCAGTCTCGCATTGTCCGTGGATAATGACGTTGAATTGCCGGAAGGCATTGTCTTCGTGAGTTGGGAACACTGACCTCGGCATCAGTTGACCTCCGCAAGTCATTGCATAGGCCTAATGCTTATCCAACAACCTCTAAGAAACTGAATGGAAGTCACATATGTGGCGCGAGCTTAGCAAGTTATCTTTTCATGATTATTCTAGAGCTCGTGTGTCAAAAAACTTTTCAACAAGTTACACAATCTTCTCCTCCTGGAGTGGCATGCATGAATGTGGCGGCCAGGGTAGGGAAACGCAACTTCACGTGCACGCGTCGAAACTTGAATTCAACTCGTGGCGCGTGCGTGCGGCGCAGGGCGGCGTTCAGAATTTTCGCTGCGCGATGCGATGGCACATGTCAGCGTGATGCGAAAATCGCGTCGCGCGGAAATCAAGGTGTGGACGGCGCGCGAACGCTAGGCGACTACGCAAAATTGCGTACCTCCGCAATTTTTCGTACCCAAGCACAATTAATCAATATGTAATCTTCATCTGTTTATTTCAGTGTGAGGTAATTCTCTTATCTCCTATCTGTATCTTTTATCGCACCTTTTTGTTTTCGTTATGAAAACTTGCTCTATTAATGACAAAACAATCAAAAAGACATCGGTAGCGAATGATGCTGAGATTTTTTTTTCGGATTTAAGTGTACAGAATAAGGTGTTTTTCGGTGCAATGAGACTGAATAATGCGCGTGTTGTTTGTACACCGTAAACATTTCGGAACCTTCTAAGATCGATTTCGGCCAGACAGACTGAAACTACAGAAAAATAGACGATGAAAACTTACTGGAGGAAAAAGAGTGGAAGACATAGTAATGAAAAGGCTGGAGAAGAATCTAGACGCCCCTGAGTCCCCGCTGATGCAAGAAAAATTATGACAATCGCTTCGCGAACATCGCGTGGCATTGCAGCGCAACGCGATCGACGCGGAGCGATCATCATTTGCGCGTCAAAATCGATGTATCGCGCCTCTTTACTGTGAACACCTAGCGACGACGCGACGCTACGTCGCTTGATCGGTACATAGGCTAATCATACCGTCGCGCCGCGAATGAACTCTAGACGCCGCCTGCGCTCCTTGACCCTCGCTGCCGCATTGATGCATGCCACCCCTGTAAACAATTGCGTTTGAGAATAATTCTTCCGAGAGTTGGAAAATGAGCCCTTACTTCGCAAAAGTGCAAAAACTGCATATTGAATTACGAAAAAGGGAGAGGGGGAACACACGCTACTCGAGTTCTGGTTTCAAACAACTAATTAAAACAGACGACCTCGTTTGGAAAAGATAGGATCCTGTGAATTTAAATTTGAATGCAGACATAGAGAAAGATACTGGCAATCACTATGACAGAATAATATGATGACAACAAAAATTTTAGTGCCTTCGAAAGTCGTATTCATGTTCACGACATGAAATATCCAACACATTCCTCGTGGCCATTTCTCGCTTGGGCTAACAACTAGTAAACCGATGTCGCCCAAAACGTTGAGGTTTACTCTGTCTGCTCGAGTGGCTTTGGTCGAATGTAACCGTAATACCGAAAACACTGAAATACCTCGCGGACTTGATGGTATACATGGATAGCTATTTATTTATTCAATTGTTCTCTCAAAGCATTTTTTTAAAGTTTTCATATCCATATCAATTTCTGTGGTGAGAAAGAGTTCGATTGGAACCTCCGTGACGTTTTCACACAACTCAATTAGGGATGGTTCCATAGGAAACGATGATCGATATTCAATCGTGACCTGCACATGTTAGGATGACCGGAAAGCTATGTCGTTTCTGCTCATGTCAATACTTGATTTCATTTATCAGCTCGTTGTTCGGTTCAGAGCCTGTAAAGGATATTGTGGGGTTATGAGGTCTTCTTGACTTAGAGAGAATTGAATTACATTCTTTGTTAATTTGTTCAAAATGCCAACCCAATACCAAAAGAGGTATGTACACATCCGGCATTGCATGCAAGGGGAAGTAACGCAACAGTTGCTACCAAAAAAGATTCGTGATGTTTGTCCAAAGGCATTAGACTTTGGTATACGCCAAAAGTGATTTTCCAAAGTCAAATCGGGTAACTTCGGTATTTCCTACTCGTATCTGTCAAGAAAACCATCAACGTTAGACAACGACGTGGTAATGGCGGAAGTGGAAGCAAATCCGTTCCAGACCATCAAGGAATAACCGGATAGTCTCAATCCACCTTGGTCAACCATCCAAGAACATTTGAATAGGATCAGATTAGGATAGTAAGCAGAACAGTATGTGTTTGTATTCAGCGCAAGAAAACGACATTTCTTTCCGGTCCCACTAATATATATTCAGGAAACATTTTTTAAAAGTAGCCTGAAATGTAAAAATAATGGCAATTCCAAAGAATCAGCGAAGATAGCTCAATTTTGCATTGATTCGAGGACCAAAATCACGGCACCCAAGTAATTTTCTAATCCGGCCGGTTGTGGGGCGCACAAATTTTTCAACTGGAAGGAGGGGCCGCACTTTTCGTGGACCGGTTCAGGGGTGTGCATTTTCCGTTTACCAATTTACCGATTTTCGGGATTTACCGGTGTTTGAATCTAATTCAGACCTCTTGCTGGGACGGGTCTTGTGCGCCCGCCTTCTTACCGTTTGCCAATCATGGCAGCCTCGGCATACGGTGTGCCGCGCTCGCCGCGGCGACGACGACACAACATCGGTAAGGCAGCGTCCATACGTCGCGAGAGCGGGCGCTCCCGCTGTTGTGCGCCTCTCGACGCTCCTCAACGCTGCCCGCAAATGAATGCAGGCAAACACCCCCCACCTCGTGTTGATTCGATTGGAAACGTTTGATCGGGTGATCAATCGCCCGAGTCGGCGCAACGGCTGATGATTTCCCACGGTTTTCTACTTCCGTGGTGGGATTATGGAAAACAAGGGCAGTAGTTTTGCTACAGATTTAGTGCCACCTGCTTCAGTGATGGAGCAGTGAGCTTGAAACTTGCTGCTTGCTTCGTGGTGCCGGCGTAAGCGTGCGAGAGCGAGCGGGCGAGGGCGCGCGAGAAGGAGCGCCTATGAGCGGCTAGCGAATCGTGTGCCCACGATGATCATCGATTTTGCGTAATCGCACGCTCTCGCCACGTATGGACGGAGCCTAACGAGCAGGCCGATCGAGTGATCGGCGGAGATCATGCAGAGCAAACCACTATTGGCACACACATCTAAACTCCTTTTTGAGCAAAAACATTGGGGTATCTTCGCACTGACCTAAAACGTTTAAGGATCATGCAAACTCTGAAAACCTGGAGTGGGTAATATTCCTTCCTTTGTAGGCAATGCTTTAAAAAACAAAAGTTTGAATGAAAAAGCATAATAGTATGTGATCTAAAAGGTTATCAACATTCATATGTTTGAGAAGCGACATAATCCAATTTTCAATCTCTCAATTCAAGTCAGAAATGCTCCCACCCAGGGGTTTCAACCCCGTGAGAAAAATCGAAGAATTTCTCACACCCGTGTCAGAAATGCTCACACCCAGGGGTCCGTGTAAGAAATGCTCCCACCCCGGAATTTCAGCCCCTTGAAAAAAATCGGAGAATTTCTCACACCCGTGTCAGAAATGCTCTTCAAAATCATCGAGTAATCCTTGTTGAAAATGAGCGGAGGCGCTCCAGACCTGATCGAATGGAGAAAGTCAAAAGATGGTTAGAACAGATTGCATCGCAAGCTCCTAACAACGATAAATATCCATGTCAAGATCATTTCTAACATCGGTATGGATCAACCTTTGCTTTGGGACCGGACTGCCCCACACAAATAACAAAGCGCCTTAATTTCGATATGTTTGATGGCATTACATGGATTCGCTAGTGTTTTTCTCAAAACTAAGTTCAGATGTATGTATCGGTAGTCATTTGCTCTGCATGATCACGGCCGGTCACTCAATTGGCCTGCTCGTTATCGATGTTGAGTAGTCGTCGCCGCGGCGAGCGCGGCACACCGTATGCCGAGGCTGCCATGATTGGCAAACGGTAAGAAGGCGGGCGCACAAGACCCGTCCCAGCAAGAGGTCTGAATTAGAACCCGGTGTTTTTCGGAAAAAATTGATCTACCGATTTACCGATTTTTTCTCAAAAATTTCCGAAATTTTTACCGAAAAGGAAAATGAGGTGTTTTTCCCCCAGTCCGCCTACTTCTTACTCGTATTTAATTGTTTTGCTACTGTTATGACATGCCTTTGGCGCGATATTCTTCTTCATCCTTCTTTTCGTTATTTTTCAACTCTTTGGTACTTTTTGAATGTTCAAACAATCTCTTCACCTTTTGTACCACGCAATTCTTTTTATCGCGACACTACTGTGAGAAGTACATATCGTCAGGAAAACCTAAACAGGCAGCAGCGACCGTTTATACATACGTGTTAGGATGTGTTCTACCAGTTTCATCATGTTTACACGTCCCAACTTTGTGCGTATTCAGCACGCATTGGGCTAACTGCAGGTTAGTTGCCCGATAGTCTTCACTTAACGGCTGCGCAGAGATGCGAGGACCGGCGGCACGCCGCCGATCCAGAGGCTTGGGGTGTGGTCTGAACTTGACGCGGCGTTTGGCACCAAGGCTTCGCGGAATCGCAGCGCCGATAACGCTAGCTTCGCTTTTTTTACAAATTCATTTTCAGTAAAGTTATTATGCCTGCACCGAAAACAGCAGACAGTTTGCGGTAGTCGCATTAATCACAACTGTCACACGTTGGAACAAAAACTAGTAGAACTAAAAACCAAAGTTGGAATAAAACGGCAAAAGGTCTTCAGAAGTTCGAATTTATGGACAAATCATAAAAAGAGGCATCAGTCGATCGACGGCAGCACTCTACGCCGGCGATGAAAATGGTTAATGGCAGTGTTCACGATGAAAAAAGGTTTCGAAATTCCACTAGGATTGGGTAATGGAAGGGCACACTGTAACGTTAACGTCGAAAGAACGCATGAAAACGAGCCAGGAAGAGCCCCAAAAGAGCCTGAAGTTGCAACTTCGAGCGCATTGAAAACCCCAAAAGCGCATCACACGCCCACCGACGTGAACAAATGAATGCTCGAGATCGTGAGATGAGCGATGATTTTCAATCATTAGCCCCGTTCTTCCCTTCATTTTCAGCTTCTCTCTTCACTCAGGTCAGCTCGCATAGATCGGTTGCAAAAGACGGAAGTTACAAGCCTCGGACAACTCGTTCACCATGTTTCCATAGCTCAATCTTTGAGGGGCCATACCTGCGGTCACAGAAGGTCTTGTGAGATTTCAGAGACATCATTGGAATCACCATAGGACCGTTATCAAGATAGGCGGAAAAACTGAAAAACGATTTTCATCGTGAACACTGCCTTTAAGACGCGATGGAAAAAAACGCTACATGCGCGCTGCTCGCTTCCGGCGTTGCTCATGGGAGCGTTGCTGTCGCAGCGGCAAAAACACCGCGAGGTACCCGCGTCGCTGTCGCACGACACTATGCTGACCTTGTCCGCTGCTTGGCGTCCCGATTCTCCATCTTTTCCCTGACGCAGCGAGAGTCGCCGCTGTGCTACTCTGCAGATCGCTTTACGGTTTGGGTGAAGAAAAAAGTTGTACTCACTGCCGAGCACGTCATGATTTGTCAACGGGCAACAAACGTGATGAAACACATATGGATAAATGGTCGCTGCTGCCTGTTTAGAAGGCTCCCATATCGTCAAGGCTGCGATGACTAAGCCGAGCGGCGCTGAGTTGAAGCGGGCGCGGCGCGCGCAGCGTGCATCAGATTGCCCAGCCACTGTTATTCGAGTGCTTTCGTCAGCCTACTGCCCATATTGCTGTTAATTTAAGGATGAAGAAATCGAAATATGCTAGGGATATGTTCAGCAGGCTAGCAGAATCACCTGTTGCGGGTACAATCTAATACAAGCCGCGCTGCACAGCCGCGCCCGCCTCAACTCAGCGCCGCCCGGCTTAGTCATCGCAGCCTTGACGGTATTTTATTCGGAAATGTCATCAGGTCTGCAACGCAGCAGAGTCCTGAAGCAGATATTTCAGGAACCTGGAAAAATTTTTTTTCGAAGCCCCCAAACATAACACTGATTCAACTGCAGTTCTGAAACGACGCCATTGTGACATCATCGTACCCGCACCTTTTCTCACTGACCAATAACTACTTTTGCGCGCCTCCTGGCACAGCCGAGGCCGGAAGGATGTTTTCCTTAGCTGGCCTGATTTTGAGTGACTAAAGAAAGGCTTTGAAGACAGAACATTTCGAAATAATATTTTTCCTCAAGAGAAACGTCCCGCTGATCGGGCTCAGCCGTTGAGATCCGTTCAATATGTAAAACTCACTCACTATTTGCACTATCCTCATGCATTATTGAAAATGTAGCACAAATATTATTTTTGTGCTATCGTATGGGACATGTATCAAATTCGAAGTCAGAAATTTTTCCGAATTTTCCGTTTTTACCGCGTTTACCGAAAAAAAAAATTCGGTAAGAATTCCTTACTGACAGACGGACCCCATATATGAACGTGCAGTGGGTCCTGGGTAGCATCCGAAAAATTTTAGAGAACACCCTGAAAATCCCCGAATGATTATTCTTACCCTCTCGCGGAGCAAGGGAAATGCGTATTCCTGGAACACCAGGAGCATTAAAAAAATTCCAAGCACGGACTAGTTCAGCACTGTCGAACACTTTCACCAACTAAAACCTGGTTTTCCAAGTCATCGGAGCAATCCCTGGTCAGCGGAAAATACAGATTTGTGCGAGGAAGTGGAGCAAGGAGGGGCCACAATAAGCTCAGTGGACGTCTCACAGAATTGAGGGGAGTCCGACTGTAGGCGGGAGGTCAGAAAGCCTCGAGAAGCCATACAAAAGGTGAGCTATGATATGAAAAAAGTGCGAAAGGTTTAATCAAACTCGTCACTCCTTAAGTATAAATCAAGAAGACTGTAGAGTGACGTGACGGTGACTCGATGACAAGGATTATTGATGACGGTAATTATGCAGAAGCACAAAATTTTCGTTTGAATATGGTAGTACTAGACATGTGTTTTTGGTTCTCAAACGATGAATAAATAAATTGCATCTCGTATTTGCAGAATGAGCTGCTTCATATTCGGCATCCTTCAAGTATTTTAAGAGATTCACCAATTTAGGCCTCTTTCAGAGTTCGATCGCTGTGCGACGCGACCGAATGAAAACCCTGCGTATCGATCTGTTCGCGTCGCGCGATCAGGTCGCAGGCCTTTCAGACAAGATAGCGGAGAAAGTCGCCCAATCGCGCGATTGGGCGACTGGCATTGCCAGATCGCGTCGCCGTGCACTGCACGGCGACGCGACCGGTCGCGGCGACCGCTTAATGCACCCTCGTTCAAATTTCTCTACTTTTCCCCGTTATTTCTACTTTTTTATTAGTTCTGTTCTTTCAGGCAGCTTACCCGCATTCTCGACTGCCGAGGTATGTAGTGATTCGCATCGCGGAACATCTTCTATTTCTTGGGAAAAATAATTTTTAAATTCATTCTCTGTTTCACTTCAAGAAATTCGAAGAAATTCACTAGTTTATTCATCTATATTATTCCTCTCCCGCATTATTGAGATCACTGCTTCTCATGAAAAAATTTTCCAATAATCATTTGTAATTGTTAAGCGTCCATGGGTGTGTTGAACTCGTTTTGAGGGTGGATTTTTGTGCTCTGATCTTTTTTCTTATTCTCTCAGTTCTTGAACTGCCGCACCAATTATAAATCTCAGGATGCACGACACAAACCACGAAGCTTTCGAATAAAAAAAGAGAAAAAAAACAAAAAAAAATCGTTATCGAAGACATTAAGCACCACCCACGGCCAGCAAACCCTTACAAATAATTTTTCACAATATTTTCCATACACAGATGAATGCAGCAAATAAACAGCTGTAGTTAGCGGTATTTAATCGCTGTACTTATTCAAGCTGACTATGCGTCTATTAGAATGTGTACGTGAAAGTGCGTGATCGCCAACTTTCGCGATCGGGCATTCACACTTCCAAAGCCTGCGATTTCCACGGCGACGCGACGGTCGCATCGCCGTGCACATGATCGCGTCGCAGAGCGATCGAACTCTGAAAGAGGTCTTAGTCGGGCATCTTTTGTCTGAACATATGGTTTCCGTTTTCGATTTAGTCTGACGCATGCACCAGGCGGTTGACCGTGGGGGTTGGCGGTATAGGTAGTTGTACAATTTCGAAAAAAATGTCGAACGAACGAAAATCAAAAAATTTCGTTCGAAATAATTTCGACCGAAAAAAGTCTAACGCATGCACCAGGCGGTTTTTCTCATTTTTTCTTCAATTTTTCAATTTTTTTTTCAATTTTTTCCAATTTTTATTTTTCGAAATTCGCTGGAAAAAATTTCGAACAAAGAAAATTTGAAAAAAAACCGTTCAAAAAAGTCTCGAAAGCACGAAATTCAAAAAAAATTTCGTTTGACGAATTTTCGATCGAACGAAAACGAACGAAAAAAAATCGAAAAAATTTTCGAAAATTTCGTTCGTGTACAATTATAGTTGGCGGCCTCACTGGAGATGGGGTTTCGATTCGCGCGGGTAATCCACCGTCGCAGCGCCGTCCATTCATAAGACTCAAGTTATCGCGCGAACTCTGAATCGTACGCACACCCCACATTTGAGTACATCACTACAATTTTCAGCCCTCATTTGAAACCAAGCATACAAATGAGGAGACAGAGCAAAACTATTTCACCGAGAAGAATGTTCAAACATTTTAATCGATTCGTCGAGTGAACATTGAGATCAACGATGCTTGAGAATTACTGAATTTTTCTCCCTTGCGATTACACTTTTAATGAAGTTACGTAACCTAAAATTTGCCTGAAATTCTGAAAAGCCAAATATTGGAATTTTTCGAATAAAATCAAGGATTGCGATGCTGAGCAAATCGATTTTTTGAACGAACAGAGCGCAGGTCGATCTCAATTTAAGAATTGAATATTGTAAAAAGATTGATTTAATTCCTCATGAGAATAAAATATCCGAAAGAAGGTGGTTTCCCAGTGGATCAAATATCTCAGGCGATTCGCGGCCCCAAGCCGCCTAACAGTTCGGCTCGTGTTTCCCCATTTTCCGGGCCACTGCTGTTGCTATCCGAGCCACTGCTGTTGCCGTCCGGGCTAACTGGAGGAGCCCGCACAGCAACAACAGTGGCCCGGAGATTAAGGAAACACGAGCCGAACTGTCAGGCGGCTCGGGGCTCAGAATAGCCTGAGATTCTCAAAGACCATAGAGTGAAAATCTTGAATGAATCGAATTATCGATTTATTTCGATCAGCTCTGGTGGGTATTAATTTGTATATGTATGTATGTGAGAAGTAAAGAGAAGCTCGAAAAACTTTCGAATCCTTCGGAAAAAAGCGATTGAGGACAAAATCGAAATGAAGGGCTTGCAAATACATCTATTGCAGCTGTAATGCTGCAGTATATAGGCGGATGAAACATGGGAGATAGGGGATGTGGAAGCGCTCACTATTAGCTCAACTGCCCATGAAAGCACTTTGTAGATAGATGGGCGGAAATAGAGAATTGAATATTTCCACCATGTCTGTAAAAATTGTATGCTTATGTAAGCGCATCAGTTTGGAATATAATTTGACGTTTGTTAGACTAAGTTTTTTTTTCCAGACTGAAGATAATATGCCATCTGCGGAACTCAGGAATTAAAGAGTAAAGAAGCACTCTCCTCTAGTAAGAAAGGAGAAGCAACCTGCTGCTTCTGCAGAAAATCCGCTATCAAGCGACCTGGGTGTGTTGTCAGGGTAAGGACATCGAGTACATCGGGAATCAGGAAGGGGGCCACTAAAAGCCAGCTAAATCGCTAATCTATGTTGCAGACGTTTTCTTCTTGTATGCACGGCAACGTCTGCGGCGTTTAAATCATATGGCTGTTCAGAAACTTGGAATATTAGACTTGAAGCACAATAAGGCTTACGCTTACAGGGTGTTCCATAATTATTGGCGCGCAGATATTGACGTGTTTTTCAAACCCTACACTGGATTTCGAGAATAATGGGAATGGATACCAATATTCAAACTAGCTTTAAAACAGAATAGTGGCCAGATCTGATAATATCCGCCATCTGTTCGAATATGTGCTCGAAGTAGTCTCAGGAAGACGTCGCAGCAGTCACGGAGGTAGTCGTCATTCATTTCATCCAAGGCTTCTTTGAATACGGCTTTCCAGTGGGCCACTTTTGCATGTCGATGATCACAAAATCTCAGACTCTATCAGGGACCAAACTAGAAAGTCCAGCGGATGCAGGTCCGGCAAGCAGGACCGCAATTCTTCGTGCACGTTAGACTAAGGATAGCACACTTCGACACCACTCTTGAAATGATTTCACTTTGTGTGCTTATACATGGCCAAGTGTGAGGCAGCAGGGTCTGCTACCGCATGGGAAACTCCAACAGCGGTTCAAAACAATCTCTAGACTCGTTTCCCTGCTGACTTCCTTGTTGATTTTCATGTCAGAACCCACGAAAAATGGTGGAGTTCCACTCTCGCTAATGATGCCTCCTAAAACTATTCTAGAAGCCGTACGAGCAGTTCAACCAGTGACATTTTCTCGCAGTTAGACCTTATTGGTTCTTTTAGCTGCTATCCAGTCGTTTTCGCTTTCCTTTATCAACTTCAGACTGATAATTTGTACCAACTAAAAGAGCCATGACGCAATGCGTGACTCCGGTGCAACGGTGGAGGAGCTTCCTGAACTTTCGGTCTCACTTCAGCTTCTTGTCGGCGGACACCAGACAGGTCTGCTCTAAATTTTGTGAACAAAGATTCAGCTTCTTCGAGACGAGTTTCCAGGTGGCTCCCAACCACAGATTCCTTTCTCTAGCATTCCACTTCATCGACAGTCGTTAATTGCGGTAAACTCGGGCACACACCCTCTTGACAACCTTACTCAGACATTCGCTGTTATGAACTCAATACCAATAGCATATGTTCCGCCGAGCACCTGCCGGAACATATCGTATTGGTTGGCGGATGATAACAGCAGACAATTTCTGTTATGAACTCGATACCAATAGCATATGTTCCGGGAACATATCCGTTGGGTTAGCGGAAGATAGAAGTTTCAACCTACTATCAGCTTCCTTTAGGTTTCCAAAACTGTTCTATACCACGAAAACGTGATTTTTCAACACCACAACGTTGAAACGCTCATCGCTATAATTGTACTTTGTTCAAAAACGCTCATAAAGTTTAATTTTACAAAACATTCCTTCTTCTCCGAATAAGTGTTCTACATCAAACATGAACTCCGTCTTCATAATATGCATGCTATTCATCTCGATTATATATAAACTTCTACAGAAATACCTACAAAACAGTATGACATCGGTCTTTGGCTATAAAACAAAACAAACACTACGTATTCTTTTCAAGAGTCGATACAACATTCCCTGATCTATTCCCTACTTTGAGATCACTACAAATCCGTGTGTTTCCTGAAACAGTCCAAGAGCGCTGCGCTGTATTCAGTGCGAGTATTGTCAATACCTGAACAGTTTCCGTGGATTACCGTGAATATACAGTTGGGTTTCGCTCATAGTAGTATATCTAGTTCTCCAAAAAAATCGAGCTGCTGAGATATTCGGGCATGGCGGGTGGCTACTTTCGGTAAAAAAAATAGATACCAACGGGAGAGATTGTAAAAATTTTAGAAATTTTCACAGAATTTCAATCAGGGGGAATTTCAATTATATTCATAAAAATGGTATGGATAGTGAATTAGATCACGGAAGAGAGTTGAAACAGTGTACTCCTACCAGTCTACACCCCCATTCAGATTGGTTCTTTTGGTCTATCGACAAAGCTCAGACCCCACCCCTCCGCAGCTCAGACCCACATGAGGAGCTCCACACCTCGCGCCCTACCCTGACGCGGGTTCAAGCAGCTGGGACAAGAGGATAAAGTGACAGTGCGTGGAGTCTACGACCCCTTATGACAATACGTGAAATCTATGACCTCTATAATGCTTGAAATCTATGACTTCACGCACACGGCAACAAAAAAGTCGATGGTGTGGTAGCGTTTTTTCAGCTTCTTACTTTTTTTGTGTTATTTTCCTACGTTATATTTTTTGTAGTGCTGGCGCAGGCTGTCGTAATTAAACCCCTCTTATACATACATTCGTGTTTCTTTATTGAAAAATAAAGTTATCGAATTAAATCCATGTGAGACTTTGGGTGTGCTTTTGTTGTACGAGAAACACATCGTTTTGCAGTGCCCCCGGTGCTGTTCTCTCCAACATGTAGCCGAAAATTGAGAGTTAGCCGTCGATTACGCCAGTTCCTCCGCTGTGGCGCACACAAGCACCCTGTTCAACGAATATTTTTCAATCTTCTTACCAATTTTGAGAGAAAAAAATCTGGTTGAAAAAAAGTTAACTTCAAGATTAACCCACTCTAAGTACCTGCAGAAGAAAAGGTCATACGAAAATAATCAATAATTACAGCAAGAAGCGAGAAAATTGAAAAATAGGCTTATAAAAGCAGAAAACAGAGAAACAAGGCATAAATAATAGAACGAAACAGAAATCATTCAAAACAATTTTGTCTACGACGCTAGACGCTTACAGCATAAAAAGCGAGCGGACCGATCGTCAACTCGGAAAGACGTTTTTGGTTGGCGGATCATAACAGACAATCGTATTCGTTGGCGGTTCATAACAGCCTCCTGTATCCACCAATACCAACCCTATAGCAAACCAATACACTGCGAACGTGGCCGCGCTTTGGATCGCGGTAATCGATTTTGGTATCCTATTGGTTGGCGGTTGATAACTACCCTGCTTTTTGGTATCGAGTTCATAACAGCAAATGTCTGAGTAGATATGCTAGTACTGATCTTGATGCTTTTACAAGCTATGCCAGAGATTGGACTAAGCTGATGAAGACGACTGATAGCATTTCGGGTATGTCTGAGCTGATTGGCGATGTGTCTCGTCGTGTGCGTCAAATTTTGCTTTGCGATGGTGGCGCAGCACTTCAGATTAGCCTCGAACATTTAACTTGGGAATCAATATTTACACAACAATGGTGAGAAATACAGAAATACAGAGCTGAGACTCGAAGGAATCCAAAAAATTGAAATAGCAAGAAGTTGAACCTTTAAACCCCTGACAAAATGGAAGCCACTTCGCGCGCCAATACTTTTGGAACACCCTGTATCCTTTTCGGAATATCATCGGGTCATTTCCATCGCTGCCAGTCAGAGTTGTTTTATTTATTTTAGAAGTAGAGCAAGTCCACAAGAGAATAATATTTATTTTAATGAACAAATTCTTACAATCCACGGCAAAGGAAGAAAAACGGAAGTGCGAATTCATATTCAAACTATTCAAATTATAGCTTTGGCTGGCTCGGTTCCAAAATGATTATCAATACAACTAAAGTCTTTGGCCCGTGGTAAAGCCGGCGAAAATTTCAGTTCAGCCGAACTGAATCCATGTTCTGAAAAAAATTCAGATGAGCCGCACACATTTCAGAGGTACGTGTTGTAGGATAGCGACCTAGGCTAAACAGAGAAAGTCAGCCACAAACAAGTTAAGCTGAATCACTCAGTCAGATCTGACTGAATCGATTCAGTCAGATTTGACTGACTTCTTGGCTAGAGATGAGAGAAACAGCGTGCCAGGTCAGGAGTGCGCTCGAGACTGTTTTAAGGAGCAAAGGAGTAACTTAAAGGCAGTGTTCACGATGATTTTCGTTCCCGAGTTTTCCACTCAAAACAAAGCGTTGGCCACCGAGTGTTACAGAAATTAAAAAGAAACGGCGAGAAACGCACTAAAACGTCATATTTCAGTGACATTAAACTCTGGCCTCCACTAGTTGTCCAGTTGTATGAACATGTTCACGGTGGTTGTCACCGGTGAAAAATGGAATCAGTCGAAATTGGAAGAATATTCCACGCAAAATAGTTTTAGTTAGGGTCCGAAGAAAAGAACGGAGCAACAGAAAGCAAATAATTGTAAAGGATGGGCCCACAAATGATTTAATTGTCACAACGAACAGTTCCTGTGAGAGTGAGGAGGTTGGGTGAGAGTAATGGATTTCGTGACCTTCTAGCGCGTTTTTCTCGATTCCTTCGTCATTTATGTTCTACCCGGGGGCCAAACAATCGATTTAGCTATCAATCTCAAAATCGAAGATTATCGTGAACACTGCCTTTAAATAATTCAGCTGAGATTTCGGCTTATCAATGTATCAATATCAAAACAAACAGCATTTCATCTATTGAGAAAAGAAGCATGGAGTTGGTCGATTAGTGAAAGACCACGTAGAGAATAATGACCGGTCTTTCTTGTCATCACAGGTATCATCATGCCCCCCTCATCATGGCTTTGCAAGACCGACCGTTTGAATGCAATCTATTGCTCGATACGATTTCGGACTCATCTGAACCCTGTCTGGATCGTTTCGGGCTCGTCTTATCACCCATTCGGATGATCCTGACTGAGTGGTGGGTTTACTACGGGCCTTTATCATAGATGCGCCCAGGATTAACAAGAAAATAATAAAAAGCCAAAAAAGAAAATAACAGAGGAAAATGACTTTTTTATTATAATTAGTGCGTGTATCTACGGTAAAGACTTAAAGGCAGCATACAAGCTCGTAAACGTAGCTGGGATAACAACGGAAATAGAATGGAATGGCTCAGATTGCAACGCCCACGCTTTTCGAAATGTCAATAACGACCCACATTGCCTTTACACGAGTAGGGAGTTGACCTCGCCCCGTATTCCCCCCTGTATTTGCGTTCTCCTCCAAAACAGGAAAGCTGGGCCATCTCGACCGTCGCCGATATACATAGGTATGTGGTTCACTTATTGTACTTATTGTAAATACTACACACAAACGTCGCCAACGGTGGAAATGGCCCCGCACTCCTGTTTCGGAGAAGGACGCAAATACAGGGGCGAGCAGATACAGGGGTGGTCGTTTTTGACTCTTCAAAATGCGCAGGCGTTGTGTTCTGAGCCATACCACTCAAACACGTTTACGAGCGTGTATGTTACCTTTAAGGTGTACTAATTATGTGTAAGTATGGGGAAAAGCCTACCGTTTTTCGACGTTCACGTTCAGTGTTTTTTCTTCGACACTCAGGGAAAAATCACAAAACTGACGTCGATTAGGGCGGGATGTCCGCACTAGGAATCGGGTCAGCCATGGCTACAGGATGCCTAGTGGATATACGCCACAACACCACCACCTTTTCCCGTTGCTCTGCACTGCAAATTGCTTCATAAAGTACAACCGCGGAACCTAGGCTGGAGAACCAACAAAACATTTCCAACAAGAAATTGAAAAACGCATTCAAATACAAACAGGTCAAGTCGAAGAACCATAAGGAGAGACAAAGAGAACAGTCAAGCGCACAAATGAACGATCAAAGCGGAGCCGGCTGTTCCCATTCATAGCGTCACCGCCCTGACAACAACCGGGAATGGAAATACAGCCGCGGCTCCGGCCGAGTTGCTTTTGGCACGACTGTTGTGCCATGATGAGAGATTGATTCACGCAAAATGAGCTGTCCTTCGAGTTCCCACGTGCTAGTTACTTGATCAACCTTCATAGAGCGCGAGTCAAAAGCTTAGGAAGTGTTAGGTCGGGATCACACTACCATCGCGACGATGCGTGAGAAAAAGCGTTAACGACCAATCTTTGCGATGTTCTGTAATGGAGGGAATTGATCACTGCGATAAACGGAACGGCAGTTAGTGTAATAAAATGGGATGGAATAATCATCTGAGAACAATTGACACTAACGGTTTTACCTACATTGCCAAAGATTTCATATCGCCGTGATGATATCGATTCCGGTTTCCACTAGGCCGGGATCATACTCCCAGAGACCGCACTGTTGCTGTCGCTGGTCGCGACTAGTATGATCCCGGCCTTAGGCCCAGAGCGTACTTCCCGCGACGAGCGACGCGCGAGGGCGACAGTGCGTATCAGCAATATCGATTTTCGGTCGATATAGATGACAAACATTATGCCGCGTCGCTCGTAGCAGGAGCTGTGCACTAGGCTAAAGGAGTATGGTATACTTTTGCGGCACACCGTCGCGTCGCTCTGCACAGAGACAGCGACCGCCTGTCACGGATCTCCCGCCCTTCGAATCTGCAGAACGACAGCGACAGTGGCAGCGAAAGTTTCGGCACATTTGCAGGATGTCAGCCCTCCGCGACACGTCGCTGCGACAGACGCGCGACATTTGTTCCTGCGATGACGAGCGTCATGGCTCCGACGCGGGTCCCTCCGCGATTTGTGACAGATTGCATGCATGTCGCTCTTGAAAGCGACAGAGAACACCATATCCCTTAATAGTCGCGGTAGTATCGCTGCGATTTGCATATTAGCTGGAAGTTTCGGCAATGTAACCAAAAGCGGAGGTGTGAAAGGTTTTCAAATGAATACTCCATCCTCCTCCACTCCACGAACTACCGCTCTGCTCATCTAGAGGCTGTCCCAATGAGACTATCCGCCTACGCGGTCGGCATGCGTATCAAGGTATAGAAGGGAAGCTTCTTTTTTGAACGAAATTCTCCATGACGGCAGGCAGCTGAGTGGAATATCAATCAGAAATCAACTAATATTTATGCTAATAGATTCACGAGTGCATAAAATGAGGAGACAGCTTGACACGCACGCCAACCGCGCGGGCGGACAGTCTCATTCGGACTGACTTTAAAGACAGCGTCCGCGCGGAAAACCACATCTGGGTTTTTCTTCTCAAACCAATGTTTGAACCAAGCGGAGATAGTTGTCGAAGCTTGACACCTCAATGTTGCGTATTCGCAACGCTTTAAGCTCGTAAAAACTGCTTCGTGGTCTGAAAAGGTGTTTTCCCACTCGATCATCCAACACGAGGAACAGAAGAGCCACGGCAGGCTCCGAAAGGTCGCTGAAATCCAAAATTCTATTTTCTTTATTCCGAGAGATCCGCGAGTTCGGACGTGTGTATTTAAAGCTTCTTATTTCTGATGGATTATTGACAGCAGAAAGGCGAAAAGAATTGTCGAATCTGAAAACTTAAGGAGGTGAACCAATTTAGCCGTTTAACAATCCGATATTTGTGTAATACACAAGACACACCGGACAGACGTGAGAAACAGGGAGCTGAATGGTTCGGAATTTTCGAACGAGTTTCTCTCAGAAAATTGAGTGTATTGGGTGGCCTCTTTGCGATATATGACAACCTGGTATGCCTACGTGCGTAAAATTGAGAAAAAAAATGAATACGGTTTTTCACGCGTACACTGCCTTTAAAGGCACCAGACACGCTCGGAAAAGCTGTTGGGATAACTACGCTACTGGGGTGGCATGACCCCTAGTTGAACGCCCGCGCCGTTGAAAGCGTCAAAAACTAGTCAAAACGACTAAATTCGAGCAATGCAAGTCGAAAAGTGTCGATAACACCGCCCACGAGCTTCGAAACCTCGCCCCCAAATACAAACTCGTCCAGATTGATTTTTCGAATACGGTCACTCTGGCTGGTTTTTAACGCTTCCAATGAAGTGAGCGTTCTAGTACAGACTGTAGGAGTCTATCGGCTTCTCCATCTCAACCGTTTTGTCGCTAATACTCACTATTTGAACCGCGCCCCGTAAAACGTCCATTTTTACCCGATAACAAAAGCAACCGTCATTCCTCTTGATATTTGTTTACAGTTTTCGTTGGTTTTTTAATTATTTCCCCTTACTACCTGCTCCAAGCATTTAATTTATGTCATAAAATCGATAACACTTTTGAGCGTGTCTGCTGCCTTTATAGAAAGCTTCCTACGATGCGCAATATCGCCGCGATTGGTCGATACCGCTTCATCTCACACATCGTCGCAACAGTATGATGCCGGCCCTAAATATAAGAGTTTCGTGCCGATTTCGATCTTGGGGTTTAAATTGGATGCCGAATCCAAATCCCACATCTCAAATAACACTTCTAGGAAAAAAACTAAAAAGTTTCAGCGAGGGAAAAATTTAATAATTTCTGCAGAAAAAAAACGTCGTCAAAAGACTGCGTCAAAAGCGTAAAAGCGTGTAGTAAAAAAAATTATTTATTTTCAAGCAACGATAACTTATATTCATGAATCGAAGTGATCGGCGCTTTGTTTCCCTCGACACGAAATTGAGTGGGACAAGCGATCAAGCCTCAACACAACCTAGTTCTGCAGCGCACTCTTGTCCATGTCAGCCTCTGCAGCAATCATGGTCCGGTACGGTGAAAAAAGTCCTTCCCTGCATGCGGGCTTCCTTGATCAGAATTTCTTAGATGTCCTCTTCGAATTTCATCACTGGGCAGCAAAGGCCACTGCAGAATATTGACGTAATGTCGACTGAACCATTCTGCTGTCTATGTGGCTGAGTGGATTCCGGTCCTTTCCTGTTAAAATGCTGATGTGCGGGCTGCTCAAATACAATGAGTACATACCTGTATTCTGAGCATTTCCTGGTAACTCACGCATGCCACACGGCTGGTAAAAACACCAAATCAGAGGCACTTCATTTAGTTTAGACATTCTCATTTAGTTGGCAAAGGAACCCTAGAGTTCAACTTGATCTCAAAGCCTAGTAGATGCCCTCGATAGTATTCCTCTGGCGTAAGGTTGTTTAATCATGACGGATCAAAAGGGAGCCAGCACAAATAACTAGATCTACGGATGAAACAGTCCTTTGAGAGCAAATGGGATATTGGTGCGTTTCCTTGAATTATTTCGAGCTGAATACGCTGCCATGATGAGATTTAAAGGCAGGGTTGGACGCGAAAGCCGCATGTTTGAGCCAAATAAGGCCCTCTCTTGTTCATGTTGATTTTTGAGCGTGTAGGAAATGACCGCTATGAAGTATGATGCTCATCAGTGCAATCCAGCGATCAGCTCACCTATCAGCACTTCCTTGGCTTGATCATTCCTCTAAACTGAGTGTTCAATTATTTTCATCGAGGTGGCGGAGATGGGGCACCGTGCGGTTCTGTGACTCCAAAACGCTTGTTTGTAGCAGTTATGCTGCCACTCCTGATTCGTTTTTCACAGTTCCTTCGGCACTGGGAGCCTAACATCCTTTTCACCAATAATTTCACTGTGGAAAGTCACCAAGGATGATCATCGTCAACGCTGCCTCTAAATAAGAAGCCTCTTAGAAGCTGTAATCAAAAAAAGATTGCGGGCAGGGAAGGACTTTTGGAACCGTTCCGAACCATAGCGGGTGCAGAGATTGATGAGAAACTTGTGCTTATGAACAGGGTTTCTTCGATGCTACATATCACCTCCCAGGTACTTTCGTATCCAAGAGAACACTCGCGGTGCCGAGCACTGTGACTCAATAGTGAATGTCATTGTTACTCGGAAATAAGTTTGCTATTCACCACGTTTTGATATACCTCTGGCGGGGGTCTGTTATGGCGTTTTTAGAACTGTGTCTGATCATGAAGTGGCAAGTAGAGTCGCCCTTCAATTTTTGGCCATGAAATCAAGACATGGAATTTTAATAGGTTCTGGCATGGGTGTGAACATTTTGATTTTTCCCTATGTGGTCGGATCCCCAGGTTGAATGAAACTCTGACGTGGGTGCAATTTTTTTTACCCTTACCCAAAAAATATCAAGAAAGGCTAGCCTCATACAGACGGGAAGGCCTGCCAAATTCACTCCTGCGAGGTGACTTTGAGCTCTCAGGTGGACTAGTTCTGGCCGCTCATGGGATCCTCTAAGGTCCACGATAATTAGGGCTTTTTCGTTGCCAACCACGTCGGGAATGGTGTCCTTGCTGCGGTTAGTTACAACTACTGTATACTTGTACGGAGCCCCATCTCTCGAGAGGAAACAGGAAAGGTAAAACAAAAGCCAACGGTTGGTTTACGCTTGTTCGCTATAGCAGCTAATCCGGGGACAATGCAACCGGATAACCCTTTGAGCCGAACCCTCCGGGTCCGCCGGAACCACGTCTTATCGCTAGTTGACTGGCTTGTAGGGATGGTCGTGTTGTCTTGCTGTATGCTGAAACAATTTCCATCATGTTGGGTAGTAAAAATAGATTTATCTACTGTGAGATCCCCCCTCCCCTTTCTTACCCAAAGGAGCCGGATTCATCAACGCGTGTCGTCGGGTAGGGGTAAAAGCGTCGGCACGTTTGATGATTACCTCGTGAATGAATAAAGTCTCGTACCCAAGCAGTGTCGCAGTCGCCCCAGCCTATTAGCTGGGTTGGCCAAGGACGCTGTCGGTTAGCGATCTTCCGCTTCTGCAGGGTAATCTTCAAACATGTCGACGCCTTCACCCGACCCAGCACTGCCGCGTTGATGAATCTGGCCTCAGCACGCGAAGACAGCCTATACATCTATTTTCAAGCATCTGACAACTACTCCTACTTCAACTCCTGTGTCCAACATTATCCTACTCATCGGAAGGCCATTTCTCTATTATTAAACAAAGTCGAGATGGGAAATGTTGCCCACTTATGACACTCATAGTAGGGAAAAAGATCATTATGCGAAATTTTTCGTGGACGACACCTTTGATAGCATGTCCACTCTATGGAAAGAACTAATACTTCCAGTGAATCTGCAGCAGTTTAACGTGTTAGTGCAGCATCCCCTTCCTTGCTAATGTGATCCCCTTTCATCTCCTTCCTGAAATGTATTGATCTGGCTGGGAATTTGAGTGAAAAAATGCTCTTTCGAAAGAGCATCAGCGAAATAGCGTAATCTCATTACGCAGTCAATCCGCTGGACGGCACTCAGTCGACGGAATAATTCATCAAGGAAATGACCAGAAGAAAGAGCAACGAGAAATCATCAAAATAAAGACCTTCGTACGTACGCTGTTATAGATACGGAAGGAGTAAGTGCTACAGCCTAAACCTCTTGGACGATGTGCTCGCACATGAGCGCAATTCATGGTGACAAAAGCAGTAAACAGCCAATTTGAATGAGATGTGGCTAGCTGGACGAGTTCGGTGAATAAATGAATCAACAAAAACATTGTATCGGAGCTAAAGCTTGCTATATGAACAAGACAAGAAGGGACCCTACATTAGATTCGCATGCCACACTAACGAGGTCATGGCAAATTGAGACACATGATCCTGTTGGGTTTGTGAGTTGTTGAGAAGGATCCGAAACAGTGTTGCACTTCAGATTATGATCAATGAATTCGCTAATCAAAGACGGTGGGAAGTTTGGCTTCAGCGACCGCATAAGTCAGACAATGATGATGATGCGAGTTGAGACTGCACGCTGCGTTCGGCCGGGATGGCTTGGTGAGTGTGCAGAATTAACGAAAAGCTTATGCGTCTTGGTTTCAGCTTGAAAAGAAAGGGAAGGAATTGTCCTCCTAGGAGTGAAGGCATCTAGACATGAGATAAAGGTGGGTGATGCGCTCTCGACGATTTTGAGAGAGGAAGCCTGCCTGCAAGAAAACAATCCTCCTCGATTGCTGAGATTGCTTTTCACTTCCTAAAACGAGTTGAGTTGAACTGTGTTTCAATCTGAAAATCACGTCTTCACTCGGAGTGGGGTTCCCGAAATTGAAACGTGTTGTCGTGAGATAAATTGCACACAGGCACGCCACCAAAAGAAACGAAAATGAAGAGAAGCTCACTATTAATAGGCACTTTCAATTCAGAAGACCACTTGACCTACCGGATATCACTTCTTGGGAAGAAAAACTTAAAGGCTGAATTTGGGCTCGTGGGCAACATCTGTCCATATTTCGAGTTTGTGGACGCTATACACACATCTGATTATGCCCTAGTTCCGAGAAAGATGTGAGTGCAGCATTTGTTTACTGGCGTGTCGCAGGTGTTCATGAAAGAAGTGCTTCTGCGAAACTAGTACCATTTCGAAAGTAAACCACCAATGCAGTCGACCTCGGCGATAAAGGATTACGTAAAGTTCAAAAAGATTCAGCACGTGATTGGGTAGGGTCGGATAGTTTGCCCGGCCTGGTTACTCTTTTTCGTTCACCCAGGTCCGGCAAGCCAACACCTGTGTATGACAACAGACAGAAAAATAATCTCAATAAACCTGAAGTCAGACTGAATCGCTCTCCTCCCCCACTTTCACATTCTTGAAAAAGCTTTCGAACGCGATCTTAAAGGCTGTCTTTACGATAAAAGTCGTTTCTCTGTTCCTCCCCCTATCTTGGAAACGGTCCCATGCTGATTACAATGATGTCCCTGGAATCCTACGAGACCTCCTGGAAACGGAGTTATGGCCTGTCAGAAATTCAGCTAGGGGAGCATTGTGGATAAGTTGTCCAAGGCTTTTAGCTCCCGTTTTTTTGCAGCCGATGTGTGCGAGCTGACCTGAGTAAAGAGAGAAGTTGAGAATGAAAGAAATAACGGGGCTTTTGATCAGAAACCATCGCTCATCTTACCACGAATTCAGGGAAACTGTTATAGGACGTGGACGCAGTGGCCCAGTGGGTTGGCTGGCCCACGAAATTTTCACCCAATTACCGGCCGTTTTTCGTCGCCCTTCCGTTCTTAAACTTCTTAAAGGGACCTAAAGCTTACGTTTTAGCCAAAAAAAATGTGTAAGTTTTTTCTTCGTGAACACTGCCTTCAACTAGGCAAACTATTAAATTCAGCAGAGTCAAATTTTTCTTTTACAAAGCAAAAAACTTCCCTGTCTGCCCTCAGATTCGCCCTCTGATTTTCAGGCCAACCGTGGCTATGCATTTCGACCTCAATTCTATTTAGTTTTAGCGACTTTATCACATGTCTCCGTTTCCTCATTTTTTCTAAGTGCACAGTACTAACAGCTGCGCATGAAAAAACGAAAAGCGCTTCATAAGCTCAAAAAAAGCTCAACGAACAGGGAAGGCTATTGATTTCCATAATTTTCCATTGCTGATTATTCTTTCTCAGGGAGAATTCACGTTGATTATGCATCACAGTTACTGTGTATGTAGGTGATCACAGCTATAGATTTCCGAAAAAAAAACAATGCTACTGTGCTTCTCTGGACCTAATTCCGGTCCGCAATTGCGTCTCGAGACGCTTTGCGGCCACACGCGCTCGAGTCGGTCGAGTTTCCAGTGTCATAGCTGACTCGATGTGGCTTTTTTTAGAGTTTTCTCCAATTTTTTTCGATTTCAAGTTTCCAAAACCCACCTACACTTAACAGATCGGCGCCTGCGGCGCTGGAAACTCATCCGACTTGGGAGCGTGCTGCCGCAAAGCGTGTCGAGACGCAATTGCGGACCGGAATTTGGCTCAGAGATGCACAGTAACAAAATGTTTGTAGCAAGGGTAGTAATGACATTCGTGTACTAGACTCATTGTCAACTAGGCAACTCAGAAGCGTTTCATAGCCCTGAATTTCTCGGGAGAGTTGTCGCGCTAATTTTTCCATGAAAAGTGTTTTTATCAAATCCAGGATAAGAATGGGCAGGAAAACATTTTTCGACTAGACCTAGTCAGATAACTGTTCAGTTGAACGCGAATTTCTAGTTTTCAATGCGAGACTTCTGCCTTTCGACAGAACTATATGAATGGTTGTAATAAAAACTGATCGCTTGTTAAAATGAGAGATAGGAAATTCTTAAAATGAGTGAGGAATAAACCAATAATGAGTTCCAGTAGAGAGGAATAGCGTTCAGAGTGTTGCCCTCTGGGGATTAAGCGGCGCAGTCAAACTTTTCAACAAGTCTCCCCGCCTCTGTGCCTCCACTCTCCTCACCATTTTCAGTTCAGCAGGAAGTGTCCACCCATCAATTGCAGTAGAGCCAGTTCGAGAAACTCAATTAGCACAAAGCTGGCAAAATTTCCGTCTAATTGATGGCTGACGATCATCAATTCGATAGCGTTTCACAGACTAGGAACTTTCTTTTCTACCATTACCAAAGTCGGCATTCTGAAACAGTAGCAATCGCCCTTCCAACCTTGACTAAATTTCAAGGGCTTTACTTCGGGTCATGAAGGCTAAAGGGTTTTCGAATCCTGCTCCCTTCCTTCCTTCTGAAGTGATGACATTGACAGTCTCCTGAAACCCGCAGTCAAATTGTTGAGTGAGCTATCAGACCCAGAATCTTTTAAAATATCAGTGGATAATCTAGTACCTGTATTACCCAATGTATCAAGGGCACAGTCTAAGCTCTTGGGTAAAACTTGATATTGTGGCCCCGTCGCCGTGTGTAGCAACACTGGAAAACGCGAAATCAACTTCTCACGCTATCGACGATCTAACGCCGTGGCCCCGACTCGACTAAAATTTTTAAAAGGCTTACGTGTAGCATAGCATTCTCACAATTTTCAGAACATTGGTCTCATTCAATAATTTTCTTACGATAATATAATTTATTCCTCTGCGCCCGTTGATGTATTCATAGTCTCTGACAAAAGACCCTCTCTGCTAGAGCTCTGAAAAATGACGCTTTCCGATCCGATGGGTGTGGGACGGCAGAGTCAGGCGGTACAACTCGTTCGCCACGCCTCATCCTTAGCGTTGTCTGTTTCAGCGCGCATATGGGCATTGCACGAAGTAAACTTGTGTTTTGATTATTCTTGCCTTCTTTAAAACACTTTTCGAGATACTTATGAGAGTACAAAGAACTGATATGAAGCAGAATGTGCTTTGTAGTTTACGGGCGTAATCCGGAAGAAGAACGTATTGAATAATGTTGAGCAATGATCAGAATTAATGCATCAGCGTATAATTATAAATGTTTTTTTTTCTATTCAAAGCATTGTTATTGGGTTGTAAAAACTATCGCGGTTATCCTAATCCCACCACACATAATAAGCAAGTTTATTGAGAAACGCTAGGCGTCTACCGATATTGAACTAAGAAATCAACCTTTACAAGGGTACTCCAAGCTCAAATACTTCTATGTCAGTATCTATTTTTTTATAAAAGCTGTATGCTTCGAATTCCGGTACTACAGTAGGTAACGCGCGCGCGGGGAATTTGAATGATGGGTAATATTGAACAAACCCTGCCAAAAATTACTCAATTCCAACGAGAATGCTTCCCGCACCACCTCAATTCCAAGGAAGATTGAAAACGAGCAAGTTCGGAAGGCATCCCGTTTTCGCCTACGATACACATATATAAAAACTGTTTTATATTGAATAGGTTAGTGTTTTTGTAATCTTACCTTTTAACGCAGTTTCATATCGACGTTTAACACCAAGTTACTAACAAAAGTCAGAAGCAAAAACTTATTCACCCTTCATTCTATAAATCACTCGCGAAGTACTCATGGAACTCTCAAAGTAGTTTTTCCATTTTTTCAACGAGAAAAGGCTGCTCAATTGGCGTATCAATAAAGTAGAGGGTTTACCATTCACAATTTCAATTCATAGTTGAATGATCCACTTATATGCGCACAAGGATAATAAAGTTTTCTTTGACCTTCAAGGATGCTTTCCTAGTCTTCGTGGATGCTTTCCTACAGCCACGCAAACGCGCTCCGGTGACAGCGGCGTGGGGACGAGCTTACCACTTCCACCGCCCTCTGCGTCTCTGCCTCCTTCCAGCCCCAACCGGCCTAAACGTCCGCCACCCCGATCCGATACAGCTCTGTCGGAGAGGGCGGAAAGAAGTGCAAACGATCCTATCTATGAACTCGAGGGAAATTCTTTGAGCATGGTACATAGGAGATGAGGCTAAAAATGCGACAATGTTTCGTTTCTTAGCGAGAAATGTGCTAGTCTAAAGCACCAATCTGCCATGTATCCTATAGTGTAAATGCATTGCGATGGTGATGATGTTGATGCCACTTCGCACATGCTCGGAAGTATCTTTCAACCACTTCTTTTCGCGAAGCAATAGCATCGCTCTCTGAAATTGTGAATGATAATTGTAACCTCATCATTCTTGGTGACATAAATTTCCCAACCATCAACTGGGAGGAAATGGAAAATACTTGCAACGTTTTTGGCTCGGCACGCGATTTTTCTCAGTTTTGCATGGAACACTCTCTTGAACAACTCGTCTCCACCCCAACACATGGATCCAATATACTGGATCTAATTATAACAAATGATCGCAGCATCACTAACGACATTGAACTCCATCCACCATTCTCGACCTCTGACCACAGGACCATTTCATTCAAAATGACTTTGTACAAAGAGAATCAAATGCGAAACACTCAATTTTTTGACTACGATAAAGGAGATTACACGTCTATTTGTTCAGAACTTCAACAACTCAACTGGCGCATCCTTTCTTCCAATTGTCTTTCCTCAGACGAGAGTTATAACATTTTCACTAAAAAATGCCATGAATTGATTCATAAATATGTCCCCATCGTATCAAGAAACGAGACCAGGCTATCCTCGCCATATTCGTATACTAGAGTCAAAAGTCGAGAGACTGTATCGTGCCCGCTCCATTATCGGTATACAAAAATACCTACGTTATTCTCGAAAGCTCAAACGTGAGTTAGCACGACACAATCTAAGACACGAGGATAGAATTGCATCCGTTAATAATCCCAGAATATTCTACAAGTTCATTAGCAGCAGAATCAAATCGAATGGAGGTATCGGATCTATTCTCGATGCTAATGGGATTCCTTATGAGTCAGAGGTAGAGAAAGCTGAAGCATTCGCTACTTTTTTCAAATCGGTGTACAGAAAACATTCTTTGAGTGACGCTAGCTGTCCACCAATTACAAGCGAGAGGCTTGATTACTTGGATATTTCTTCTGAAGTTGTGTACAGAACCTTGAATAGTCTACCATCCCGCAATTCCACTTCTCCCGATGGCATACCCTATATATTTCTCAAAAAATCAGCATTGGGTATAACATCCGCTCTCACTCTACTGTTCAACAGATTTCTTCTAAACGGAGATATCCCTTCCTTGTGGCGGATAGGTTTTGTAAAACCAATATTCAAAAAAGGAGATAGAGCAGATGTGAGAAATTATAGACCGGTATGCCTGACCTCTTCTACAAGTAAAGTTCTTGAGAGGATTGCGTGCAAGCAAATTTCCAGTTACCTTCTCAATAACCACCTATTTGCAGATGTTCAACACGGTTTTCTTGCCAAGAGATCCACACTAACAGCTCTTATGTCTACCATACCTATTTGGCAGAGAGTAATAGACAGTGGTGGGTATGTTACGGCGTGTTACATTGACTATAAAAAGGCCTTTGATTCAATTCCACTCAAACTTCTGTCACTAAAACTTCGGGCTTTTGGAATTAGCGGATGCCTTTTGAAGTTTTTAGATTCCTTTCTGAATAAACGATGCCAGAAAGTTATGGTCAATGGTGCCTTTTCGAATACATACTACACCCACAGCGGCGTACCACAAGGTACATGCCTTGGCCCTCTTATGTTCCTAATGTATATAAACGATTTGCCGCAATGCTTGCCTGAGGCGGTAAACTGTTCTATCTATGCCGACGACTCGAAAATTTTTTCCTTCAACAACCCCGAGTTGCTTCAAGAAGCACTTGATGCTGTACTTGATTGGTCTTCAAGGTGGCTCCTTGATATATCTGAAGAAAAAACCACTGTAATGCACATTGGTCGTAGCCATCCTAACGAGTGTAACCTTTCTCTTGGTGATTTTCTACTTTGTGAATCTACTACAGCTCGCGATCTTGGCGTCACCTACTCTAACAGGCTTACTTTCGATGACTATATCAAGGAAATTACTACCATAGCACACACCAGATCTAACTTCATACTACGTGCCTTTCAGACGCGCAATATGACAACCCTTTTCAACCTATTTGCAATGTATGTTAGACCTTTAGTGGAACATTGTTCTCCACTATGGTCTCCATCTAAACAATGCCTGATAAACCAGATCGAAAGTGTCCAAAGAAGATTCACAAAGAGGATATTCAACAGAAATGGTTTATTTAGGGTTGGCTACAGAGAAAGATTGCTCCACCTTGGTAGCAACTCATTGCGGCTAAGACGGGTAATCTATGACCAAAATCTAGTTTTCAAAATGATCACAGGCAGAATTGAGATGAATACTAGCTCTTTTTTCACCCAATCCTCATTTAATGACAGAACGAGAGGTCATCATCTTCGCCTTATTGCAGAAAGATTCCGAAGTCAGAGTTACAAGCACTCGTTTCTGATTCGCGTTGTTAAAACATGGAACGATTTGCCGCCATCAGTGGTGCATTCGACGTCATTGGCAATGTTCAACCGAGGGCTTGAAGTTGCTCTCAGAACGAAAGGCTTGTTCTAAACTCGTTATCTTGTGCACAATAATTTTTTTTACAGTAAGTGGTGTGATCGTTTGTTAGCAGCAGTGCTAAATTTGTTATCATGGCTTATCTGTCACTATTATAATGGAACTATTATGGTTTATCTATCACTATCAATATAACCGAACAGCGCTCGAAGAAAAATTGTGATACGCATGGCATGCTCACGTTGTGACGATACTTCGTGGAATTTCTTGATTTTTCTCCTCTTGATCTTGCCCTGTATGGCTTGCGTTGATATATGCGCTTCGTATTTACCGAAGTATGATTCTATGGTGCCCGCCAAACTCAGAAAAACGTGTTTCTAATGAGTTCAAGGTCTGCTGTTGTTCAAGTAGGATATTCGTGAGCCATGGTTTGAATACCTAGTCTTTTCCTCCGCAGTCTATTATCCTTTCAGCAGCCAATGCAATGCGGGCATTCCAAAACCATTACATCCATTTCTATTCTTATCCAAAAGATGCCTCAGCAAAAGTTTCAATGGTTGAATTACGAAGCAAGTCTACTTCAGAGTCCTTTTCAGCAGTGCTGTGCTTCGGTGCGATGAGTGAATGTTATCGTCCATGTTCTCGTGTCACGCCAATCCGCCATGACCATTTTTGACCAGTGTGATAGCTTATACTGTAGGCACCCCCGAGTCAGTGCCATGAGTTCGTATTTAGATCAAAGAGGTGCCCCCGCATCCGCTCGTGAATGGTTTCCTACCAGTTGCGCTGGATCTCGGTAGGGTTATCCTACAGACAGCTGCTCAATGGTCAAAATCTGGTCAAACCCTCTGCTTGGGCGGAAGTGATGTTAACGAAGGTGTCAACGAAAGCTCTCATTCATGCTGCTTGAAGAGCAACAGAAAAATAATTCTCGATAGCTCTATTTGTTTCTATTTATTTTCTCAGCCATCCCTTTTAGAACCCCACAAACTGTTGGCTGCTACGGATCTTACTGGACACAATTTTTTTCTATAAGTGAATGGCCACTGATTTTCGAAGAGCTTATAATCAAAACGTCAGATCTTTCAAATAGAGGCACTGTTTTCGCGTGCAAGAAGCTTAGTTTGCTTCAAGCTTCTTTTCTTTTTAGTCAATCTGGATGTATGTTAATTACTTTCATGTTTCTGTTCCTCATTCATGATTGACAAATAAATGAATGAATGAATGAATGTAGCACACCTAATCTCCGTTTTCGACAAAGCTCTACCAATGTTTTTATGATCTGTCTTTCAGAAAATCACTCAATAATTCAGTTTTTTTTTTCAAGGTGAAAGAGTCCGGAATGAATTCTTTGACGAAGTGGGACCATATTTATCATATCTGCATCAAAACTTATGCATGTTGCTGACGGGCAGCTACCTGAAAAAATGTTTATGATCAAGGCTCGCCTGCTTGACTTCTCGAGCTAGATACCTTTAAAGGCAGTGGTCGCGATCAAACATGCTCGTCTACTTTTCCTCTCTAAACCCTTTTCTGAGTTTAGAGTAGTACCTGTCAGAAAAAATCGCAAAAAAAAACCGCCGTTTCGAGCCAAATTTGAAGCCTGAACTTTCTTGTCTTTTGATGGTGGACGAGCCTTCTCCACTTCATCGGTATCGATCACCTTTTATTTCAAGAACATCAGCTGGCTCGAAATTGAATTTCAATCAATGAAATGTTGATTTAATTCTCATAGAGACATCAACGAAAAGGCAGATGTCAATAGAATGAGGAGCAATGTTGGAAAAAATGTTTTCTAAAGTGGAGGTTCGTTACCGAACTTCAGAAATTGGAGGGGAGATTTTTTCGATTCTTTTTTTTCTCGGTTTCGAATTAGCTTACCCGCAGAATGTTTTTTACACAAACTCGAGTTGTTCACACCTGTTTGTCAACCGCTGGCGACCTAAATTCTCGTCAAAATTGCAATTGTCAAAATAGGGAGAAAAATGCTTTCGAGGGCCTTCCAGTAACATACACATTGCTCTGGTGGGTCGTAACTTGGCGATTCGGTGAAATGAGCCTAGTACTGAAGTAGAAGAAAGCAAAACCACTCATGTAGAGTGAGGAAAAGATAAATTCCGGAAGATGTGGTGTGAAAAAAAGGCCGGTTTTTTTCCAAATGGCACTTTCAGCCTTGGTCTTCATTTCTAGAGGGCGGCATTTGGGCAAAAGGTGCATCTACTGATTGGTTATCCAAAATTTCGCCGGCCGGATTTTTTCAGAAATTTTTTTTGTTGAGTTCTCTCACCTCATCACTGTTGTGGTGTTTTCACCACATAGTGAGGTAGAAAACCTAAAAAAATGCTGCAAAGCCAGCTAATTTAGTTTATGATAGCCAATCAGAAGATAAGTCTGAACAAGAGCCGCAAGAGCCACTTGGAAAAAAAAACGGCCTTTCTACATCACTTTCACCAACGGGCAATTATTTTCTAGTTCTCAATGTATATGATTGGCTTTGCTTTTTTCTACTTCATCATTATGTCTATTTGACCGAACCGCTAAAGTACGGCCATCGGAGCCAATGTAGACGATAGTAGAAGGCTTCTAGCAACCTTTTTTTTGCTTTTTAAACAATTGTAATTTTGACGAGAATTCGTTGCCAGCAAGGTGGGCGGGGCCTAGCTTGAATCCAGCAGGACCATTGTTAGGGAGGGGATCGTAAAGTTCCTCCACAAGTGGAGGGGGTCACAACAACGAATGCACTTTGTCCACTGGGTAGCTTGACCCTGGTGGGGCCACGATTCGTGTTTTGAAGTCGCGTCGCACGATCACAATGAGTAGCGCTGACTATTGTTCGATGTTGTTTTCGCAATGAAAACATCGTTCGTCGCAGAACCCTGAGCCTTCAGCCTTTCCTTCCTCAGAAATGAGTTAAGAAAGAATTGCGGAAAGACGGACATCCTTCGAAGTTACAAACTAAGCTATGATCTCGGGCATCGGATTGAAAACTAGCTTCTCAGTTTCCTTGTGATCCAGGGAGATATGTATTCCTGAATGGATGTTGTAAATCACCTAGCAAACTAAGAGACCATCGTGGATGTGGGCGAACAAAAATGAAAGTTCAAAATCGTGCAAGATCAACTCTGTAGATGTGAAAGTTGAAATCTAAAGGATACTCGACTTAGTATTCGATGTCACAGCACGTAGATAGAATGGATAGCACCAGGGGTAGAATGGGTAGGACCAGGGGTGTGCATAAATGAAATTTCAAATTTCATAAATCGTAAAACGAAATTACGGAAATACTACCGTAAATCGTAAACAGCAAATAATATCAATAACCACTAAAAATTATCGTTACTGAGGTGGAACATCCTGCAAGAATTTGAATGCATTCGTTCAAAAAGTTTTAAAGAGCTGTTTCAGGTGTTTGTTGCTTTCGGAGCTGCAGATTTGCCTGAGAGTATAGAAGGCTCACCGCGAAGTAAGCCTCCTCGTTATGGACCGTGGCAAAAATGCTATCCTTGTTGCGGACCAAGGCGGGGTTGGCCTGACAAAGATCACCGACGGGCCCAACACCGCCAAAGTGGCTGGTAATCCGAATTCTTTCTCCATTTGCAGAATAGGCTGTCGATAAGGGGGGTTTAACCTCAGCATACGTTGGCAGCATATGCCGCCATTAGCAGCAGCTCCTGCTCACAAATAAGGGTTGTATCCGATGTTTGCCCTCGAATACAACTCCTATTGTGCCGACGTACTACCCCCCCCTCCCGACTGCCTGAGAGCGAAACTCCAACACCGATTATATGTGATCTAAAGCACAATATCAGTCGTCCAGGGGAGGTCATTCCCCTATACCCGCTAAACTATCAACCCTGGTCTGGTGCAGCCGCGGTTCTTGTTTTAAAGTCGAACGAAGTCGCTTCATGGCGACCAAACTGCAAGTTATCAGAAGCAGCGTACGCACAAAAAGCGCTTAATAGTTCTCGAGTATTTGTGCAGTTTGGTCCCCATGGTTAGTTAGGCCAAAAAAAAACACTCACATTTCTGGGAGAGAAACGACGAAAAACAAAAAAGCGAAACAAGCGTTTGATTTCACGCCCCAACCCTCTCGCTCGGCGGCGTGCCGCCGGGCGGTGTAACTCTGCAGACCCCTCATACGCGCCAGAAGACATTTATCTGAATGCAATTTCGCGTCGACCAATCAATATTAATGTTAACCAGGTTACGAATACCCATTGAAAAGTGCACACATGAAACCGGCATAAAAAAAGACAGATGAAGAAGAAAAATGAGAATAGCGTCGGAGTACTGAGAAGGCTTGCTCTCCTTCTTTTTCTCTTGAAGAATTCGTTGATTTTCATCCAACATCGTCCCTACCCTCCTAATTGTTGAAATTACTCTTTTCTTCCTTATGAGTCCTATTTTTTGAAATTACCGGATTCAGTTGTGTTTTCTACTTTTGAAATTACTCTTTCATGAATTAGAAGTTTTCCCCGATGCTACCGATTAATAAGACGTTCAAACTAGGAGTTTTCAGGCGTCCCCGTTCATCATTACAGACAATCGTGGCGGGACCTCATCGCCATCCGCTGACTGTAAGCCAACTGCGGTTTGCCTGCAATCCAGTGCGAAATGACGCCGTATTTCACAGGAATTGACACCAAATCGTACAAGTAAGCTCCACTGCGCTTAGCGGTGGTATGCAGATAAGAAATGGAGCGTTTGAAGGCGCGAGTCAACCCGGGTAATCGACATTCTGAACTTGAGTAAACTGTTTTATTTGAGTCCAGTAAGACCGTAGAGGATTTTGTACAAAATGAATAAATCAAACTTTCTGCGTTTATGTGCAAGCGACTCGCGTTTGAAGTTAGCATTGCGGGTCAGACTACATGGAATATATGAAACCAATAAATCTCGTCAAAAATTTCCTCGTGAATTTCTTCTGCCTCTTCTCTAGAATATCTTTCGATTTGACTTTTTGAGGATTGAAAACAACACTCCCGTTTTCAAACAGTGGCCTAACATATGTTTTATACGCTTCGAGTAGTACGCCGGGATGTAATTTGAAGAGAAATCACATTTAAAGGCAGTGTTCACGATGAAAAAAGTTTTTGAAATTCCACTAGGATTGGGTAGTGGAGGGACACTCTGTAACGTTAACGTCGAAAGAACGCATGAAAACGAGCCAGGAAGAACCCCAAAAGAGCCCGAAGTTGCAACTTCGAGCGCATTGAAAACCCCAAAAGCGCATCACACGCCCACCGACGTGAACAAATGAATGCTCGAGATCGTGAGATGAGCAATGATTTTCAATCATTAGCCCCGTTCTTCCTTTCATTCTCAGCTTCTCTCTTTACTCAGGTCAGCTCGCATAGATTCGCTGCAAAAGACGGAAGTTACAAGTCTCGGACAACTCGTCCACCATGTTTCCATAGCTCAATCTTTGAGGGACCATACCTGCGTTCACAGAAGGTCTTGTATGATTTCAGGGACACCATTGGAATCAGCATGGGGCCGTTTTCAAGATAGGCGGAAAAACAGAAAAACGATTTTCATCGTGAACACTGCCTTTAAGGTTCACTTTTGCCTCAACTAAACTACGAAGTCTTGCATTGAAGAGCAACTGTGTTCGTTAAAGGCAGCACACACGCTCGTAAACGTGGTTGAGATAACTATGCGAATCGAACCGTATGGCGGCGTCTAGAGTTCAATCGCGGCGCGACGCGACGTTATGATTAGTCTACGTATCGATCAAGCGACGTCGCGTTGCGTCGTCGCTAGGTGTTCACAGTGAAGAGGCGCGATACATCGAATTTGACGTGCAAATTAAAATCGCTCCGCGACGCGATGGTCGCGGAGCGATTGTCATCATTTTTCTTCCATCATCGGGGACTCTAGGGGCGTTTTAAATTTCTCAACACTTTTCAAAGACCAGGTTGATTGAAATTGTTATGGGTTATTGTATTGTTCTCAGATGATACTGCTAACAATTTTGTCTGCGTATTTAAGGACAGTGTGATAAGGGTGATGGTTGCAAAGAGTTGACAAGCTATAGTTTTTTACGGTTTACAAACGACACTAGCATAATTCGGTCTCATTTCACCGAAACATCCCTAATTTGTAGTATCAACTCAAAAAAATTCTAAACATCATTTGCTACCGATGTCTTTTTGATTGTTTCGTCATTAAAGAAACAAGTTGTCGCAACGAAAACAAAAATGTGCCATAATAATAGAGATATAAGATAAAAAAGGTACATAACACCTAATTGGACAGAATAAGATCAAATATCGATTAGTTTTGCTTGGGTATGTGGAATTTGGGAAATTACGCAATCACGCGTAGTCGCCTAGCGTTCGCGCGCCGTTCACACCTTGATTTCCGCACGACGCGATTGTCGCTTCGCGCTGGCATGTGCCATCGCGTCGCGTCGCAAAAACTCTGAACGCAGCCTATGGCTTACAACATAATGCTTACGCATTTTGAAGTGTCAAAAACGACCCACAATGCCGCTACATGAGTGAGAAGGTGGCCCCGCCCTTTATTTTCACGCCCCCTGTATTTGCCCTTTCCTCCACTGCAGGGTTGCTGGGCCTTCTTCGCCGTCAGTGACGTTTGTGATTCACTTGTTAGGCAATCTACCAACAGTACCGACGGCGAAGATGAAATAGCAACCCTGCGTTGCAGGAAAAGGGCAAATACAGGGGGCGTGAAATTACAGGGCGGAGCCAACTTCTAACTAATGTAGCGGCACTGTGGATCGTTTTTGACACTTCGAAATGCGTAGGCGTTGTAATCTGAACCATATCATTCTATTTCCGTAGTTATCTCAATCACGTTCACGAGCGTGTATGCTGCTTTTAAAGGAGGCATGGTGTAGTGCATGGAATTACGCCCAAAACCGCTTCGTCTCATCAAATGTTTTCCTGGAGGCGTTCTCGGAACTCAATAAATGGTTTAGATGAAGTTATTTATGCTCTCCTTGGTTTGGTATGTGCCCAAGGCTTGATGATCGAAACCCCAGCTCAAAATGCGTGGCTGCACTCTCATCACTGCGGCGCGCCTTAGGGATCGTTTATACTCTCGCCGCCGAGCGGCGCGGCACAGTGCATCTCTGTAAGGCGTCGTTTATACCCTCGCCGCCGAGCGGCGCGGCATAGTGCATTTCTGTAATATTGATCATGCGGCGCGGCGCGATCGATATTGTGGGATTGCACTTCGCCGCGCCGCTCGGCGGCGGAAGTATAAACGACGCCTAATATTGATCACGCGGCGCGGCACGATCGATATTGTAGGATTGCACTTCGCCGCGCAGCACGGCGGCGGGAGTATAAACGCCGCCTTACAGTGGGGATCCACGCCACAGTGAGCTGTGGATTCAATCATTAAGCCTAGGCCCATTTTTGATTGCTAAAGGTCTATCATTCGTCATTATCATTTATGGCCGGCTGCCTCAACGTACTATCGTTCTCGAAGACAAATTCCGGGCTGCATTAGCGGACTACGGCTGCTTCATCATACGGCTCGTTATAATCGTGCTGGGAGAAAGGTGAATTGTGCTGGGACCAAGTGGGCAAAGCACGAATATCTCTTGTGGCATGATAAAACACCCGTCGTCCGCAAATGCGGACCGGAGTTTGGTTCAGAGAACGACATTTGGCTAGCGGTCAGCGGATGGCGGGGTGGTCCCGCCACGATCGTCTGCAACGGTGGACGGTGACGACCGTAAAAGTCCTAGCTTCAACGTCTTATATACTGAATATATGCGCAAAATGATGGCATGGTTATGAGAGTCGAGTATCTTTTCACTCTATTCAAGGCGAAGAATTCTTGTCTTTTTTATGAAAAAGTTCCTACAGTAGTTTGATATAGATGATTGGTCTCTATATTGTGTTTTCAACTACCATTAAGTACACAACTTGTACAAACAATTAAGCGTGATGGCAGCATGTTTGCAAGGAATGCACGCAATCGAGGTCCGATCCCTACATAGATGAGCTCTCCGCTTAAAAAAAACTTTGTTTTTTCGCGATACTATCATGACTCTCTACGAGGCAGATTTTCGAGCAATAACCATCCATAAATAATATACACTATAGTTCCGCAATCGCGTTCAGTCCGCAAAGTCTCATTAACACAATCGTAGAGGCGAAGCGGTTGTTTTGAGAATGATTTCTTAATTTTCATAGTTGCACTTTTCAAAAACAACCGCTTCGCTTCTACGATTGTGATAATGAGGACTGAACGCGATTGTGGAACTGAACTATAGAAGAGAACAGTCGAAAAGAGGTTCAGCATCTTTACGTACTAGATCGAGACATACAATGACTCTTGATTCCAATCATTTTGGGTTCCCCGACTGAACATAGATTACGTCAGGCGAAGCTAAGATTAGTTGGACTAAGAACGCGCAGAAATAAAAAGACGTGATGAAGAATAACGTACCAAATTGTTCATCTTTTGGGCAGCTTCGCGCTCCAAGCACTGCTAACGAGCCAGCAACCGCCGCCAGTGGCCTCCGCAGACAAGCCTGAGTGATTGGCCTTTTTAAATGCGAAGACGAGGTTGAGTAACAATATGGTGGATGGATGTACACAAGAACCACGAAACGAGAAAATATCAACACCACATCCCACCGCTATTCTTAGTGAGGACAATGAAGTTGACAAATCTGAAAGCGACAGAAGGATTTTGACATTCAGGGACAGACATGCAAATTAGTACAACATGCACCAGCTTAAAAAAGTGGTGTTGTTGGATAGAATGTGCAGACATATGAGTTGGTAATCAATTACGGAAACGGAGCGGCGTGCAGGGTTCGCAGAATGTGTCTAAACTTCGAATGCGAATTTCTTTGACGTTTCCGGTTCCAGACATAGATGAAAACCACCAATATCGAATGTTTTCGCGTAGGATACACGCGATAACCAGTGAAAATCATGGGCTGAAATAGAGCCCGTGATCTGAGTGAATAGGCCTAATTGTGTCAGAGCTTTCAAGAACTGGTGTGTCTTTTGAAACGTTTTTTCGACTTCGGATGCCGGCTGGCTTGGCTCGAGCGATAATTGTGGATGGAGATGCGGCGGGGCGTCAAAATTCACTCTTTTCGAACCACGCTCCTACAGTAAATATTTCATAATGTTGTCACCTCTGGAAAGACGAAACAAGAAGAATTCTCAGCAACGAATCCCCATATCCCAACGCTTAAAATTCGAAAAGTCAGTAGAGAACTCGAGTTTTTGGAGAAGAACGTCGACTGCCCCACATCCGGACACAGACCGCATAGTAATTTGTTGTAGTAAACGCCTCTGTTTTTCTGACTAATCAGTGAATGTGAGATTATTTGGTCTACAGCGAGATATGTACGAAAGTGGAGGATTACTTGCCAACACAATCGACCTTTTCCCAGCGACATTACGTTCATACATATGTATATAGCGAAAACACAGCATATGTGTATTCGAGTACTTACACATATGACAACTGCTGATTATCCTGTTTTTCTCTTGTTGAAAAAGATTATGCCAAAGCATGAGCAGAATTTCAGCTCTACCTACCACTGATGAGATCAGAAATAGGAAGCAAACAGAGAGGAAACAAGACTGAAGACTAAGAATGTCTTGCGAGAGTAGTGAGAGTAGTGAAAGAAGAGGAACGGTGGAATATGTACTTCTTGTTAGAGTAGTGAAAGAAGAGGAATGGTGGAATATGTAAGAAGTGATGTCTCTTTAGCCCTCCACGAAAGTACTTCTTTCAAAAAACTTTGGCCGATGCGCAACCTTTTATTTGACTTACATACTTGGCATAATCGCCTTGTTTCCGCCTGACGCGATCGCTCCCCATCAGGGGTGTGCGTAATTACGGTTTACGACTTACGATTTTACGATTGACGGTGTTTTTTTGATCTCGTATTTACGGTTTACGACTTACGATTTTACGATTGACGGTGTTTTTTGATCTCGTAGCTACGGTTTACGATTTAGGACATTTTGAACCGTAAATCGTAGTTTTTCATGCCCACTTTTGGAAATCTCCTGTAAATCTCTGAGGAATTCAGGGGATTTGGAAAACGGACTATCAATGCTGTGTCCCATACCTACAATTATAGAAACAAGGGTTTTGTGAAAGCCCTCGGCAAAGGTAAGGTAAGCCCTAGTGAGAGACCCGCATTTCTTTGCATTTCTCGGGACGAAGACGATGTCCATTAGAGTATGTCAACGAATATTCGGAAAACGAATATTCGGCCGAATAAACGAATATTCGAATAATTCGATTATTCGGAGAAGTCAATATTTCGAATAATTCGTTTATTCGAATATTCGGAAAAGCCGATTTCCGAATAATTCGTTTATTCGAATATTCGGAGAAGTCAATTTCTCGAATAATTCGTTTATTCGAATATTCGAAAGAGTCAATTTTTCGAATTATTCGTTTATTCAAATATTCGGAGAAGTCAGTTTTTCGAATAATTCGTTTTTTCGAATATTCGAAAGAGTCAATTTTTCGAACTATTCGTTTATTCGAATATACGAAAGAGTCAATTTTTCGAATTATTCGTTTATTCAAATATTCGAAAATTTTTATTCGTTTGATATACTCTAATGTCCATATGTATGTAGGCTGCTGCTTGTTTTGAAACACGGTTCACAATCCTTTGCAGTTTTTTGTTGATTTCACCGAATAGCCCCATAACATCAGCGTACTTCAGATCGACAAGGGAGTGCCCTGATGGTGTTAATATCACGTTCACAAGAAACCGTTCTTTAACTCCAAGCACTTGGATGGGAAGGAAATGTCGCGAGTCAGTACTGCGCTGGGTTGCCAAAGGATCAATTGTCATGACGGGAAAGATTTTGAGGTAATAGTGGAGATACAATACCTGCGCGAAGTTCCGTAAAAACGGGGAGCATCTAGCAAACTTGGCAAAAAAGCGTTCAATGCATGTAACTCTTTTGAATGAAGACTTTTGTGAATTCTGAAAACGCTATCCTATTTACAGCTCGAAAAACCTTTATAATAATGATCCTTGTGGATCGAAGTTCCCTGAAATCGCTATGTAGTTTTTTTTCAATCGTTTTTGAAAAACGTCACGCGCGGCGAAGTGCGGCGAAACATTGAGCAGTAATTGCACAAGTAATGGAAAAGCCATCTGTACGCCTTCTTCATTAATTAGGTGCGGGTGAGAGAATCTCAAGGTTTGTTTTGGTTGAATTTCCGAAATCTTTCATTAAACACGCTCGAGAACTTCCTGAAAAATCGGAGTTTTGTTGCGAAAACCCAGGACTTACAAATGAAGGATTTCGAAAATCAACCATCATAAACCTTGAGATTCTCTCTTGAGAACATAGCGATGTTAGGAAACTTCGGCACACAATTCACATAATTATGTAGCAATTTGATCTGTGAATATGATATCGTTTTCAGAATTCAAAAAAGTCTTTATCCAAAATAGTTACATGCATCGGACGCTTTTATGCCAAGTTTGCCAGATGCTCCCCGTTTTACAAAACTTAGCGCGGGTATTGTACCAGCGCGGGAGTCCAAAACAAGTGCACGAAAAGCGGTCCCTTTCTTATCGAATATCTTTTGTTAATGCTAGTTTTATTTTTATTATTCGTCACTATTTTTCATACTTTTTTTGTTATTGATTTACATTTTTATTATTTATTTTTTACCTTGTCCTTTCTCTACTGCTTGTTTACAATTTGAACCATCTTATTATTATGGTCACATCACGCCATATCACTCTTTCACCATTATGGATTTTTTTTTCATTATCTAATATTGATTATTATTTTCATCAATTTACAATTTTATATTTTCTTCAATACCCTCCCTCTATACTGCTTGCTCATATCATGCGCCACTTTATAATTACAACAGCTGATTACAATTCTATCTTTCAATTTCCTCTGTAAAATCTCCACTAGGTAAACCCTTACTCTGCTCTTTGCGAAATCAATATTGGGCCACTTGGATGAGCACCAGGACTCATCCGTACAAGCTACGCTAGCGTCGTTAACGTTGGAGGTGCGAGCGAAAATAATTAGGTGTGAGCGAAGGTGCGAACCACGCTAAGGCGCTATTCATACTACTCAACGCCAGCGCGGCACGCGCGTGCCGCGCTGGCGTGGCGTTTGTGTATGAATACTTTCTACGTGCGTGACGCGCGTGCCGCGCCTGCGGAGACTATGAATACTCCAGCGGCGACGCCATGGCGGAGCGGTGAAGCTGGAATGAAAGAGACGACCGATAAATAATATCAGTGGATGGAAACGCCAAGGCGTTCAAGGTGGCGGTATGAATACTGCAGCGGCGACGCCATGGCGGAGCGGGCGGAGCGTGACGCGCGTGCCGCGCGGGCGGGGCGTCAAGCCATTCATACACAAACGCCACGCCAGCGCGGCACGCGCGTGCCGCGCTGGCTTTGAGTAGTATGAATAGCGCCTAATGACGGCTCCCTAATTAAGCTCGTACAAATGTATACACATCCGCGCACGTGCACAGTGACGCGTTGTCGTTGCCAAACCTAAAGGCAGTGGCCACAATGAAACACGTTGTCGAAAAAACTAAAAAAAAAAAGCTTCCATCGAAAACAGTTGAAAAACTATGGAGGTAGCGCGGTGAAAAACGGGCTAGAATAAGAGTTTTTAGGGCCCAAAGAAGCCAGTTCATGCACACAGCGCCGCCTAAAAAGATCGCAGTCTCATGCCGAGCAGTCAAAAATCAGCGACATTCAGAGAAAGAAATAAATGCGAATTTACCTAATAAAAACAGTTGAACAATGAAAGCAAACACTTCAGTCAGTGTTTTTGACTAGATGAGTACATACATATTTTAGCAAGTCAGTCCGAAGGTTAATGTTCATTGATTGAAGTTCGAATTTAAGCCAGCTGATGTTCTTGGTATTAGGGATCATCAATGCCGATGTGGAGTGGGCTTGTCCGCCATCAAAAGATTCAGGCTTCAGGCAAGAGTTCATGCTTCAAATTTGGCCCAAAACAGCGGTTTTTTCCCCATTTTTTCTTATGGGTCCTACTACTCTAACCCCAGAGAAGAGTTTAGAGAGAAAAATATGACAAGCATACTTCATAGCAACCACTGCCTTTAAATTTCGTAATCCAGAAGGCTTTCTCTTCTACATTCACACTCCTATACTTTTTTTTGCTATGTGTGTTCATGACTTTTGTATTTAAAATACTCAGGACAACATCTGTTGTAGGCAGCGAGTACGTACAATACCCGCGCTAAGTTTTGTAAAAACGGGGAGTATTTGCCAAACTTTGCAAAAAAAACGTCCGATGCTTGTAACCTTTTTGAACGAACTTTTTCAATTTCTAAAACGCTATCATATTCACAGCTCAAATTCTAATCTAATCATGGGCTTCAATAACAGAAGTTATCTAAAACCGCCTGGTTTTTAAATGAAACTGCATTTGCGGCCGATTTTCAAAAACGTCGCGCGCGGCAAAGTGCGGCGGAACTTCGAGTAGTAATTGTAGAATTAATAGACGAGCAATTGCTATCTTTCTTTCATGAATTAAATGCAGGTGGTACAATCTCGAGATTTCTGCAGAAAGAATTTTGGAAATCCTCCAATAAACATACTAGGGGACTTCCTAAAAAGTCGGACTGGTGTTCCGAAAGCCCCTAAACGTTTAATGAAAGAGTATATTTTTTTCAAGTGCAGGGAACAGGACGTCTGCACAAGGTCATGTTCGATGGCTAGAACACTTACCATTCATTCGTTGACAAATACACGATTTTTTCGCTTGCGATCCACCGCTAAGCTTGGAAGTCTTATAATGAGAGCTTGCATCGCAATAGAAATTTTTTCGGTAATGGAAAAATTTCCTCCGCGATGAGGATTCAAACGAAATTAACTGGTAAGAAAGTTGATAGTCATATCCTGACAGGTGTAGGATTTTCTCGAACAAGCAATAACTATTAACATGTTAGGTAGAAATATCGCTCCCAGCTGAAAACATGTTGAGACCGGGAAATCCATAGAGTGGAGGCCTTTGAGAGCAGTCACAGTATGGAAGTCAATAAGTCTGAGCTCGAAGCAAAGCCGCACTTAAGTGGACGGATAAATTTATAATGGCACTGGAATAGTGCAACAAAGTGTCCAGAGAGGATTTGCTACTATATTGGCGAGCGGCTCCATGATAGTTTCTAACGCTACGAAAATGTAATAAAATCGCTTTCTGAGTCGGCTTGTGTCGCCAGATTCAGGCGAATTTGTTAAAAAACCACTCTTCAATCAGTCATGAAAAGTGTTGGAGCAGCACACCTCACTTGTGGAGCTCCGACTGAATCTTTGCGTCTAATGAAGAAGTTTCATTTCATCCACGCCAAACCCTGCGAGCGATAGACAGGTGGACATGGAACGAAAAGCGCGCGTAGAACTGGGGCAGCTACAACACGTGATGCTTTTGAAGATCAACGTCATATCTGCTGATACATTCCAGACGGCATCAGTGCAAAGCAACGTATGGTCTTCGCTTTTTCAAGGAGACACAGCGCCGCGTCAAGTTCACCCCACGCTATTTTGTTTGTGTCATTTTGTTTCAAACGCGCTTCAGGCTTCAATATTTGTCAATGGTTCTCATACACTTTCCGTGAAGTCGGAAAGATATGATATCAGAAGGACATATTTCGGAAACGAATTAGCTCTCACAAAAAAATTTATAACTCAGAACCTGGATTCGCGCCTTCCGTTTACCCATTACCGGGCGTCCAATCGCTGCCCTCCTATCACCAGACGTCGAATAATCCGACCTCCCTCCTGTGATGCTTTGCACCTCGCGCCAGAGCCTGAGCGGCTATCGACCATCGAATCGCGAAATTTCAATTACGCACATCCCTGGTGTCGACTGCACGTTGCATACTTGGTACGCCTAGAACAGAGAAGTAATTATATCTTCGCTTTCGCGCGAGCCATGTGCTGTCGGCACGGATCCCACTGACACATTCCGTTCTCTACAAAACTTGCCAGTATGTTATACCCAGGGCTGTGCGGAAGTCTTTTTCAAGATTTTTGGAAACGGAAGCGGAATAAAAATGGTCACAAATCGCCGGAAACGGGAATTCGGAAACGGAAGAAACCAAAAACTATGAGCTGTCTCATCCCCATATTTCGTCGCTGCTGATTTTTTGCAGTTCTCACTCGATAACCTATGGTTTCAGTCAATAAACTACAATTATTCAAACTACTCAGGTAAAACTAGTTGTCCTGAATTCGTACAAATTCAGAAGGATTACTCGACTGATTCTGAAGATTTCTCGACGAACTCTAGACAACCTTTCACCGTTTTTCCCAGAATTCTCAGCCAATTCCGGAGAACTTTTGTCGAATTCTCGACTACTTTTTACCGTTTTCAGTATCAGAGTGGGGTTCCGTCCACACCCGGAACCGCTCTGCGGAGCTCATCCACTCTTAGCATAATACTGACACCAGAGAAGAAATTGATTCGCAAAAAGTTTTTGAGATGTAGTCTTGAAGAAGTTCTGCCTGAGTTCACATGTTTAGTGTGAAACGGCAACGTCAAAGTTTTGAGCACAATTGGTAGATCCGCTGGTGGTCGCTTGCCCCGCACGATGTCCTGCTCACTCCTGCTCAAGTTCTGCCCACCTTCCTAACAAGCCCTACTTTGTCTACTTGACGACTTGTGCAGGGCTACTGGAGGCTTGCACACAATATATTGGGTGAATTTCTTAATTCTGCCAGCCAGGTCTGTTAGGTGGTCAGTCACACTTTATTGTTCAACGTTTCGGCCAAGCGCCGATTTCAGACACCTGAAAGTGGAAAACACGTTAAGCGGCTTACACGGTCAAGCGCATCTCCGCCCTACAGCGGTATCGACGAGCGCAAAAACTGCAGAGAGGCAACAACTCCGGCAGAAAAACCTACCAAAAGCGATCTCGCCAAGACCAGCACACACTGCGGTAGTAGTTAAAGGCAGCATACACGCTCGTAAACGTGATTGAGATAACTACGGAAATAGAATGGTATGGCCCAAATTACAACGCCTACGCATTTTGAAGGGTCAAAAACTACCCACAATACCGCTACATGAATTAGAAGTTGGCCCGCCCTGTATTTTCACGCCCCTGTATTTGCCATTTTCCTGCAACGCAGGGTTGCTATTTCATTTTCGCCGTCGGTACTGTTGGTAGATTGCCTAACAAGTGAACCACACACGTCACTGACGGCGAAGATGGCCCTGCAACCCTGCGGTGGAGGAAAAAGGCAAATACAGGGGGCGTGAAAATAAAGGGCGGGATCAACTTCTAACTCATGTAGCGGCATTGTGGGTCGCTTCTGACACTTCAAAATGCGTAAGCATTATGTAGTAAGCCATACGGTTCGATTCACGTAGTTATCTCAACCACGTTTACCAACGTGTGTGCTGCCTTTAAAGGCACAGTCCAAACTCAGAATCGGTTTTCAGTTTTTTTATCTGTCCTAAAAACGGTCTCACGCTGATTCCAACGATGCCTCTGGAATCGTTCAAGACTCCTTGGGAACGGAGTTATGGCCCCTCAAAAATTGAGCGGCCGAAGCATGGTGGACGAGTTGCCCGAGGCTTTTAACTCCCGTCATTTGTAACCGCTGTAACCTGAATGAGAGAGAGGCTGAGAATGAAGGGAAGAACGGGGCTACCTGGAAATTGGAAACCATCGCTCATCTTGCCACTGTTGAGCTCGAAAGATCGTGATAGGGGCGTGCCGAAATGGCTTCCCGAGTTGGGCGCCCCAGGGTGGCTTCCTACTATATCTCGCTTATTCGAAGGAATTGAGAGCTCGCACTTGGCAAGTGATATACGGGGTGGCTCTACTACATAATTATGTTGAAATCTCAGATTTCGTCCCTGAGCTTGGACTGTGCCTTCAAGTGCAGAGCAAGTGAACCACCACTGGCAAGCAGTGATTCCAGCCCTGCGATAAAACTATCAGAAGCTCAACATCAAACCCACACAGTGGGCCCTCCAGGCATTATCCGAATTGCTGGATCAACACAGCAGGACAATTGCTACGTTTCTACTGAGCGAAACTAACATCATGACTTTGGTGAAGGAGTGCCTAAATTGTAACACTTTCAAATGGAACGACAACTATCACTCACAAGTGAGAGGGCTTGCTATGGGCCAACGCTTAGCGCAGGCCGTTGCCATCTGCTTCATGAGTGAAATAGAGCAGCCGATACTTGTGCGCTTACCTAATCTGTACTGTCGATATATAGACGATTGCTATGTGATTACATCAACACAAGAAGAGATGGACAACGTGTTCTATATCCTGAACGAACAATCGCAGTACATAAGGTTTACGCGAAAAGTGCCACAAGTTGGTTGGCTACCCTTCGTGGACACACGAATCAAAGTTCCCAACGGTGCAGATAACGTTAAGCGGTTTTGATAGAAGAGTTAACAGAACATTTTTCTTCACGAGAAATCCGCACACCCTCAAGCCATTAAGCGAGCGGTGGTACGAAACATGTTCCGAATCGCTATTGGGATGTGCACAGGCGACGTAGAGCGAGAAGGGTCCTGTGCATTGGCGAGAAAAGTAGCCAGTTCGAATGATTATGGAGCAGAACATCACTCAGGAGGCAGACGCATACGATCAACTCATGCTTTCAAAGATAAACTGCCACTTCAACTACCGTTCATCTCAGATGAGATCTGCTCTGAACTGCGCCTATGTTTGGTACGCGCTGACCTGAATGACAACGTAGTCCATATCATAATTCCAGGAGACAATATAAAGCATCAATTGGTACGTAATAGGCTCTACGACCGATCTTGTGCAATGCTGAGTTGCATAGCCTGTCCGCTCGGTGAGGTCGGTGACTGTCTGCAGACTGGCGTTGTTTACCAGCTCGAATGCTCCATTTGTGCAGAAATCTACTTCGGAGAGACAGGAAGACAGCTGAATGTTCGCCTCAAAGAACACTTATCAGGTAAAAGACGGAAATGCCTCCTAACACCGCTTGGCAAGCATAGGGTCGAAAAGTACCGTAACAATGGTTTTGAAGTCAAGTGCACGATACTTGCACGCGAAACGGACCTTGGTGCTAGGAAGGCCCTAGAAACCTTATTAATACAAAAGTGAAGCCCGAAGATGAGCAACCGTAACGAGTGCCTCACCTTAACCAGTTTTTTCTACCATTTATCCCGCTGTGTGGGTTGTGGTGTTGAGTGCTGATAGTTTTATCGCAGGGCTGGAATCACTGCCTGCCAGTGGTGGTTAATTTTCACTTAAAGGCAGTGGTCACGATAATCTTCGATTTTGAGACTAATCGCTAAATCGATTGTTTGGCCCCCGAGTAGAACTGAAATGACGAAGAAACCGAGAAAAACGCACCAGAAGGGCACGAAATCCTCAAGTATCAGCCCGCCTCTTAAGTATCAATGGAACTGTTCGTTGTGACAATGAAATCTTTTGTGGACCCTCTTTTGCAATTCTCTATTCTGTATTGTTCCGTTCTTTACTTCGGGCCCTAACTAATACTGTTTTGCCCAAAATATTCTTCCATTTTCGGTTAGTCCCATTTTTTACCGATGACAACCACCGCGAACATGTTCATCCCACCAGACAACTAGTCCAGGCCATAGAATAATGTCACTGAAATAAGACGAATTAGTGGGGTTTCTCGCTGTTTCTACGTGATTTTGGTAACACTTGGTTGCCAACGCATTGTTTTGAGTGGAAAACTTGGAAACAAGAATCATCGTGAACACTGCCTTTAAAGGCAGTGTTCACGAAGAAAAAGTTGCACGTTTTTTCTGCTAAAACGTGAGCTTTGGGTCCCTCTAAGAAGATTAAGAACGGAAGTGCCACGAAAAACGGCCGGTAAGTGGGTGAATGTCTCGTGGGCAAGCCAACCCATTGGGCCACTCCGCCCACTTCGTATAAGAGTCCCTCTGAATTCGTGGTTAAATGAGCGATGGTTTCCGATCAAAAGCCCCGTTCTTCCCTTCATTCTCGACGTCTCTCTGAACTCACGTCAGCTGGCACAATCCGGCTGCAAAAAAACGTGAGTTACAAGCCTCGGACAACTCGTCCACAATGCTTTCCTGGCTGAGATTTGAGGAGCAATAACTCCGTTCCCAGGAGGTCTTGTACGATCCCAGGGACATTATTAATATCAGCATGGGACTGTTACCAATACAGGCGAAAAACAGAAAAACGACTTTTATCGTGAACACTGCGTTTAAGTACTACCGCAGTGTGTGCTGGTTTTGGTGGGATCGCTTCTGGTGGGTTTTGGTGCCGGAGGCGTTGCCTCTCTGCAGTTTTTGCGCGCGTTGATGCCGCCGTAGGGCGGATATGCGCTTGACCGCGTAAGCCGCGTAACGTGTTTTCCACTTTCAGGTGTCCGAAAACGGCGCTGTGCCGCAACGGTGACCAATAAAGTGTGACCACCTAACAAACCTGGCTGGCAGAATTAGGAAATTTGCTCTACAAACATCATGCCCTGGTTAGAGGAAAACCAGACATGGAGAATACAATGTATTGAGTCCTCTTATCACATGCTGCGATAGTGCCGCGATAATACCGCAGCAGTTCCGCGTTAGATCCGCGCCGGCCCCGCGAAAATGCCTCAGCGAAGTCAACAGCGATACCCTGTCATGTTTGGTAAGACGAGATTTTCGCCGGTTCAATTACCCAAATATGAAGTCCTTCCCGCACGTCCTGCGCACTTTGTGCAAATCCTTGCGCGCACTTCACCATGTCCTGCGCACTTCGTGCAGGACCGTGCCCGCGCTGCACAGTGTCCTGCACATTTTTGGAAGTAGAGCCTTACCGGTTAGGAGCGTTGAAAGCAACTAATATTACATTATTCGAAGGCGAAGCCGAACGAATACTACACGGCGAAGCCGGGCCATTGTTCGGCGTAGCCAAACGATTACTACACGGAGGGTTGCCGGCGAAGCCGGCTCATCTTTTGGCGGAGCCAAGCGAATTCTGCGTAGAGGGAGAGGGGTCGGCGAAGCCGGCCCGTCGTTCGGCGAAGCCGAACGAATATTGCATGGAGGGTAGCCGGCGAAGCTGAACGACTACTACACGGAGGGTGGCCAGCGAAGCCGAACGCAAAATACACCACGGAGGGTGGCCGGCTAAACCAGCTCATGGTTTGGCGAAGCCAAACGAATACTACGTAGAGGGAGAAGAGACGGCAAAGCCGGGCCATCGTTCGGCAAAGCCAAACGAATACTACGTAGATGGGGGGTCGGCGAAGTCGGCCCATCGTTCGGCGAAGCCGAACGAATACTACTCGGAGGGTGGCCGGCGAAGCCTACCCATCGCTCAGCGGAGCCAAACGAATACCATGTGGGGGGGGGGGATCGGCGAAGTCGGCCCATCGTTCGGCGAAGCCAAACGAATACTATGTGGAGGGTGGCCGGCGAAGCCTACCCATCGCTCGGCGGAGCCAAACGATTACTACGTGGAGGGGGGTCGGCGAAGTCGGCCCATCGTTCGGCGAAGCCAAACGAATACTACGTGGAGGAGGGTTGGCGAAGTCGGCCCATCGTTCAGCGAAGCCGAACGAATACTACTCGGATGGAAGTCCGGGAAGTCGGCCCATCGTTCGGCAAAGCCGAACGAATACTACTCGGAGGGTGGCCGGCGAAGCCTACCCATCGTTCGGCGGAGCTGAAGGAATATTACATGGAGGTTAGAAGGCGAAACCGGCCCATCGTTCGGCGAAGCCAAACGAATACTACGTAGATTGAGGGGGGTCGGCGAAGCCGGCCAACCGTTCGGAAAAGTCGAACAAATACTACATGGAGGGAGACCGGCGCCGCCCTCCTTGTGTGGTGGAGCCAAAGGAAGACCATATGGCTGATGAGGGGGGGGGGGCAAGAAAGTTGGACACTCGTTTCACAAAGCTCGCTCTCTGCTAAGAGTTATGAAATGATAGCCACCTTGGGTGTTAGCGAGATATGACCGGCTACAGAGGTCAGCGGCGGAAAGGCACGGGTGTGCAAGTGACACGTGTCGCCATTGCGTGCCATCACCTATGAACGCAGCTTGATTGAAGAATTTGAAATATTAGAGAGTTCAAATGCTTTCGGCGTCATTTTTTTGTCTGTCTGCTTGTTCAAAATGCGCAACTATACTACTGCCAAGGGGCACGCGCCTTCAAATCACGCGGCTGCCACGGGCTAGTGACCCGAAGGGTCACTAGTAAGAAGAAATACATTGAATCTCTCGAAAAAATTCAAAACAACTTTACACGAAAATCGATAATCAGATACGGTGGTTTTCTCTATGATCGTATTCCTAAGTCGCAGATCCGAAACAAGCTCCTGGGTTGCAATCATTGGAGTCTAGCAGAAAACTGAGGGACATATGTATGGTAATTGCAATAATTTCTCGTCTTGTTAAAGTGGATTGTTCCCACTTCTACAAACTCAGTGCATCTAGGACTAGAGGAGGGAATGTAAAATTCTCATACCCTACCGCTAAAAATGAAACCCGTGCCCATACATTTACAGTTCGTGCGGGCGCTGCTTATATTCCGTTAAAGAGTACCGTAGATTTCCTGCCCTCGCGATTTAAGTCTTTCAAGCGATTCGCCTCTAATATCATCCTCGCTTATTAGGCATAGTCCAGGCTGTATTTATTGCTATCAGTGATTCCTCTTGTACTGGATCTTTCAAATGTGATTTCGCAAGCCTTTACTTTGTTTTCATTCTCGAACGTCTGCCTTCTACAGCGTAATGAATTATTATTATTATTATTATTAAAAAGCCTGAAACAATATAATTGCAATATAAATCGATCAATATATATTACTTGTAATTTATCTCGACCCATGTATGTTACATGCGATCTATCGTCCCATCGCTCGTAAATACACCGAATTTCGCATGTCACATACATTTGCCAGGACATTTTACATGTATTTTGTTTTAAATTTCTGAAAACGTGATACTTGTAACATAAGGGACGATTACAAAATACTTTTAACATATCTCGACCAATGTAAGTTACATGTAAACCATCTCTACTCAAGTAAGTTACATATAGTATAAGAGAAACATAATTCAAATATCTCCAGTAACTGAGGGCCCGTGCTGGGACCGGATGCAAGAACGCTCCGGATGGGGCCAGGGGCTGTGTAGTCGGCGCCTTCGGAGATCGCCGATGCTCACAAAGATCGTACAGGCCATAAAACGGCCAATGTCTCACCATCGACTGCGTACCACGCGCTGCGCGACCGCACGCGCGTCGGAAGCAGACGGGTTTAAGGCCGCGCGGCGGCGGAAACTCGTCGCGCGGCGGCCACAACTCGTCTGCCACCGACGCAGGTGCGGTCGCGCAGCGCGTGTTACGCAGTCGACGGTGAGACATTGGCCGTTTTATGGCCTGTAGATCGCCGATGCTTACCGTGGTTGGTCACAAGTCAAGACACTTATGTCGTGCCCCAGTATTCTAGCTGTGCCCAAGCCGCCCCTAGTTGCTAGCAGGGGCTGCTTGGGCACAGCGAGAAAGACTATTTGGGCACGACATAAGTGTCCTGACTTGTGACCAAACACTATACACCTGTCTTGTCTTGTAAGGATCGGCGATCTTCAAACGCGCCAGCTGCACTGCCCCTGCCTCAACCGGTGCGTTCTTGCATACGGCCCCCGAGCACTTTCTCCAAACCTGCACAGCATACGGGCCGGCGAGTACCTTCTCAGACAAACTCACGGCTCGTCCGCGGCGGCAGATGAGCTTTCCGGACGGTCCGCGGCGCTTGGCGGCTGATCCGCGGCACGATTGATAGTGAGACGGTCAAACGGCCGATCCGCGGCGCTGTTTGTTCTCGACGGGGCGCACCGCCAATCCTCCATCTGAATACTGATCGATGAAAAGCAGCAACATATATTTTTGAGTTGTTTTTGGATTGAACGACTCCACCACCTCATTCCCCGCATTCTTAGACAATTTTCCAGCCGCTGACTTCGAATTTATCGTATTTGTAACTTCTTCAAACCGTTATATCTACATGCACGCTAATTATTCTTTCTAGATGCCATCGCAACAACTTCTAGGGCAGAAAAAATTCACGATGGTAAGTAAATTTTCATATTCTCGTTCATTTTTGAGATTCTCTTCTGATTTTGTTTTTCTTCTCATTCAAGTAATTTTCATGATTGTTTGGTTTGGTAATTCTCCTCATGTTTTTTTTTTCAAGAATAGTTCCGGTTTGATACCGACTTTGATCGATTTCGGCATGAAACCAGATCTACCCTAAAAAACCAAACAATCATATAAATCACTGGAATGTAAGGAAGGAAAACAAAAAGAAAGAATTACAAAAATAAACATGAAAATGAAAAATTACCTACCACCGTGAATTTTTTCTCCCCTAGAAGTTGTTGCGGAGCCATCTGGAAGGATACAATTGGTGTGCATGTAGATATAATCCTTATACTTAAAGCAATTATGTCCCGATGTTTGTATGTATGTATGTATGTATGTATGTATGTATGTATGTATGTATGTATGTATGTATGTATGTATGTATGTATGTATGTATGTATGTATGTATGTATGTATGTATGTATGTATGTATGTATGTATGTATGTATGTATGCATGTGTGTGTGTAATTGCGTTTTCCCGCGGATTTCCGGAATGGCCGATCAAAACAGGGATGAAATGGTACCAACATTCGGGTAGGTGGGGCACTCATCGATTACCAAAAAATCAGCCTGAATCTCCGATTCCGCGCCTCGGGTCAACCGAGTTTGTCCGTGGGGCGCACTTTTGGCCTTCGGTCATGAAAACTTCTGTGAGTCGTCTAGCGCTAGAAAGGCTAAGCTCTAATCAAGGCGACAGGTATTTAGTAATGGCGCCGTTCAGAACCGCCAGGGTTTGAGGAGTGTGCAGGACGTTATCGATAGTGAGCAGGGCCTCAGTGGGAGTGGGCAGGACCCATATAGGAGTGTACAGGACGTCATAGAAAGTGTGCAGGACCCCAGTGGGAGTGTGTAGGACTTCATAGAAAGTGTGCAGGACCCAAATAGGAGTGTACAGGACGTCATAAAAAGTGCGCAGGATCCCGGTGAGAGTGTGCAGCACGTCATAAAAAGTGTGCAGGACCACAGTGGGAGTGTGCAGAACGTCGTACAAAGTGTGCAGGACCCCTGTGTGAGTGTGCAGGACCGAAACGGGAGTGTGCAGGACGTCATAGAAAGTGTGCAGGACCCCTGTGGGAGTGTGCAGGACCCAAATGGGAGTGTGCAGGACGTCATAGAAAATGTGCAGGACCCCAGTGGGACTGTGCAGGACCCAAATGGGAGTGTGCAGGACGCCAAAGAAAGTGTGCAGGACCCCAGTGGAAGTGTGCAGGACCCCAGTGGGAGTGTGCAGGACCCAAATGGGAGTGTGCAGGACCCCAGTGGGAGTGTGCAGGACCCAAATGGGAGTGTGCAGGACGTATTAGAAAGTGTGCAGGACCCCAGTGGGAGTGTGCAGGACCCAAATGGGTGTGTGCAAGATGTCGTAGAAAGTGTGCAGGACCCCAGTGGGAGTGTGCAGGACCCGAATGGGAGTGTGCAGGACGTCATAGAAAGTGTGCAAGGCCCCAGTGGAAGTGTGCAGAACGTCGTATCAAGTGTGCAAGATCCCAGTGGGAGTGTGCAGGACCCGAATGGAAGTGTGCAGGACATCATAGAAAATGCGCAGGTCCCCAGTAAGAATGTGCAGGACGTCATGGAATGGGTGCAGTACCCCAGTAGGGGTGTGCAGTTTGTCGTGAAATGTGTTCAGAGCCCAGGTGGGAATGTGCAGGACGTCATAGAAAGTTAGCAGGGCCGCAGTGGAAGTGTGCAGGACGTCATGAAGAAAGTAGAACTGAAACAGCGAGATTTTGTCATTGTTCATGCCAAATCTTAGTCTTTGCGTAGCGAAGAAAACAGATAGGAAATCGTTTATCTTGAGAAGCGTGTAACGCGTTTTGAGGAGTACGCGAAACTCTGGAGACACTTCCTCGCCAGTCTGAAGAAACAAGCAGCAGCTCCACTTCCGCATCATCTCTGTTCGTCACTCAATACAACCGCTCAGTCATTTTGATTCACTAACTTCCATAAACCAGTTTTATATTTGTTGAAAGTCTGAGCTTATCAAAATCTGCTTCACAAAAACATAAACATCCACGGACAAATTTCATTTATTGAGAACAAAGGCATGGTGTTGGTCAACAAGGGAAACCACATCTAGAATGCGAGCGCTTTTTTCTTAACATGAAAGGGATGGTAGAGCGAGATTAATAGCTTGGGTACATTACAGACGGAAGGGGTCGTAAATAAGATACCGGTAGCCACTGACGATCTACCGCTGGCTTCTTATGTTTTGCTTTTTGATCCCACATTTTCATACCCGATGCCCTGCTGTAAATGTGCGGCAGCCTGCTCTGCTCAAGAGAGTTGATACGGACGGCAGCTTTCGGATAGACGGAAGGCAGTCAACACCGTTTTGTCAGAATAATCTGCCTCAGGAAGCTAGCACACGTGAAAGTTTTCTCGAGCGAAAACTTCGCTAGGTCTCGCTAGTACTTTAATATATGAAGAAACACAGAAGGACGGGTTTGGTCAAAGAAGCCAAGAAAATTGAAGCAAATGAAAAAAACACCTACAATCAGCTTATCGGCTACGGCGCCGAAATATCGTCCGGCTCGAGCGCGTGCGGCCGCGAAGCGTCTCAATACGCAATTGCGGAGGGGAATTTGACGCAGAGAAGCACAGTACATGAACTCTGTTTCCATCGAGTGGGATATTCTAGTAGAGCACCACTCCCAATTAGATGGAAACAGTCAGTTCGCCCACCCCCAATCGACTCATTGGCCGTGAGACAGATTTCGGCATTGTTGCACGCTCTTCGCGCTAGCTTTCTTATCTCCTCAGAAAGCATCAGTATCACAATTCCGCAGGGTTGCTCTACCGTACGACTAATTTTCAGAGGTACAGTGCGGTCGGCTGCCAAGGGACAAAAGGCGGCGGCGGGCGGCGGCCGCCGCCGTTTTTGTGCGGCGCCCCATTCAGTAGTAGTTTTACACTGAAAACAGCTTTCTTGTTCATTTATATTTTCAGATCCTCCTTTAGAAAAAACATAAAATCCCACTGAAGAAATCTGGAGAAATTTCGATGAGTTTGAATTTTTTCTGAAAATTGAGATCAGGGAACTATGATTTTCCGTGAGCTCATAAGTGTCTTCAAGACCACTATATGTTTGGAAGGGGAACGTAATTAACAGGAAATATACTGTACGACAAAAATAAAGCCTTTTTCTCAGAAAACTAACCAGCGGATATGAAATATCCTCATCTGAAGATTATACTACTGCAATACGGCAACCGACTGATTTTATTTTTGGCTTTTTTGCAGGTGTACACTGATTCAAGAGTTATGGTAGCGATTCTGACGCTGTAAGCACGTATCCACGAATTTCCTGAAGAAACTTCTTGCCGATCAGGAAATTTTGAAAAAATATCGAAATTTCCGGAGATTTTTAGAGAATCAGAAACCCGCTAAAACTTCCATACAAACGTATTGTCTTGTTTTCGAATGTTTTCCTGTAATACTCAGAATAGTACGTTGCTAGAATGTCCATTATTCTTTAACGGGTCACTTAAACCAGAAATAATTTTGACCTAACATTGTTCCCCAGAACGTCTCGATAGTTTATGAAATCTTCGACATCATAACGAACACCAACACGATTTACAGAGGGAGTAAAATATTAAAAAGCTCATGTGGACACAAAAAGACACTAGTGAAGTAACGGAAACACAAAACAGTGAAAACCTTTTTTTTTTCTAAAAATCAGGATTTCATAATTTTTTTCTCTGGATTTCCAACACCTGTTCAAAAACTCGGATACGCAACGTTGTGATGATACTCATGTCTTTTGAAGAAGAGCTCACATTCCTATTCTATAACATAGTTTATATCTAAATTTTGGAAGATAAGGTGTAGAAATAATTTTTCAAAAGCCGATCCGCGCTCACTTTTACGACGTATTTTTCATGACGAACATTATGTGGATTTATTTAAAGAAAACGGTCATGATACTTCGGCGAGTGGTTGGTCTAGAGCAAAAGAATCTTCCTGAGATCAATGGAGAAATTTTCACTGAAATCCATTCAATTTCAAATTTGCGAAAATAATCATGTAGGAAGTTCAGTAATTGCAACAGCGTCAAACTCTCTGTGTGCTAGCTACACGAACGGGCTTACTACCTTCAGAACAGGAGAAAGTTTACTATAGAATTTCTATTTGTAGTCAGAAATAACTCAATGATAACTGAAAAAAATCGGACCCAAACATAGCTCGTCGTGCCCAAAAGTCATATCCTTAGATTATCCCAGCCCCAAATCGGTTCTTACTGTGAAACAGAAGCGGATAGCTCACATAAAGAATGCTTATGGTTAAAGTCTCATAGGAACTCATAAATAAAGTCTCGGACGCGAGTGCGAAAAAATTCGATTTTGGCGTCGAAGGAATTCTGAGCTGTGGGTCTGATCTGGGCTCTTAATTGACAGATGGGCTGTCATTAAAACGAAATCTACAAAATTTGTGCTCGCTCACAAAAATACCAAAACAGTATTCAGATACATAGAAAAAGCTCATGCGCCAAATTTTGTGCGAAATGCGGTTGACGGAGGGTAGCTGTGCGCAAAAAATGACACCCGTTAGGACTGAAATCGAGATTTTAAAAAGTGCGAATTCGTCGATTCTACAAAGATTCTTTTTACGCCAGTGCGAAGATAGGAATAAGTAGGATGTGGCAAATATCATGACTTCTCTGGATATGTCCCAGATTCTTTCCCTTGACAAAGATATGCCCCCGTCCTGCTAATTGCTGACTTCGCACCTCCATTCCGGCGCGTCAGGTCACGAAAGCGGCTCACCAACAGCACAGGACTCAACCCACGTATCTGTGCAGTCTAGAAATGATGTCTATTGCCTTGAATACAATTTTGAAATAACGTTTAGCGATACATGCGTTTGTTTCACCCTATTTCGATCGATTTTTTTGGAGACCGCAGAGTGATCTCTTTTCCAGTAATGTTTTCAAGGTGCTAAAAGGGCAATATGCACAAGACTTATGACCGAATGGAAAAATCGTTTGAAAATTCGAATTATTCATTCGAATAACGATCGAATAATTCATTCGAATAACATTCGAATAACATTCGAATAAATCGAATATTCGAGTATTCTAATATCCGATTCATTCGGAACACTGACTTCTTAAAATTTTTCGAATTTTTGTTGTTACTTTCCGAAACTCCGACTGGTGTTTCTTTTCGAAAATTCGATTCACTCGGGGGAATAAACTGACAGTTTTTCCTCGAATATTCGACTTAGTCGCTAATTTCTTGTGTTGTTTTTTCGAATATTTCATTCATTCCTGGAATCAGATTATTAGATTTTTCGGGTGTTCTTTTCATTTCGGAATACAAATTATTCGGTTTTTCGGACATTCGGTTCACTCAGAATTTTGAAATATTCAACTTTTTGAACACTCGCCTGATTTCTGGTCACGAAATTCGAATACTCAACCACTGAAAAATGTCCAAAAATATCAATGAATTGTTCGGAGAATGAATTATTCAATGAATCAAAAATTCGAATATACATTCGAAAATTTTTGTTAATTTTTCAAAGAATATTCGACCGAATGTTGGATAGGTTTTTCGAATTTATCCATTAATTTGAAATTTTTGAAATTGCGTTATCCAAAAAGTTCGTTTATTCCGAAACTTCAGAGTTGGCTTGTTCGAATCCATTGATCCATTCGGTAATTATGAAAAGGCTATATTCGAAAAATTCATTTAATCAATGTTTTTCAGAAGGGGTTATACGCAATATTCCTTCGTTCGGGGTGTTCTCGAACTACGAAATTAAAATTAATCACTAATTCTATCAAAAAGGGGTCTTCCAAGCAAAAGAGGTTTGGTTGGCGTCAGAAACGTTCCAACAAAAAGGGAACAATAGGTAAGTTGAATGAGGAGAGTCTACAAGAAGTGAACAATATTCTATCGAAAAGGGGTCTTCCAAGCAAAAGAGGTTTGGTTGGCGTCAGAAACGTTCCAACAAAAAGGGAACAATAGGTAAGCAGAATGAGGAGTGTCTACAAAAAGTGAACAATATTTTCTGAGACTGATTTTCCTGGCCGATACTTCTTAACAGCAAAAACAAACCGTTGTGGTACTTCACAAGGAAGAGTTCAATGGTTTCCAAGAATGGACTTCTATTCGTTGACGAGATTATTTAAAAAAATATTCTCATTAGATGCTGCACTTTGGTTTCGCTTCTCGTAGCAGCTGGAGCTAACCGTCCGTCTGTGTTTTTGGCATCATCTTCTATTCTGATGGTAAGTATTAGGTTTACATGCACATACTTTTTAACGGTTCTCGTGTAGTCAAGACCATGTTTGGAACCACAGAGGGCTTCCGTGTAGAACACCGCAACGGTTTGTTTTTACTGTTAAGAAGTATCGGCCAGGAAAATCAGTCTCAGAAAATATTGCTCACTTTTTGTAGACACTCCTCATTCTGCTTACCTATTGTTCCCTTTTTGTTGGAACGTTTCTGACGCCAACCAAACCACTTTTGCTTGGAAGACCCCTTTTTGATAGAATTGTTCACTTTTTATTGATATTACGAAGTAATATCCCTGAAAAATCTTCAATAATTTTCGAATAGCATGGATTGCTTTAATAATCAGTAAGCAACAAACTTGTTGCGCACGCTAAAAATGAAGCGCTACTCACTATCCACGACGTCCTGATGATGTCAGAAAATGCCCTATGCACTTGGCACCACCTTGGCACGACGTCCTGATGACGTCATCAGATGCCCTATGTACTTTACATGACACCCTGATGACGTCATCAGATGCCCTATGTACTTTACATGACACCCTGATGACGTCATCAGATGCCCTATGTACTTTACATGACACCCTGATGACGTCATCAGATGCCCTATGTACTTTACATGACATCCTGATGACGTCATCAGATGCCCTATGCACTTTACATGACACCCTTATGACGTCATCAGATGCCCTATGTACTTTACATGGCACCTTGATGACGTCATCAGATGCCCTATGTACTTTACATGACATCCTGATGACGTCATCAGATGCCCTATGTACTTTACATGACACCCTGATGACGTCATCAGATGCCCTATGTACTTTACATGACACCCTGATGACGTCATCAGATGCCCTATGTACTTTACATGACACCCTGATGACGTCATCAGATGCCCTATGTACTTTACATGACATCCTGATGACGTCATCAGATGCCCTATGTACTTTACATGACACCCTGATGACGTCATCAGATGCCCTATGTACTTTACATGACACCTGATGACGTCATCAGATGCCCTATGTACTTTACATGACATCCTGATGACGTCATCAGATGCCCTATGTACTTTACATGACACCCTGATGACGTCATCAGATGCCCTATGTACTTTACATGACACCCTGATGACGTCATCAGATGCCCTGTGTACTTTACATGACATCCTGATGACGTCATCAGATGCCCTATGTACTTTACATGACACCCTGATGACGTCATCAGATGCCCTATGTACTTTACATGACACTCTGATGACGTCATCAGATGCTCTATGTACTTTACATGACACCCTTATGACGTCATCAGATGCCCTATGTACTTTACATGACACCCTGATGACGTCATCAGATGCCCTATGTACTTTACATGACACCCTGATGACGTCATCAGATGCCCTATGTACTTTACATGACACCCTTATGACGTCATCAGATGCCCTATGTACTTTACATGACACCCTGATGACGTCATCAGATGCCCTATGTACTTTACATGACACCCTGATGACGTCATCAGATGCCCTATGTACTTTACATGACATCCTGATGACGTCATCAGATGCCCTATGTACTTTACATGACACCCTGATGACGTCATCAGATGCCCTATGTACTTTACATGACACCCTGATGACGTCATCAGATGCCCTATGTTCTTGACATGACACCTGATCACGTCATCAGCTGCCCTATGTACTTTCCATGACACCCTCATGACGTCATCAATTGCCCTATGTACTTTACATGACACCCTGATGACGTCATCAGATGCCCTATGTACTTTACATGACACCCTGATGACGTCATCAGATGCCCTATGTACTTTACATGACACCCTTATGACGTCATCAGATGCCCTATGTACTTTACATGATACCTTGATGACGTCATCAGATGCCCTATGTACTTTACATGACATCCTGATGACGTCATCAGATGCCCTATGTACTTTACATGACACCCTGATGACGTCATCAGATGCCCTATGTACTTTACATGACACCCTGATGACGTCATCAGATGCCCTATGTACTTTACATGACACCCTGATGAAGTCATCAGACACCCTATGTACTTTACATGACATCCTGATGACGTCATCAGATGCCCTATGTACTTTACATGACACCCTGATGACGTCATCAGATGCCCTATGTACTTTACATGACACCCTGATGAAGTCATCAGACACCCTATGTACTTTACATGACATCCTGATGACGTCATCAGATGCCCTATGTACTTTACATGACACCCTGATGACGTCATCAGATGCCCTATGTACTTTACATGACACCCTGATGACGTCATCAGATGCCCTATGTACTTTACATGACATCCTGATGACGTCATCAGATGCCCTATGTACTTTACATGACACCCTGATGACGTCATCAGATGCCCTATGTACTTTACATGACACCCTGATGACGTCATCAGATGCCCTGTGTACTTTACATGACATCCTGATGACGTCATCAGATGCCCTATGTACTTTACATGACACCCTGATGACGTCATCAGATGCCCTATGTACTTTACATGACACCCTGATGACGTCATCAGATGCTCTATGTACTTTACATGACACCCTGATGACGTCATCAGATGCCCTATGTACTTTACATGACACCCTGATGACGTCATCAGATGCCCTATGTACTTTACATGACACCCTGATGACGTCATCAGACGCCCTATGTACTTTACATGACACCCTTATGACGTCATGAGATGCCCTATGTACTTTACATGACACCCTGATGACGTCATCAGATGCCCTATGTACTTTACATGACACCCTGATGACGTCATCAGATGCCCTATGTACTTTACATGACACCCTGATGACGTCATCAGATGCCCTATGTACTTTACATGACACCCTGATGACGTCATCAGATGCCCTATGTACTTTACATGACACCCTGATGACGTCATCAGATGCCCTATGTACTTTACATGACACCCTGATGACGTCATCAGATGCTCTATGTACTTTACATGACACCCTGATGACGTCATCAGATGCCCTATGTACTTTACATGACACCCTGATGACGTCATCAGATGCCCTATGTACTTTACATGACACCCTGATGACGTCATCAGATGCCCTATGTACTTTACATGACACCCTGATGACGTCATCAGATGCCCTATGTACTTTACATGACACCCTGATGACGTCATCAGATGCCCTATGTACTTTACATGACACCCTGATGACGTCATCAGATGCCCTATGTACTTTACATGACACCCTGATGACGTCATCAGATGCCCTATGTACTTTACATGACACCTGATGACGTCATCAGATGCCCTATGTACTTTACATGACACCTGATGACGTCATCAGATGCCCTATGTACTTTACATGACACCCTGATGACGTCATCAGATGCCTTATGTACTTTACATGACACCTGATGACGTCATCAGATGCCCTATGTACTTTACATGACATCCTGATGACGTCATCAGATGCCCTATGTACTTTACATGACACCCTGATGACGTCATCAGATGCCCTATGTACTTTACATGACACCTGATGACGTCATCAGATGCCCTATGTACTTTACATGACATCCTGATGACGTCATCAGATGCCCTATGTACTTTACATGACACCCTGATGACGTCATCAGATGCCCTATGTACTTTACATGACACCCTGATGACGTCATCAGATGCCTTATGTACTTTACATGACACCCTGATGACGTCATCAGATGCCCTATGTACTTTACATGACATCCTGATGACGTCATCAGATGCCCTATGTACTTTACATGACACCCTGATGACCTCATCAGATGCCTATGTACTTTACATGACACCCTGATGACGTCATCAGATGCCTTATGTACTTTACATGACACCCTGATGACGTCATCAGATGCCCTATGTACTTTACATGACATCCTGATGACGTCATCAGATGCCTTATGTACTTCACATGACACCCTGATGACGTCATCAGATGCCCTATGTACTTTACATGACACCCTGATGACGTCATCAGATGCCCTATGTACTTTACATGACATCCTGATGACGTCATCAGATGCCCTATGTACTTTACATGACACCCTGATGACGTCATCAGATGCCCTATGTACTTTACATGACACCCTGATGACGTCATCAGATGCCTTATGTACTTTACATGACACCTGATGACGTCATCAGATGCCCTATGTACTTTACATGACATCCTGATGACGTCATCAGATGCCCTATGTACTTTACATGACACCCTGATGACGTCATCAGATGCCCTATGTACTTTTCGCATGACACCCTGATGACGTCATCAGATGCCCTATGTACTTTACATGACACCCTGATGACGTCATCAGATGCCCTATGTACTTTACATGACACCCTGATGACGTCATCAGATGCCTTATGTACTTTACATGACACCCTGATGACGTCATCAGATGCCCTATGTACTTTACATGACACCCTGATGACGTCATCAGATGCCCTATGTACTTTACATGACACCCTGATGACGTCATCAGATGCCCTATGTACTTTACATGACACCCTGATGACGTTATCAGATGCCCTATGTACTTTACATGACATCCTGATGACGTCATCAGATGCCCTATGTACTTTACATGACACCCTGATGACGTCATCAGATGCCCTATGTACTTTACATGACACCCTGATGACGTCATCAGATGCCCTATGTACTTTACATGACATCTTGATGACGTCATCAGATGCCCTATGTACTTTACATGACACCCTTATGACGTCATCAGATGCCCTATGTACTTTACATGACATCCTGATGACGTCATCAGATGCCCTATGTACTTTACATGACACCCTGATGATGTCATCAGATGCCCTATGTACTTTACTTGACACCCTGATGACGTCATCAGATGCCCAATGTACTTTACATGACACCCTGATGAAGTCATCAGACACCCTATGTACTTTACATGACATCCTGATGACGTCATCAGATGCCCTATGTACTTTACATGACACCCTGATGACGTCATCAGATGCCCTATGTACTTTACATGACATCCTGATGACGTCATTAGATGCCCTATGTACTTTACATGACATCCTGATGACGTCATCAGATGCCCTATGTACTTTACATGACACCCTGATGACGTCATCAGATGCCCTATGTACTTTACATGACACCCTGATGACGTCATCAGATGCCCTATGTACTTTACATGACATCCTGATGACGTCATCAGATGCCCTATGTACTTTACATGACACCCTGATGACGTCATCAGATGCCCTATGTACTTTACATGACACCCTGATGACGTCATCAGATGCCCTATGTACTTTACATGACACCCTGATGACGTCATCAGATGCCCTATGTACTTTACATGACACCCTGATGACGTCATCAGATGCCCTATGTACTTTACATGACACCCTGATGACGTCATCAGATGCCCTATGTACTTTACATGACACCCTGATGACGTCATCAGATGCCCTATGTACTTTACATGACACCCTGATGACGTCATCAGATGCCCTATGTACTTTACATGACACCCTGATGACGTCATCAGATGCCCTATGTACTTTACATGACACCCTGATGACGTCATCAGATGCCCTATGTACTTTACATGACACCCTGATGACGTCATCAGATGCCCTATGTACTTTACATGACACCCTGATGACGTCATCAGATGCCCTATGTACTTTACATGACACCCTGATGACGTCATCAGATGCCCTATGTACTTTACATGACACCCTGATGACGTCATCAGATGCCCTATGTACTTTACATGACACCCTGATGACGTCATCAGATGCCCTATGTACTTTACATGACACCCTGATGACGTCATCAGATGCCCTATGTACTTTACATGACATCCTGATGACGTCATCAGATGCCCTATGTACTTTACATGACATCCTGATGACGTCATCAGATGCCCTATGTACTTTACATGACACCCTGATGACGTCATCAGATGCCCTATGTACTTTACATGACACCCTGATGACGTCATCAGATGCCCTATGTACTTTACATGACACCCTGATGACGTCATCAGATGCCTTATGTACTTTACATGACACCCTGATGACGTCATCAGATGCCCTATGTACTTTACATGACATCCTGATGACGTCATCAGATGCCCTATGTACTTTACATGACACCCTGATGACGTCATCAGATGCCCTATGTACTTTACATGACACCCTGATGACGTCATCAGATGCCCTATGTACTTTACATGACATCCTGATGACGTCATCAGATGCCCTATGTACTTTACATGACACCCTGATGACGTCATCAGATGCCCTATGTACTTTACATGACACCCTGATGACGTCATCAGATGCCTTATGTACTTTACATGACACCCTGATGACGTCATCAGATGCCCTATGTACTTTACATGACATCCTGATGACGTCATCAGATGCCCTATGTACTTTACATGACACCCTGATGACGTCATCAGATGCCCTATGTACTTTACATGACACCCTGATGACGTCATCAGATGCCCTATGTACTTTACATGACACCCTGATGACGTCATCAGATGCCCTATGTACTTTACATGACATCCTGATGACGTCATCAGATGCCCTATGTACTTTACATGACACCTGATGACGTCATCAGATGCCCTATGTACTTTACATGACACCCTGATGACGTCATCAGATGCCCTATGTACTTTACATGACACCCTGATGACGTCATCAGATGCCCTATGTACTTTACATGACATCTGATGGCGTCATCAGATGGCCTTTGTACTTTACATGACATCCTTGTGTGCTCGTCAGATGCCCTATGTACTTTACATGACACCTGATGACGTCATCAGATGCCCTATGTACTTTACATGACACCCTGATGACGTCATCAGATGCCCTATGTACTTTACATGACACCCTGATGACGTCATCAGATGCCCTATGTACTTTACATGACACCCTGATGACGTCATCAGATGCCCTATGTACTTTACATGACATCCTGATGACGTCATCAGATGCCCTATGTACTTTACATGACACCCTGATGACGTCATCAGATGCCCTATGTACTTTACATGACACCCTGATGACGTCATCAGATGCCCTATGTACTTTACATGACATCCTGATGACGTCATCAGATGCCCTATGTACTTTACATGACACCCTGATGACGTCATCAGATGCCCTATGTACTTTACATGACATCCTGATGACGTCATCAGATGCCCTATGTACTTTACATGACACCCTGATGACGTCATCAGATGCCCTATGTACTTTACATGACATCCTGATGACGTCATCAGATGCCCTATGTACTTTACATGACACCCTGATGACGTCATCAGATGCCCTATGTACTTTACATGACACCCTGATGACGTCATCAGATGCCCTATGTACTTTACATGACACCCTGATGACGTCATCAGATGCCCTATGTACTTTACATGACACCCTGATGACGTCATCAGATGCCCTATGTACTTTACATGACATCCTGATGACGTCATCAGATGCCCCATGTACTTTACATGACACCCTGATGACGTCATCAGATGCCCTATGTACTTTACATGACACCCTGATGACGTCATCAGATGCCCTATGTACTTTACATGACACCCTGATGACGTCATCAGATGCCCTATGTACTTTACATGACACCCTGATGACGTCATCAGATGCCCTATGTACTTTACATGACACCCTGATGACGTCATCAGATGCCCTATGTACTTTACTTGACACCCTGATGACGTCATCAGATGCCCAATGTACTTTACATGACACCCTGATGACGTCATCAGATGCCCTATGTACTTTACATGACACCCTGATGACGTCATCAGATGCCCTATGTACTTTACATGACACCCTGATGACGTCATCAGATGCCCTATGTACTTTACATGACACCCTGATGACGTCATCAGATGCCCTATGTACTTTACATGACACCCTGATGACGTCATCAGATGCCTTATGTCCTTTGCATGACACCCTGATGACGTCATCAGATGCCCTATGTACTTTACATGACATCCTGATGACGTCATCAGATGCCCTATGTACTTTACATGACACCCTGATGACGTCATCAGATGCCTTATGTACTTTACATGACACCCTGATGACGTCATCAGATGCCCTATGTACTTTACATGACATCCTGATGACGTCATCAGATGCCCTATGTACTTTACATGACACCCTGATGACGTCATCAGATGCCCTATGTACTTTACATGACACCTGATGACGTCATCAGATGCCCTATGTACTTTACATGACATCCTGATGACGTCATCAGATGCCCTATGTACTTTACATGACACCCTGATGAAGTCATCAGATGCCCTATGTACTTTACATGACATCCTGATGACGTCATCAGATGCCCTATGTACTTTACATGACACCCTGATGACGTCATCAGATGCCCTATGTACTTTACATGACACCCTGATGACGTCATCAGATGCCCTATGTACTTTACATGACATCTTGATGACGTCATCAGATGCCCTATGTACTTTACATGACACCCTTATGACGTCATCAGATGCCCTATGTACTTTACATGACATCCTGATGACGTCATCAGATGCCCTATGTACTTTACATGACACCCTGATGACGTCATCAGATGCCCTATGTACTTTACATGACACCCTGATGACGTCATCAGATGCCCAATGTACTTTACATGAGCACCTGATGAAGTCATCAGACACCCTATGTTCTTTACATGACATCCTGATGACGTCATCAGATGCCCTATGTAGTTTACATGACACCCTGATGACGTCATCAGATGCCCTATGTACTTTACATGACACCCTGATGACGTCATCAGATGCCCTATGTACTTTACATGACACCCTGATGACGTCATCAGATGCCCTATGTACTTTACATGACACCCTGATGACGTCATCAGATGCCCTGTGTACTTTACATGACATCCTGATGACGTCATCAGATGCCCTATGTACTTTACATGACACCCTGATAACGTCATCAGATGCCCTATGTACTTTACATGACACACTGATGACGTCATCAGATGCTCTATGTACTTTACATGACACCCTGATGACGTCATCAGATGCCCTATGTACTTTACATGACACCCTGATGACGTCATCAGATGCCCTATGTACTTTACATGACACCCTGATGACGTCATCAGATGCCCTATGTACTTTACATGACACCCTGATGACGTCATCAGATGCCCTATGTACTTTACATGACACCCTGATGACGTCATCAGATGCCCTATGTACTTTACATGACACCCTGATGACGACATCAGATGCCCTATGTACTTTACATGACACCCTGATGACGTCATCAGATGCCCTATGTACTTTACATGACACCTGATGACGTCATCAGATGCCCTATGTACTTTACATGACACCCTGATGACGTCATCAGATGCCCTATGTACTTTACATGACACCCTGATGACGTCATCAGATGCCCTATGTACTTTACATGACATCCTGATGACGTCATCAGATGCCCTATGTACTTTACATGACACCCTGATGACGTCATCAGATGCCCTATGTACTTTACATGACACCCTGATGACGTCATCAGATGCCTTATGTACTTTACATGACACCTGATGACGTCATCAGATGCCCTATGTACTTTACATGACACCCTGATGACGTCATCAGATGCCCTATGTACTTTACATGACACCCTGATGACGTCATCAGATGCCCCATGTACTTTACATGACACCCTGATGACGTCATCAGATGCCCTATGTACTTTACATGACACCCTGATGACGTCATCAGATGCCCTATGTACTTTACATGACATCCTGATGACGTCATCAGATGCCCTATGTACTTTACATGACACCCTGATGACGTCATCAGATGCCTTATGTACTTTACATGACACCCTGATGACGTCATCAGATGCCCTATGTACTTTACATGACATCCTGATGACGTCATCAGATGCCCTATGTACTTTACATGACACCCTGATGACGTCATCAGATGCCCTATGTACTTTACATGACACCTGATGACGTCATCAGATGCCTTATGTACTTTACATGACACCCTGATGACGTCATCAGATGCCCTATGTACTTTACATGACATCCTGATGACGTCATCAGATGCCCTATGTACTTTACATGACACCCTGATGACGTCATCAGATGCCCTATGTACTTTACATGACACCCTGATGACGTCATCAGATGCCCCATGTACTTTACATGACACCCTGATGACGTCATCAGATGCCCTATGTATTTTACATGACATCCTGATGACGTCATCAGATGCCTTATGTACTTTACATGACACCCTGATGACGTCATCAGATGCCCTATGTACTTTACATGACACCCTGATGACGTCATCAGATGCCCTATGTACTTTACATGACACCCTGATGACGTCATCAGATGCCCTATGTACTTTACTTGACACCCTGATGACGTCATCAGATGCCCAATGTACTTTACATGACACCCTGATGAAGTCATCAGACACCCTATGTACTTTACATGACATCCTGATGACGTCATCAGATGCCCTATGTACTTTACATGACACCCTGATGATGTCATCAGATGCTTTATGTACTTTACATGACACCCTGATGACGTCATCAGATGCCCTATGTATTTTACATGACATCCTGATGACGTCATCAGATGCCTTATGTACTTTACATGACACCCTGATGACGTCATCAGATGCCCTATGTACTTTACATGACATCCTGATGACGTCATCAGATGCCCTATGTACTTTACATGACACCCTGATGACGTCATCAGATGCCCTGTGTACTTTACATGACATCCTGATGACGTCATCAGATGCCCTATGTACTTTACATGACACCCTGATGACGTCATCAGATGCCCTATGTACTTTACATGACATCCTGATGACGTCATCAGATGCCCTATGTACTTTACATGACACCCTGATGACGTCATCAGATGCCCTATGTACTTTACATGACACCCTGATGACGTCATCAGATGCCCTATGTACTTTACATGACATCCTGATGACGTCATCAGATGCCCTATGTACTTTACATGACACCCTGATGACGTCATCAGATGCCCTATGTATTTTACATGACATCCTGATGACGTCATCAGATGCCTTATGTACTTTACATGACACCCTGATGACGTCATCAGATGCCCTATGTACTTTACATGACACCCTGATGACGTCATCAGATGCCCTATGTACTTTACATGACACCCTGATGCCGTCATCAGATGCCCTATGTACTTTACTTGACCCCCTGATGACGTCATCAGATGCCCAATGTACTTTACATGACACCCTGATGACGTCATCAGATGCCCTATGTACTTTACATGACACCCTGATGACGTCATCAGATGCCCCATGTACTTTACACATGACATTTCCCTGATGACGTCATCAGATGCCCTATGTACTTTACATGACACCTGATGACGTCATCAGATGCCCTATGTACTTTACATGACACCCTGATGACGTCATCAGATGCCTTATGTACTTTACATGACACCCTGATGACGTCATCAGATGCCCTATGTACTTTACATGACATCCTGATGACGTCATCAGATGCCCTATGTACTTTACATGACACCCTGATGACGTCATCAGATGCCTTATGTACTTTACATGACACCCTGATGAAGTCATCAGACACCCTATGTACTTTACATGACATCCTGATGACGTCATCAGATGCCCTATGTACTTTACATGACACCCTGATGACGTCATCAGATGCCCTATGTACTTTACATGACACCCTGATGACGTCATCAGATGCCCCATGTACTTTACATGACACCCTGATGACGTCATCAGATGCCCTATGTATTTTACATGACATCCTGATGACGTCATCAGATGCCTTATGTACTTTACATGACACCCTGATGACGTCATCAGATGCCCTATGTACTTTACATGACACCCTGATGACGTCATCAGATGCCCTATGTACTTTACATGACACCCTGATGACGTCATCAGATGCCCTATGTACTTTACTTGACACCCTGATGACGTCATCAGGATGCCCAATGTACTTTACATGACACCTGATGAAGTCATCAGACACCTATGTACTTTACATGACATCCTGATGACGTCATCAGATGCTATGTACTTTACATGACACCCTGATGACGTCATCAGATGCCCTATGTACTTTACATGACATCCTGATGACGTCATCAAATGCCCTATGTACTTTACATGACATCCTGATGACGTCATCACATGCCTTATGTACTTTACATGACATCCTGATGACGTCATCAGATGCCCTATGTACTTTACATGACATCCTGATGACGTCATCAGATGCCCTATGTACTTTACATGACACCCTGATGACGTCATCAGATGCCCTGTGTACTTTACATGACATCCTGATGACGTCATCAGATGCCATATGTACTTCACATCACATCCTGATGACGTCATCAGATGCCCTATGTACTTCACATGACACCTGATGACGTCATCAGATGCCCTATGTACTTCACATGACACCTGATGACGTCATCAGATGCCCTATGTACTTTACATGACACCCTGATGACGTCATCAGATGCCCTATGTACTTTACATGACATCCTGATGACGTCATCAGATGCCCTATGTACTTTACATGACACCCTGATGACGTCATCAGATGCCCTATGTACTGATAGCCTGCGACCACTGGCAGTGGCTAGTGGCAGGAACGAGGAGCGAGGAACGAGGAACGAGGAACGAGGGACGAGGGACGAGGGACGAGGGACGAGGGACGAGGGACGAGGGACGAGGGACGAGGGACGAGGGACGAGGGACGAGGAACAGGACACGAGGGACGCGTTACAAGAAAAAACGCGAATTTTAGCTAAGCTTCCGCCGATCTAACTTTGTTAATTTTCAATCGATTTGGCTCAAATTTTGTCAGCGGGTGTCTTCTATACTCTCTCACTTATATCCAGAAGGAAATCTCTAGAAAATTTGTTTTACAGGTTTTATTAACTACTTTACCAAAATCTAAGTGATCACAAGTGCCAGGCAAAACCAAACCTCTCCAGCCGCTTCGCGGCTGGAGCGATTTGAAGGCTAACGACGATAGCTCATGTCTGTTAGACGAGCTAAACAAGAGTGCTATACCATTCGGTACTGAGCCTGCTTGATTTAGAATTACAATAGATAACATGACTCAATCTTCAGTATTGTTGATATTTGAGACGTATTAGATCTCCTTTTTTCAACTTTGTATCAGTTGTGCCTTCTAGAAAAGAAAACAACTACAAGACCCATGGATGGGTTGAGTCCTGTGCTGTTAGTGAGCCGCTTTCGTGACCTGACGCGGCGGAATGGAGGTGCGAAGTCAGCAATTAGCAGGACGGGGGCATATCTTTGCTAAGGGAAAGAATCTGGGACATATCCAGAGAAGTCATGATATTTGCCACACCACTACTTATTCCCTATCTTCGCACTGGCGTAAAAAGAATCTTTGTAGAATCGACGAATTCGCACTTTTTAAAATCTCGATTTCAGTCCTAACGGGTGTCATTTTTTGCGCACAGCTACCCTCCGTCAACCGCATTTCGCACAAAATTTGGCGCATGAGCTTTTTCTATGTATCTGAATACTGTTTTGGTATTTTTGTGAGCGAGCACAAATTTTGTAGATTTCGTTTTAATGACAGCCCATCTGTCAATTAAGAGCCCAGATCAGACCCACAGCTCAGAATTCCTTCGACGCCAAAATCGAATTTTTTCGCACTCGCGTCCGAGACTTTATTTATGAGTTCCTATGAGACTTTAACCATAAGCATTCTTTATGTGAGCTATCCGCTTCTGTTTCACAGTAAGAACCGATTTGGGGCTGGGATAATCTAAGGATATGACTTTTGGGCACGACGAGCTATGTTTGGGTCCGATTTTTTTCAGTTATCATTGAGTTATTTCTGACTACAAATAGAAATTCTATAGTAAACTTTCTCCTGTTCTGAAGGTAGTAAGCCCGTTCGTGTAGCTAGCACACAGAGAGTTTGACGCTGTTGCAATTACTGAACTTCCTACATGATTATTTTCGCAAATTTGAAATTGAATGGATTTCAGTGAAAATTTCTCCATTGATCTCAGGAAGATTCTTTTGCTCTAGACCAACCACTCGCCGAAGTATCATGACCGTTTTCTTTAAAGGCAGTGGTCGCGATCAAAAATGTTTGTCGTCTTTTACCCTCTAAACCCTTTTCTGGGTCTCGAGTAGAAGGATCTATAAGAAGAAATCGCGAAAAAACCGCTGTTTTGGGCCAAATTTAAAGCCTGAACTTTCTTGTCTTTTGATGGTGGACGAGCCCACTCAACATCATCTGCATCGATGACCTCCTACATCGAGAACATCAGCTGCCTTGAAAATGAATTTCAATCAATGAACCTTCGGATTTATGTACACATCTAGTCAAAAACATTGACTGGTGTGCTTTCTTTCATTGCTCAACTGCTTTTATTAGGTAAATTAGCATTTATTTCTTCCTCTGAATGTCGATGATTTTTGACTGCTCGGCATGAGACGGCGATCTTTTTCGTCATCGCTGTGCACGTGTGCACGAACTGGCATTTTTGGGCCTTAGAATCTCTATTTCTAGCCCTTTTTTCACCTCACTACCTTCATAGTTTTTCAGCTGTTTTTGATCTAAGCTGATTTTTGTCATTTTTTCGATAACGTTTTTCATCGTGACCACTGCCTTTAAATAAATCCACATAATGTTCGTCATGAAAAATACGTCGTAAAAGTGAGCGCGGATCGGCTTTTGAAAAATTATTTCTACACCTTATCTTCCAAAATTTAGATATAAACTATGTTATAGAATAGGAATGTGAGCTCTTCTTCAAAAGACATGAGTATCATCACAACGTTGCGTATCCGAGTTTTTGAACAGGTGTTGGAAATCCAGAGAAAAAAATTATGAAATCCTGATTTTTAGGAAAAAAAAAGGTTTTCACTGTTTTGTGTTTCCGTTACTTCACTAGTGTCTTTTTGTGTCCACATGAGCTTTTTAATATTTTACTCCCTTTGTAAATCGTGTTGGTGTTCGTTATGATGTCGAAGATTTCATAAACTATCAAGACGTTCTGGGGAACAATGTTAGGTCAAAATTATTTCTGGTTTAAGTGACCCGTTAAAGAATAATGGACATTCTAGCAACGTACTATTCTGAGTATTACAGGAAAACATTCGAAAACAAGACAATACGTTTGTATGGAAGTTTTAGCGGGTTTCTGATTCTCTAAAAATCTCCGGAAATTTCGATATTTTTTCAAAATTTCCTGATCGGCAAGAAGTTTCTTCAGGAAATTCGTGGATACGTGCTTACAGCGTCAGAATCGCTACCATAACTCTTGAATCAGTGTACACCTGCAAAAAAAGCCAAAAATAAAATCAGTCGGTTGCCGTATTGCAGTAGTATAATCTTCAGATGAGAATATTTCATATCCGCTGGTTAGTTTTCTGAGAAAAAGGCTTTATTTTTGTCGTACAGTATATTTCCTGTTAATTACGTTTCCCTTCCAAACATATAGTGTTCTTGAAGACACTTATGAGCTCACGGAAAATCATAGTTCCCTGATCTCAATTTTCAGAAAAAAATTCGAACTCATCGAAATTTCTCCAGTATTCTTCAGTGGGATTGTATGTTTGTCTAAAGGAGGATCTGAAAATATAAATGAACAAGAAAGCTGTTTTCAGTGTAAAACTACTACTGAATGGGGCGCCGCACAAAAACGGCGGCGGCCGCCGCCCGCCGCCGCCTTTTGTCCCTTGGCAGCCGACCGCACTGTAGAACAGCTCAATTTACATGTAGAACTGGTTTCAATGTGCATTCGTAGACTTGTTCAGTTTATGGCATATTGCAATGCATGCCCATGGTAACACAAACAACTGATTGTGCAATAACTATGTGTTACAGGTCCACAGTCTAAACTAATATTACAAAGTTGTTGCTCAAGAGTCATAAAATATGAGCTCTCGATTTCGAGAATTTACAGCTCATGATCATACATTAATCATTTGTTCATAATCATAATTATACATCAACGATGTCTAAAAGATTGCAATAAAATATAATATTTTCACAATACTTCAGCGATACATGTCACAGTTGTACAGCTAAACTACGACTTCGCGATAGTGCCGCTTCGGTGCCTGTTGGAAGCCGCTCTTCCTCGCGAAGCTGCAGCGGCGATTTTTTCGATTTCCATGAGGTCCCACATGGCTTGTTTTTGTTCATGTGATGCTTTGGAACGGAACCAGTCCCTAGAATTGGAATTATCAGGATTCTGACATAAGTATTGGAAAAAAAGGAAAAAAGTAGAGCGGCACATATGAATAACTTTTGGGTCGATCTAAAGAATAAGATTTTTTGCCGTTCGCCGACTGCCGTTTGCCGTTTACAGGCCGTTTTGGGATTTTATTGCCGACTGCCGTTTGCCGAAATCTGAAAATCGTTTGCCGCACATCCCTGGCGCAGATCCATTGGGTTGACATTCGACATTCGACAGAGTGGTCACCTGCCCTGCTCGAGTCGTTGATCTCTCACATTTCCTTTTTCGTGCTAATCGTGCGGAGGATTAGAGGGATCGACATACAATACATATTTTTGAAGCAAGCCTAAGCTCACTGCTCCATGCAAAAAGTTGTGGGTTCCAAGCTTGCTTCTTCAGTTATGAAGCAGCGAGCTTTAAGCGCCTTCCACAGTCTGTCGGACGACGCCGTCCGGTACGTTATAAGATAGGGCTGCGGCGTCAGTGCGGCCCGCACTGCGATGTCGGCCGACCGACGTCGCACTGCGCTGAAATCATTGACACGACGTCGGAGCAAGTTATGACGGGTCAAAACGTGTTGGTTTCGCCTCATATTTTGTACTGAATAGTCGGAACTGACGGTTGTTCACCGCAGCTTCCCTCGCACTGCGGCACTCTTATAACGTGTCGGACGGTAACGTCCGGCAGACTGTGAAAGGCGCTTAAGGCTTCTGGGTCGTCCAAGAGGACATCCCAGGAGCTTAAAGGCAGTGTCCACGATAAATTTCGTCTTCAGTTTCCCGCCGGAAGTCGAAAGGCCGGGGTCTCATTCAAGCAGTAGGGGTGAAAGAACGAACAAAAACGAGCCCGAGAGAGCTTTAATCGGCTCCGAGATCCGCTCGCGTTAGCCCTTTCCGCTCGCGGTCGAGTTTTCCGAGAAACAGTTTGTCCGCTTCTTCATTAGCATTGGAGCGCGAGCGCGGCTGAGTTTTAGCATTGGGGCGCATTTGAACACGCTGTCTACTTCAGGCCCATGCCAGAGCAACTCATCCACCGTTCAAATGTGGCTTTCTAGAAAGAGAGCTGATTTTGGATGTTTCGCAGCGTTTTTCGTTATTCTTTCTTCCTTGATGGAACAATCAGACCCTACAGCTTCGTTTGCTGGTGGAAACCAGAAGACGATTTTCATCGTGGACACTGCCTTTTAAGGTTCCTGAGTCGTACCTGAAGCAGCAACATGGAAATTGCAGCTCCAAGCCTGAAGCGTCGAGTTTCAACTTGGCGGAGGGGTTTCCACTTTCGTCTTATCTACTCTTCCCTCACACCTTATACCCAGCACACCTCGGACGTACTCTCGAGTAACTTTCAATCCATCAACCCAAGAAACTACCATCTCTCTTTTCTTCTTCATCTGCAGCCTGAAAGTGTTGTCGTCATAAATAGAGGAAATGGGCGACCATTACAGGATTCGTCCCAAGGTTCATTGTCGTTAGAGTACTAGGTCTCATCCGGCACTCGAATAAATGCGCCGTGTCTTGTCCGAGACTACCGCAGTCCGGGAATGCGTCGGGTCGGCTATTGTCGATTTTGTTGACGTAGGACAGAAGCGATGGAGAATGACCACAGCGCAGCGAGGCAAGAGCACATCTGGCTCTCCTGCCGAGTTGAGAGTCGGACTCGCAAACCCGAGGTGGCACTGCTCCTAAGATGGGATTCACAGCCGCCTTCTCCAGATATCTTTGAACAATCTGGGTGTGCTCCTCACGCAGAAGACGAAGCCCTTCCATGTTGGAGGGCCCATCTCTGTATATTCACTTTACGAGGAGCGTGAGCGGACAGCGTCCTTTTCAATCTCTCTCTCTCTCTAACGGGCTTCATTATTCTTCTTGTCGGATGATTCGGCTGCTTCAGAATATTGATATACATCCGCTACGCCTGGGGTCCACAGTGCTGTTTGACTGGTAATATGCAGGCCTCCGCGTGAGGATGTTCTATTGGGGAGCTCCTTGAATAGCCAGAAGCAATTCTAAGCGCAACATTCTGAACAGGCGTGTGCGAAAAACTTTGAAACCGAAAAAACCGAAAAACGAAAAATTTTCGGTTTTGAAAACGAAAAATTCCAAAAAAAAACCGAAATTTTTTTTGCCTTTCAAAACGCCTTTTATTGACCATTTCATATTTTCGACTGGAGAAGCCATCAACATATTAATGCGAGGGATTTTAGCCTTGTTGCAGAGGCGAATCCAGATAAAATCATAGCACTTAACAACTTGCAAAATTCTCAGTGTGAACTCATTGTTGAAAACTGCAGTACTTCTCTGACAAGGGAAGTGTTTAGTGTCAAACGCATCCGCGAAAACGACTAGTATCGTTAGTATTTCTCTTGGCTCAATAGTAAAAATGCGCAGTATCCCGCCCCGAGATGCAGGTTCGAACAAGTTATGAGCATTTTTCAAGCTTCGCAAAAAGGCCATCAGACATTTGTTTGAGAGTTTAAAAAAATCTTGTCGGATTTAGCTCAAAACTTGTATGCAGGGATAATCTAGGGTGGTAAACACGAATCTGAAGTCCAATTGTCGAAATTTCGAGGTTTTCTGCAGGTTAAGGTGGGTCACATGTCGAAAAACCCCCGTATACAAATTTTGAGTAAAATCTGAGATTTTGACCAAACAACCGTTTACCCACCGCAGTCTACCGTAATATGCAAAAAATCGATAAACGGACTCCAGATTCGTGTTTAGCACTCCAAATAACAGTCGGAAAATAATTTTGAGACATATCTATCGTAGAAATCCGGATATCTCGAAAGTGGCGTTTTTCCCTCGAAATTTTCCCCGGTTGGGAAGCTTTGAACGAAATCAGCCGAAAACTTTGGAAAATCGACTAATAAACTACACATTCGTGATCAGCGCCCCAAAAAACTGCCCTGGGAGAATTTCGAGTCAAATCTGGAATTCTAAAACGCTTCCAGAGCCCTCTACACGGTATAAATAAACGTCCGAGCGAAAATCCGTAAACGCCCGAGCGAAAATCCGCACAAGTTCAAAACGCTGTCACTCTGGACAAATTATTGAAGATAAGCTTTCACCCAAATTTTGCTCGTGGTGGTAGTTTTCTGCGCTTAACACATTTATGAGGTCCGTTTCCGGATTTTCCGAAGACTAATGCGCTTTTTGGAAGGCACAAAAAGCACAAAAAAACTACTTTTTTGAGCTTGTAACTTCTTGGACCCTGCAGCTCGGGGCTGTATACTGCGTCGTTTTACTATTGAGCCACAAAAGATACAAACGGTAGCAGTCGTTTTCGCAGATGCGTTTAGCACTCTAAACACTTCCTTTGTGAGCATCCATGCCAACGTTTTTTCGCGTTTTTGATCAAAACTAAGGGCTCTAAGGTCGTCTCTAACTTCATGAAAAAAACCGAATTCCTAGAAGTTGAAGGGCAAGTCATAGATTCAAACGGAAAAACGTTGTACAGAGACAATAATTATTAATTCCTGATACCTATTACACATTAGCGTGAATTGCTTGCGCTGTCATGTTTCATTTCAGTGTGAGCGGTCGCGTCGTGGTCCGCACTGACCCGTAGCTCAGTATCTCGGCGTTATTGGATGGTAATGACCGCGACGCAACCGCACGTATAGGTTGGTGGTGTCTACACAGGAGCTCAGTTCAACAATTTTCGCTGGATGGAACTACCGTATTTTCACTATTAAAAGTACACCTTTATTTGAAGTACTTCTTTTATGAAAGTGCACCAAAAAGAGAGGGCTGGCATTTAGAAGTACACATTTTTTTTGAAGAACACCTCTAATAGTGGTACATTTCAAAATAAGATAAGGGGAAAAATCTAGACTCTAGTACAGGGTTACGGCTCATAAAACGACGATAGTAATAACGAGTGTGCAAGCATTGGCTCAATCGGACTCGAATAGCTGACTTTTCAATGTTCTTGGTCACGAAAATCTGTGTTTTGTTATCAAAATTTTCACAATGAGAATTTTAACAGACAAGGCTGAAAAATAGAAGTACACCTCTATTAGAAGTACACCTAAAACAGAGGCATGAAAAATAGAAGTACATGTATATACTTCTAAAAGATGAACTGAGGTATATACATATGAGGCCGTACCCCCAAGAAAATTTTTATTCTCGGTTTTTTTTTGTTATGGTTTGATAGAGGGTGCCAAAGAATTTAGGTTGTTGCTCCCAGGATTTGCGGACACGCTCCAGTTTGAAAAATGCGAAGCTCTAACAATCTATTTTCGACTACTTTTTATGTACATCTTAAACAGAAACGAATTTTCTGACCAATAAAGGCAGTGTTTACGATAGATTTCACTTTTGATATCTCCACCGTTTAGGGAAAGTCTTGTGCCCTATACAGCAAGGCATGCTTGAAGAGAACACGAAAACCGTGTTTTTGCGCTAAAAGAGGGCCACCTTTGCGATGGATGACACCCATCAATGCAATCAAGCGATTTAGCTCGCTTATCAGTATTTTCTTGACTTGATTATTCCATGTTATCTCAAGAGTCCAATTGTTCATGTCGAGGGGCGAAAATGGGGCATGAGGCGTTTTGGTGACCTAAGAACGCTTGTTTGCATTCGTTATTTTTCCGTTCCTAGCTGATTTTTTCTTGCTGCAGACGTCTGTGAGCAGCGAAGGATCGACTGCAAGTCGCATCAGAACCGGCAATGAAAATTAATCTTTTTCGTTCTTTTCGTTATTGATTTATTTCGCCAAAAAGGGCGAAAAACGAAAAAATTGAAAAATCGAAAAACGAAAAACGCACAGTCCTGATTCTGTACACACTGCAGCTCATTCCAGGAGCTGTGCGACACCACACTGGTGCCGCATATTCCAGAGCCGGCTGAAGTATTGCTATGTAAGCCCTCAATATAGTCTCTCTGCTGCTGCCTCATGATATTCCTCCAAAAGCTCTCAAGACATTAAGCTCTGCATTGACGACTGTCTGTTTCTTTTCCGCGTTTTTGTGGAGCTTCAGTGACGGATCAAGAATAAGACCAAGCAGCTTGGGGAATCTCGCTGCTGTCAATCAAACGGTCACCATCCCGTGTGACATCTGGGAGGGCACTGTGCTCCTTTGGGTCTGTTGTAAACACTGAAACAGAAGACTTTGCAGCAGAAACTGAGAGCATCATATTATCGAGGAAGAGCTTCAACTCGACGAGATAGGCTCTGATCTTGTTAGCGACTATTTGCAGGTCACGGTCCTGGCACATGATGGTGATGTCGTCGGCATACATAGCAATCTTTACATCATTAGGAGACTTGGGAATGTTCTCTCGGTACAGGCTGAATAGGGCAGAACACAAAACTCCACCTTGTGGAACACGTGCTGCTATGGGAATGCTGTCAGATACGTGATTCTGGAATAGAACTTTAGCCCGGCGGTCTTTAGCAAACGCTACCATCCATCGCTTCTGCCATGATGTTAGCTAAGGCGCGAGCAGTTTCTTGAACAGCAATCCTAAGTCAACAGAGTGTAATGCATTGTTCAGATCGAGGGCAACAGCCACCGTTCTCAGGGGATTTTTCATGTTGAACCCATCTACCGCAAAGCTCACGATCTCCAATAGAGCAGTAGCAGTAGAGTGAAGTTTCCTCAACCTATGCTGATGCTGCTGTCGCTCATTTTGATCAGCCAGGTCCCTTACAATCAGCTTTTCGGCTCACTTGGCGACGGACGATAGAGACTAAAAGGTCAATAGCTTTTCGCAGTGTTTGGAACTTGCCTGGCTTTGGCAACGGTATCGCATTGGCCGTCTTGCCTGATTGGGTAGAGAGCAGGTCCGGAAGGAAGTATTTATGATATCTGCGATTATCGGTAGAAGTTCCATGGGAATCTTCTTCAGGATGGCTGGGGAGATACCGTCAGGTCCGATAGCCTTCGAATTCCGCATTTCTTTGGTAGCCTTCTCTACTTGAATAGGTAGGGAAAAGGCCTCATTAGTGCTCATGTGCGGCAACCGGCTTAGCCCTCTAACCGTGACTCTGTTTTGTACGCTTCGCTTTGTACGTGTGATGAAAAAATTCTTGCCGAGTGCGTAAGCAGCAGCTTTTCTTGATTTGAAGACGTTCTCCTCGAGCTCAATAGCGGAGCTCATAGGAGAATGTCTCAAGTAACTTTATTCATATTACATGTAACATACATTTACATGACATGTAGCTTAAATTTGGATTACATGTAAGGTTACATTTATGTTACGTGAAAGTTACACTTATATATTTACCGTGGGTGGCCATGTCGCCGCGCATGAGACACGCGACGCCGGCAACGTGTCCGCACGCGGCCACTTAAAGGCACTGCTCACGATGAACTTCGTACTTGAGCTTTCGATGAAAAACATTTATGGTTGCCCTCAGAATGAGAACTGTGTTGGAAAAACGGATCCAAACGCATCCCCAAAGACAGAAAACGGTTTTGAAGATTATCCCAGTGGGCAAGGCCGGCCTCCGTTGGCCTAGTTGTTGTCGTTAGCACTGACACGCTAAGACCTGCGATTATCAGCAGTGGTTTTCATCGAACTAAGCTATAGATTGAAGAGAATTACGTCAGAAGAGGATTTCAGGAAGTTTTCGACAACTGACTCTCGAATCTAATCTCTCTTTCAATGAAAAATCACTGCCGATGATCGCAGGTCAAAGCTTGGTTTTGATAGGGACGTGCTGGTGTTGACGACAACAACTAGACCCAAGGAGGCCGGACTTGCCCACTGGGGTAATCTTCAAAATCGTTTCTCGCCTCTGGGAGGGCTTTCGGATCCGTTTTTCGATTACTTTTCTGCTTCTGAGGGTTACCACCATTGATTTTCAAAGAAAACTCAAAGACGGAGTTTATCGCGAACAGTGCCTCTGAAAAGGAGAATGCTCTGCGGAGCCTCCTCTGCAATTGCGGGTTTCAGTACCTCAAACTTGGGTATCGGAACCGGCAGCAACGCCTGTTCTAAGGTTGACCTCAGGAGTGCGTCGTATACTCCTATAGGAAATGCCTTCTTGGCCGATTTGAGTTACTTGCGAAATATCTTGGTCAGGTAAGTTACATGCAACATATCGGAGATGCTCTATCGTCGACATGATGCATGTAACTTAAGTGGCCGAGATAGGTCGCAAGTAACCTAGATACGCTTAGATATGTTAAAAGTAACTTGTTCTCGGCCTTTCATGTCACGAGTAATTTAATTTCATTTCTCTAAGTAGTCTGCCAAAGACCGGTCTGCGCCGTCCTCTTCCGTCCCTAGTTATTCTGCGCCGTCCTCCCCCGTGCCTAGTGGTAGGTTTTATGCCTATCGATTAGGCGGGCGCAGTCGAGCTCACTGCGGACGGCGCAGTTTGGAAATATCGAGGAGATTTTTCGACCTGAGTGCGCAATGCCCTGCATACGTATCGACCGGGGCGGCTACGGACGGGACAGACGGGATCTGTCCGGACACATCGGATTTTCGAAATGCGAAGATCGGACTCGATCAAGAATCCGGACTACTCGGAAGATGGTTCTACCCAGTAGAGCAGGAGTCCGACAATAGCTTTGTCGAACTCTCATCACCGCCATTCTCTTACGTGACAAGGACCAACCCAGCTATCTCCAGGAGAGCATTGGTAGTGGAGGATGACAAGCTTGAAACTGAATCTCGTCTACGTTCTCACTAGCAATATTCATGGAACATTCAAAGATCTAGAGCTGTTTGGAAAGTCGCCTTCGATTCGGATCCCCGCCCAGTTTTGTTGAACTTCACTGCCAGGATTCATGAGCGAAAGCGAGGGAGCCATTCTCATTAGAGGATTGACGTGTCAAGCCTCAGAGATGCGGAATACAGGTGAAATTTTTGACAATGTGTTTCTGTCCAAATAGGAGTACGAAGAAAGGGAAAACTTCGCGACGCGGATTCTTTGATACAGTGCATCCAGGACGCTTCAAATGTGGCTTTGCCGGCTGTACACCTCAAGAAGAAGTACGCTCATGTCTTGCGGAGATCAGATCTACTCACAACAAAGAATGTGCTCTTCGGACTGCAGAAGACTTGCAGAAAGAGTAGCGTATGAGCAGGAAGCTGCGTCGGTAGCTTCAAAGCGACTGCTAACGAGAGTGAATGTGCGGAGTTCGAGAAGGCTCGGAAGAGAAGAATCCGAGAAAAGCCCTCACGTTGTTGCGACAGTAGGGCAGCGAAATGAAGAGACGTTCAATTGTCTTTAGCGCTACCATTGCGGTCTCAGTTGTTGATGCGACGCAGCCAATATGGAAGGAATAATTCAGCTCACCACTTAATAGTCCAGCGTCACCAGTGTCTGTACTCCCGCATGCTCAGACAAACCATCGCTTGGAGCGGAACCGGCTCACAATTCTGACGTCACCGCCCGGAAAGCAGCCGCGATCGCCCGAATAGGTCGCCGAGTTTGTCTGATATGCTCGAAGCTCTTTCTCCTCCTGAGGTTCATGAAAGGAAGAACACAATTCGAGCAATATGTTATTAGTTAGTAGTAGTTTATTATTCAGTCTGACGCATGGACCAGGCGGCTGGCCGTGCGGTGTTGGCGGGATCACTGGCCAACGGGTTTCCGATTCGCGCGCCACGATCTACCGTCCATTCATCAGACTGAATTCATTAGGTGATCTCTACTGGGCTTTGGAACATATAATCCTTGAGCGCCTTATCATGCATCGCCAAGTAACTACCATAGATGAGCAAGCCGACTTTCGACCTGAAAAACAGACCATACTTAAAGGCAGTGTCCACGATAAAAACCATGTATGATTTTTTGGGGGAGATCGGCAGCTGCGGGGCCTAGCACAACCCTAACGTTGTAAAAAACTAAGAAAAATGAGCTCGGAACGGTCCCCTATGGCCCCAAAGTTGGACACCCGTCAGCTCGTCACGCCCCAGATGCACTTTCCACGCCCACCGACGTGAACAAATGAAAGTTCGAGATTGTGATATGAGCGGTGGTTTCCGATCAATAGCCCTGTTCTTCCCTTCATTATCAACTTCTCTCTTTACTCAGGTCGGCTCGCATACATCAGCTGCAAAAGACGGAAGTTACAAGCCTCGGACAACTCGTCCACCATGCTTCCTTAGCTCAATTTTTGAGGAATCATAACTCCGTTCCTAGAAGGTCTTGTGAGATTCCAAAAACATCATTGGAATCAGCATGGGACCGTCTTCAAGATAGGCGGTAGAGCAGAAAAACGATTCTTATCGTGAATTTTGCCTTTAAGTGTTCATTGTGAGAAGAAGAATCGTGAAAGCGGTTTTCGAAGTCATTTCAGCTTGCTCTATTGGACTTCGAAGTCGCATTTGGCTCTCTTGATCAAATGATCATTTGCTCAATGTTCTACATGCCGGCGGAGTCCCAGAAAAGAGTGTCCGACCAATCGAGCACATGAGCAAAGAAACAGTAGCAACAGTTCCCACAGTTCCCCCAGTTGTGCAACGTCAGCTCTCGAGGTGTAAAACAGGAGTAAGGGAAGGACCTTCAGCACGAACTTTTTTATTCAACTTAGCCGTTGATGACATCATGTGTAGAGTTGCAGATCAGCTTCCTGCCTACGTGATACTAACACCGTCGGAGCGCTCCCTTGTCGACCTAAAGTACGCTGATGACACTGAGGAATTTATGTAGATGAACGATGTATAGAACTTGTGGCTAATCTCTATTATTAAGGCTGTTTGTTGAAAAACGATGGTAAATGCAGCGATTATACAACAACGCTGCGCGAAAGCTACATCTCATTCAATTCTCTACCCGAAAGTTTAAGGCCTACCCACATCACAAAGTCAGGTTGCGCGACTACTTATTCGCCATTCGTCCTGTCACGATGTACGGATCGGAGACGTAGGCAGCTTCAAAGACGTAGATGGAAAGGTTCAACTGCTCAGACAGGAAGCTGTTAAGACCTTTGCTTGTACATTTCTCACCACCAGTATGCCGTAACGAAGAACTTTGCGAGGAATTCGGCGCTGTAAACCAAAGCTTGACACGAGGAAGCTGTCAGCATCATCCAACAATCTTTCGGACGGCATGGGAAAGTTGACTTCCTCTGTTCGGGCATATACCAAAAATAACGTCAGGGTAAGTAGCGATTCCCGAAAGTGGTGACTCTGAAGAGGCAGCCAACCTGAGGTCGGTGACGGCTATATGTTTTCTATGGTTGCCATTTTGAAGCGAGACTTATTCTCGAAGAGTGGCGTTGAATGCAAATCTCATATCTGTCGGGGTGTTTGAACCAACACAGCTCGGGTCTACGCCACAGATGCCCACTACAGCGCCTTAGACCACTAGGACACGTGTACACGTGTGATGGACATTTCCTGTTTCCCTGCACTCACTCCCTCCACAGTTCTCCGTGTCCGTTGGAACTTTGATCGAACTAGCGGTTGTAAATGTGGGTTTCGGGAACGTGCACGAGTGCCTAACTTTGGGATATAACAATTTTTCAACCTTGGACGATACTTTGGATCGTAATTGGAATTTTCTGCAAAAATCATCAAGGCGACAGAACACTAGTTTTGAAAAAACGATATTGAGAATTCATTGTCGGATGGCAACTTACAACCGAAACCACAATACAAAATACTTGGTAGTATAATTGTCGAGTAGGCCACCTCGTCTTCTTTCTTCACAGAGTAACCCAAGAAGTTGAAAGAATTTTTTTTAGATTTATGAACCAATTTTTTTCTTTGGACTGTTTCACGCTTCCCAGCTTACATAGAAAATAGTGAACTTATTCCTAGAAGAGGTAAGCGAAGTTTAGACAAAAACAGCACTCAAATAAAGGATTATACAGAATTCAGTAACTGGTACAAGGGTGTTACGTAAGTTTTAAGCCTTTTCTCGATAAAGAAACCGTTTCGCAGCCATCTTTCTCAGATGGTTATCTTAAAGGCAGTGTCCACGATAAAAACCATGTCTGATTTTTTGGTGGAGATCGACAGCTGCGGGGCCTACGGCAACCCTAACGTTGAAAAACTAAGAAAAATGAGCTCGGAACGGTCCCCTAAAGCCCCAAAGTTGGACACCCGTCAGCTCGTCGCACCCAGATGCTCTTTCCACGCCCACCGACGTGAACAAATGAATGCTCGAGATTGTGAGATGAGCTATGGTTTCCTATCTATAGCCCCGTTCTTCCTTTTATTCCCAACTTCTCTCTTTACTCAGGTAAGCTCGCATGCTTCAGCAGCAAAAGACGTAAGCTACAAGCCTCGGACAACTCGTCCACCATACTTCCCTAGCTCAACTTTTGAGGGACCATAACTCCATTTCTAGAAGGTCTTGTACGATTCCAAAAACATCATCGGAATCAGCATGGGACCGTCTTCAAGACAGGCGGAACAGCACAAAAACGATTCCTATCGTGAACGCTGCCTTTAACAAAACTGATTTTACTTGCAGTGAGCGACTATTTGAAAAAAAATCTAAAAATGGTTGAATTTTGGCCACAACTTCTTCTAGGAAACTGAGCAGGAATCATTGAATCATCAATTGAACCTTCACACGTTTTGCCTGTCACTCCTATCAGCTGGCAGCGGAGTTAGATGGCTGCTAGCCGGCGGGAGCAATCCTTCCTTGCCCCCCTAGACAACGAGAATGGCCACCTTGCTTTGCTGTGGTGATAAGTGAACAGCAGACTGATCGGTTTGCAAGGAACTTGCGGCGCTCCACTGCCCTTTCTGGGAGCGTACTTTCCTCAAGAAGTCGCCACCCTAGGACGTGCACGACCCGAAGATATCGGGCAAACTCCTCTTCGCATCGCGCGCTATTTCTATTTTATCTGCGGCGGTGAGCGAAGTCACCACCCTTCTCTAGCAGGCAGTCACCTCACAAAAGAACGCTCACTGCTGCCAGGTAGCTGACTACAAAGGCCATACACTTGAGCGCTGCGTGTGCATTTCTATGCCGGCATGTTCATATTAAGGATCCGTCCATAGCGAACGACAGGTGTCAAGGCGTCGAAGCGTCATGTGTCAGCGCTGAAACGCTGGCGCACGCAACGTGTCCGAGGACGGCACGGGGTTAACGGTGGTATTGATAAATTTAGTGACAGCCGCTACTGCCGCTATGCCTCCACATTCAGCGACAGGCCGGCTGCAGTGGTCGCTGGGGAGTCAGATTAAAAACAAATGTTGAAGATGCAAACCCACAGCGTCACTTGACGCTGGGACGCCTGCTATGGACGGAGCCTAACTACCGATTAGTGATTGATACAGTTGTGCCATTCGAATAGATTCGAATCGATATATCGAATAGTTGCTATCCGCATACGTATTCATTATCGGAATTTCTAAAATCGCACTATTCGAATACTACTCAAATATCGGACCTCAAAAAAGGGGGTATTCGAATCTATTCAATAACCGGACCCCTTAAAAAAGAGGGGTATTCGAATCTGTTCAATTATCGAAGCCTACTATACAAATATTCATTCGAGTAGTTATAACTTGGAATAGTTTCAAATAGATTTGCCCCGTTGCCGCTATTTATGGTGCACGGTAGATGAACGTGTGTTCCATTGGCAGGTATGACCACGTCGAAGAATTTCGAAATCGCGCTGCAATTCGAAAATTGGCGTCTTCATCTTGGCGTGGCGGCTTGATTTCGAAACATTTCGGCGTTTATTTAAGCGGCGAGCGGTGAGTTCCATCCGAATAATTTCACTTTGGGCATTGGTATACTTCAGCGACGGACACCACGACGGAGTTGTCGCCGCTGCGTGAATTTCAACGCGCTTTTGCGTACCTGCATTTCTGCATAGCCGCATTTGCAGACCACTTAACGGATACCGATTTTGTTTGTCATAATGTTTTCCTGAGTAAAATAGCACGAGGGGCACTTTTTTCATGAAAAATTATCACAATGAAGTGTATGAAGCACATATCTGCAATAGATATTCATTCCAGATTCAGAGAAAAAGGTTCCGATTTCACATGGTACTCCGATATAATTCTTCATTTCATAAATGTCAAAAAGATTCAAGCAAGACGGAAAATGTGCCCAAGTGAGAAAAAATTATTCACCGAGAGCTGTACGACCTGGAAATATGCCTAGAAATGGTAGAAGCGGTGTATAAAATGCTGATTAAGTAACCACTGGCATTATTGATCATTTATTGACGCTACCTCCTTGGAAATGTTGAAAAAGTCTTAGAGGAAACAAAAATAGACTTCTCAGGGAAATAATCGGGGCCCAGCGACATCACGTGGCTGTGCTGCGCACAGCGATGGGCTGCCGCCACGGCCACGGAGTATAACATGGCTACGCCACTCAAAACTATAAGGCCGGGATCATAATTCCCGCGAACAGCGACAGCGAGCGTGCAACTCAGGCATATCGATTTTCGGTCGATATTAATGATGAACATCGCGATGCGTTGCTCGTAGTCAGAAGTATGATCCCGGCCTAACACCCCTCAGCGACCCATCGCAGGGACGGGCGCGTACAGACTGTTCTCACGGCCGACCCTGCCATAGTGCCGGTGCTGGTCCTGACACGATGAGGTATAGTTGGCGAAACCTGTCGCTGCAGCGACGAGGAAGTATACTAATGCCCTGAACATCCTGTCTTCTGAAAATAGCAAAGAAACTAGGCACCAGTAGCCTTTCGCTGAGGCACAGATACTCCGATCCCCCTCGGATTGTGAAAAAAATTATGCCATATTATATGAGTGCGAGGCCGAGGGAAGCTGAGTTTGAACCCCTGTCCTCTAGTGTTAGAACGTCTCAAGGTGGATAATTCAGATAGTTTAAAGGCAGTGTTCACGATAAAAATCGTTTTTCTGTTTTCTCGCCTATCTTGAAAAAGGACCCATGCTGATTCCAATGATGTCTCTGAAATCGTACAAGACCTTCTGGGAACGGAGTTATGGTCCCTCAAATACTGAGCTAAGGAAACATGGTGGACGAGTTGTCCGGTGCTTCTAACTTCCGTCTTTTGCAGCCGATGTATGCGAGCTGACCTGAGTAAAGAGAGAAGTTGAGAATGAAGGGAAGAACTGGGCTATGCTTGGAAATCATCGCTCATCTCACGATTTCGAGCATTCATTTGTTCACGTCGGTGGGCGTGTGTTGCGCTCTTGGGGTTTGCCTTGCGCTCGAAGTGGCAACTTTGAGATTTTTGGAGCTTTTCCTGGCTCGTTTTCATGCGTTCTTTCGACGTCAACGTTACAGTGTGCCCCTCCACTACCCATTCCTAGTGGAAACTGAAACACATTTTCTATCGTGAACACTGCCTTTAAGTCCCACTAAACCGTTCATCATAAACCAAAAATGAATCATTTCTTCTCCTACAGGGAGCAAGTGTGTCCAATTGTAGTCTTTTATTTTTAAGAAAACTCCTAGGAATGTTCGCATACGTAAATCCCAGTGCCCGAATAGAGACTTTCCGCGTTAAACTTTTTTGCACCCTTTCCAAAATATTTACAATTTGGCGTTTGTAAGACTAAAAAACGCAGGTATCATACTCCAACATTGACCGAACGTAAATCTTATAGGCCTTGATCAGCAACTGTGGATCTTTAGATCTGAAAGGCAGGGTCCTGGCAGAATTCTGGTTTCGGATTTCACGCTGAATCGGAGCGTATGGTACAGGAGGAGCGGACATTGCTCACCCTTGCGTTCTGCGTCGCGGTCGGTGAGCGTCAACGGATAGGGCGGCGATGAGACATCTCAGCTTTTATGTAAACTGGCATGTCCTGAAGCATTACTTACTTTGCTGCGTTCATTTTATATCACTAACGATGACCGTTTCGCCTCTTCTAAACGATGGCGGCTTTTCCGCGTTCGCCGCGCGCGACACTCACCGGACCACAACGCGTGCGCATTCAGTTTACTGAGCAGTTTAAGATCCACTGACAGCTCACCTGGCCTGTTTTCAGTTTGTCGCTTTGAAATTATTCGAAAAATTATTCGAATATATTCGAATCGATTTTATTCGAATCTATTCAAAATTCGGACCTCGAAAAAAGAGGGTCATTTGAATATAATCACAAATCGGACGTCAAAAAAGGGGGTATTCGAATCTATTCAAAAATCGGACGTTAGAAAGGGGGGCATTCGAATCCATTCGATATTCGGTCTTTTCGCCCAGGACACAACTATAGTGATTGACACAGTCACCACGCAATGACATCCGGTAGCTGCCTCCTTCCGGGGGGATCGCTACTGGTCCAGATCTTCTTGTGCAGCACACTCCGGGAATGCTTCCAAACCCTGTCTGCAAGCGGCCACCTGGACGTGGGTGAAAGTTTTCTACGGATGTGATTGAAAGGGAATCAAAGTCACTCGGCATCCAAAGTTCAGGTGCGAATATTTGTTTGACAGGTGGTGAATAAGTACCAGATGGACGTATTGTGATCAAATCGTGGCTGAAGACCATGAAAAATGGATGACAATCGGGAATGCCCGGGGAAAGCGGAAGCCAACCGATTAAGTCGAGTAGGTCTCTGTCAGTACTGTACAACAAAGCGTGAGGATAGCACAGAAGCAGAATATGGCGGAATGAAGACGTCTTCACGGTAGTGCCTAAGGTTGTTGTGATCATCGCCGCCTAAATTAGCTGAAACACCTCGATCCATCTGTAGCCGATTTTGGACCTTTGCCTATCGACGTCTAGGAATGAGAAAACTACGACTTTCACCTCAAAAATCTCAACATTAAATCTATTTCAACGATAGTAGCATCTTATACAATCGTAGCCTCAAAACTACAGTTATACTGCCTTTATTCGGAAGTGCACAAGCCCCCCTTTTCACCCGCACTCGCTGCTACAGTACTGCACCCCGGCGTCGCGGTCTGTGGCGGCCCTCTCCCATCCATCCTCTCCCACCCCACGTGGCAGGCATCGACTTTCGCATGACCACCGTCCGATCATCCGCATGACCAGCAATCCAGTTTAAAAAAGGTGAATTTTTTCAACATTTTCCACCCTCGTCAGTCGTTTCAATATTAATTCGTATGTCACCATGATGGGTAGTGTATAGATGAGCCATCGATTCGAAACAGACCATTAATCTTCAGAAAAATGGACTCTTTTATTGAAAATAAAGAGAACTAACGTTTTCCCATTTCCTTGGTAGACCGAAGGATTGTGTAAAGCTTCGAGTGAACCCTAATCTTCAGTCAATACGATGTCATTAAAATTAACACCCAAGCAACTGAAAACAGTGAAAATTTTGGAAAAAAAAACTCACCGGCTCTGGACATGATCGCCGATCATGCGGACGATCGGACGGTGGTCATGCGAGGTCGATGCCTGCCTTATGGGTTGCGAGAAATTGGATGATAGAGGGCCACGACAGACCGCGCCGCCGTGGTGCAATACTGCACAAGCGACTGCGGGTGAAAAGGGGGGCTTGTGCACTCCCGAATAAAGGCAGTATACAAAATGTTACCTATGTATTCCAATGATGCATTTCCATCTCATACTGTTCTTCAATACAAGACTGATAATCCGCTTATCCTCAACAGCTGATCTTCTAATTTATTCCGCAGAATTTATTTTATTACAAAAACATGTAGGTACAGCAAGCTTAAGCTGATTTATTGACTGCAATAAGCTGTAAATGATAACTGTTAACAAGTAGCGATTGACCGTTTCGTCATACCCAAATATACACGGTCGCAACGCGGATGGGTTAGGATGATGGCACGGCACAACGCAATCACAGAGGCTTTAAAATTATGGTGTTTCTATTTACATGTTATTAACAATACTGTCGAAGTACTAGCCTTTTTGTGAATGATGCACGAATAAGCACCGGTATAACAACTAAAACAAGATCAGGCGAACCTAATGTAACCTTTGAAATCCGTATGAATTTAGATTACCGTATTAGTTTTTGAAATTTTCAGCAATACAGCGCTCACAGCAATCAAGGTTTCATGATACCCGAAACGAGAACCTCGGGAAACTCAATAAATAATGACTACAATTATACAACTACATATTAGACACGTACATGGTACTCAAAATCCGGACTAATTCCGAAAATGACTTGTCGTGAAGATAAGAACAATAAAACTATTGACACTAGACAGCTCGAGTAACAAAACTTAACTCGTCTTCGAAATAACTGTACTTTTGGGTATAAGTGACATTTGCAGACCACGCACGATACACTTCACTACTCACACAAACCATCGCTCGGAGTGGGACTGTCTCCTCTTAATTATGACGTTAACGCCCAGACAGCAGCCGAGGGTCGACGCGCAACCGCTACTCCAGTCCGGTTGCTAGCCCCAGTTCAGGTGCGGTTGCTCACGGGACGGCTGCGTTGCCATCGCGAGAGATTGGGAGACGCAGGATTGGTCGTTTTTTAGTGACAACGTGCGGGTCACGTGATCAACCGGAATAATGTAGGCCATTGTTATACCAAAAGTTTGCGACCGCGACATGTGCGGTCACCTATTACGAATCGTGCCGGGACCAGGCCCACACAGTAGAAAAATGCTGTCGCAAGAACAGTTTGCAGCACCTGTCTCGGTCGCTGGCTCGAATGGGGATGTTATGCCTGAAATGTGGAAACCGTGCGGTGATCGGTCGCTGTCGCGGCTGTCCGTTGCAGTGCAGTGCACTGCGACGGGTGTCAGCGACAGCGACCCAGCCAAATCCGGCATCGTGCCGGGTGTTTCTTGGCCCTGAGCGACAGCGACGGCTGGCCCACAGCGACAGCGACGTAGCAGTGCTCTGCGACCGCGATAAGCCTGTCGTGGGGTATACCAATGGCCGTACAGATGAGCAGTTGGCCTTTCGAGGCCTCCCTGAGAGGTGACTTTGAGTCACACTCTGGATTACGAATTTGAGGGGACTCCCCACGGAGGTCAGGAAGATTTTTTCAACGCGGACCACGCCGGGATGGTTTCCTTGTTGTTGCCTATGGCTGGATTATCCTCCTTGCTCACAGGCTGTGACAAGTACCGTATTCTCGTATGAACTCTTAATCCTTTTGAAAAGAAAAGGAATAAACAGACATCAGCGGTTGGGGAAACTGAAAAAAGGCCCACAACCGCGGTCGGAAATGCAACTGGATATCGCTTAGAACTTGACCGCGGTCGCCCGAATACATATATGATTTTCGCTCGGAGAGGAGATATGGCGTCGCTTGCGTCACTCTCCGGGCCCGCTCCGAGAGGCGATTTGTCTGAGTACATACAAAGGCTATGCAACAGCATAACTACAACTACTATCCGTACAACTATACAGTCAACGCAAAAGAGCGGATACAATCCTGCACATGGTAAAACGATCCTCTCATTAACTATCTGATAAATGACCTCATCATTAGAGCTGAATGAACATCGACCTCTATACTATACACAACTACTTGCGGCTACAGATCTACGGGTACAATGTCACCGGGTACATCCACTACACGCCTTTCACCCAGAGTAACGGACTACATAGACAACTTGGGGGCATCTCTGGAAATAGATTTAAAACAGGGAAAGTTTATTGAGAACTGAGGACTGGAATGATGCCAACAGTAGACATCGTACATTTGACACGTGTATTCTGGAAGGGTTCCTGAGAAGAAGTCCACTGAGAATAGACAGTATACATATGTATAAAGGTAAGTATTAGAACGTGAAATAACGTTCTCACTATTCAAAGCGTCAACATATGAATGACGAACTCATGCCAGACTCAATTTGTGGTGTGAATCCGAACTATTCTGAATGTAGTCCATGATGTCTGAATAGGATATCATTGCTTGTGGTCGTTGCTCGACGTCGACAATCAACTGAAAGGCGACACTCATATTTGATGATATCATAGGAATGTACATTTGTGAAAATTGTACAACAGAAATTACATAGGTACCGGGTCATTACTCTTCAAAGTTAACACCCTCAACTCACTAGTTTTCTGTTTATTTTTCTCTCACTGCTTTAGTAGTTAGTCTATATCGGATGTGCTTGCGCACTCGAGATAGGAAAATACTTATGTTCACGTTCTCAGTCTTGTGCTGTTAAACATAATCCAAAACATTATGCTTACGTTCTGTCTTGTGCTGTTAAAAATAATCCAAAACATAATCCCGATTTACTGATTCGAAATTCCGACATATGCACCTGGGTAGATCAAAAACCGCCAAAATGTCGACTTTTTCGTATTTCAGAGAAAAAATCAAACGCTCAACAGAAACCTCGCCCAAACCAGCGAAAACAACGCGAATTTACTGCGGGAATGGGCTTAGCAACCCACAAAAATGATCAGAGCCGACATGCATGAACGCTGCGAAGAAGGTCAGGGAGCCGCGCGCAGCGTCGAGCCACGGGGCGGCACCAAAGTACATGGCGTGTGTATTGCGGACGTAAATGCACTTTCCACTGCAAACTCTACGCGCGCATTTTGCGTCATCCAAGTCGCGTTTGCTTCCAGTTATTGAGATGCTGGGGATGACAAAAAATGCCAGGAAGCGACTGATATGACAGAAAATTGCCGCTAGGAGTTTGCCGTAGGAAGTGATTTTACGTCCGCGACACACCAATATACGCCATGCACTTCGTGGCCGTCCCGCGGCTCAACGCTGCGCGCATAGCACGTGGTGCGGCTCCCTGACCTTCTTCGCCGCGTTCACGCATGTCGACCCAGAATATTGGGAACTCGGATTACGTCTACAATCGTGAGGAAAACCACCCCAGCGGGCAGAATTATTCTATTCTGATGGCGACCAAACGTTCCTATCTGCATGGGACTAGCCGCGAACCCGAGCCTTTCGATTTACGCTGAAAATTCGAAGACTGCTTCCATCGTAGACATTGTCTTTAAAAACACCGCGATGAACTTCGCTTCCCAGTTTTCAATATAGATGCAGTGAGCGTCACCACTTTGCATCCACCACCCTTATCGCCTAAACGAGGAAACGAGCCTAGATTTAATTTACTGCAGTATATACGAAAAGCCAGAATGCAAAAAAAAAAACTAGGTACGGCAGCCAAAATTTTAGATTTGTAGCTTTTGAAGAGTTATTTGTCACGCTTCATTAAATTTCGCACCGCGTCAGCAGTATGCATCCACCTTAGGTAAATCACGATTAGTGAAGGCTTCCGTCGCTCTGAGCCCGTGAATAAGGATCGAAATCAGCAGTGACATTATACTTCTGAACCCCACTCGCTCTTGGGCAGGACGCAGAAGAAAGAATAGGGAAGCCGCAGTCAGCAAGCGTCAAACTGCAACATGTCGGACGAATACACCATGTTATTCACAGGCAATTTACGGATCCTAATTCCTACGGGTGCGAAGGTCACCAACAAGCTGACCTCAATTCAGAGCCTTGATAGCTATCGAATGCAAAGGCAGTCTTATAAGAGAAGGTATGAATAAGAGCCATAATGTCGGTGAGCCTCACATGGCTGCCCGACATAGTTTCGCCAGAAGCTGAGTGGGTTCTGATTGGATTAAGATGACGCTGCTGAAGGTACATATCGTTATTGAAACTCCATAAAATGATTTCAAGCTTTCAGGTAACTTTCTTCGAAGAGAAGAAACTCAATCTTGTTGGCTCTGTCGTGGTGAGATGCTATTGACGAGGTTCGCGGAAGGATCTTGGACGACTTAAAGGCATCGTACGCGCAGAAAACCGTATATTATTTTTTCATGTTTTTGTGTAGCTTGGCCCCTCTACTGAACGAAAATGTCGAAGGGATCCATGAAAAACCTTCATTTGTAAAGAAAAGTCAATAGGAACACATTGTAAATACGAATTTGAATTTCGCGCCAAAATCATTTTTGAGGTTTTTCTGCTTCTGGAGGCCTCGTCACTGTCATTTTCGGAGTTTTTCTGCATATGCAGTTCGTGCCGTAACTATTTTTCATGTTGCCTTACGGTCGCACCAATATTCTAGGAAAAAGTGCTACATGACTGGTGAGAATTGGTGGCGGATCTTCATCTTTGACGCCTTCCAACCTCATTGCGCAACGTTTTTGACGTTCCAAAGTTTACCAGCGTGGTCTACCGGACTCAATCATGGAATTGAGCTTGAAAAATGAAAATTGATTTTCAGCGCGAACGATGCCTTTAATAGACTGAACTTCGGCGGATCGCTGAAGGTGTGAGGAGGTTTTTACGGCCTCAGCAAACTGCAATTACATAGCCTTCGTTTTCTGTAGAACGATTTCGGAGGAGTATCAGGACGCAGTCTCCTTCAATTTTCTAATTCGTTCTAGGCTTGTCAGCTGTGAAGAAGTGGGCAATTTCAACAAGAGAATCCCAGCGATTATGTGGGCAGCTCTTCAAGTCTCAAGTTTTTTGGGATGGACAATCTATGTAACTTTTTTCTTTATTGCTGCGTGTCATGTTGCTATGCGCATTCATAGTGGCGCTAGCTTTCCTGTTACCTGTTATATTTTTTGTACCTTGTTGTTGAGCATTTACCTTGCATAGCTGAAATAATTTTGAACTAAATCCAGGAGAAAAACATTGGACGATTTCGCCCCAAACCTTTGGTCTGGTCTAAACGGAAATATATTAATATTCGTTGTTTTTAGGTAAGGTGAAAGTACATATACTATGGAACGGTCGAAAAAGAAAGAAGTGTTATAAAAGAAATTCTTGGAAAGTATAAAAGAATAGAAACAACAATAAAGTTCTTGGCGTTGATGAATCCCTCTGGGGATGCGCCACACAATTGACTTCCATTTAGAATTGTAGAGGTTTTTGTATAAAGGGCCAATGCGATGACTTGCGGGCGCCAGCCGATATTCAAGTCCGTGATCATATCCTCCCAGACTAGTCTGGTACCTCTTTTCCGACCGCGGGGGTGTTACCCTGGGTGAGGATGGATCACTCGACCGTGTGTGTCACAGTGACGCGTCTTGCCACTGTCCTACACGCGCATCTGAAAAAACGAATCAGAGGCATGGATACTTAGATATTAAACACCCTCAACTTGCTCACGATAGTGGGAAGCACGCAGCACAAAAATGGAGAACGATATCACGGAAGAGTGGATGTATACAAAGAAACACGCTGTAGATGAAAACCTATCAAAATGTCTTTTTCGGGGAAAGAGGAGAGTGCAACATCGCACGAAGACCGGACAACAAGCGTTCAGCAAGCAACGAGTTCTTGCTGAAGCTTAGCAAACAACGAGTTTCTTAGGTTTGAAATAACCAGAGTGCTTGAAATTTGAGTTTTACGTGCGCAAATATGAATCGCCGCTGGTCACCTTGATTGACGATTTGAACTAATTAGTAAATATTGTACGCGGCCCAACTCTCTGCGATGCTCAAGCCTCGATCATCACGACGTAGAACATGAAACACTAACGATTGATTGTCGGTCGGTATTAACCATTGTGGCGATGCAATCGAAGACCGTCATCGTCGTCGTTCCATAAGCTGGAGGAGTCAGCGACGCGATGATATCCTGCAAAATGTAAATCATTGAAGGGTTGTGAGGGGTCATTTTCTGCCTTCCTAACGGTTCAAAATATTTTTTTCAATTTGCATTACTGCAGTCAATGAATAAGCATTCAAACTTCGCTAACCATCACAGGAATCTCTAGAATCTCCAAATAGTTGTTCGGATGACGCACTAATTCAGACATAACGTCACTTTTGCTAATTATTCCCAGCGTTCGTCCGTAAGAGTCCACAACCGGCACACTGGAGATTCTTCTGCAAACATGTAGAGTTCGCGCAATCATTTTAGTCTGATGAATGAACGGGACTGCGACGGTAGATCACCCCGCGCGAATCGAAACCCCATTCTCCATTGAGGCCGCCAACCCCGCACGGCCAGCCGCCTGGTCCATGCGTCAGACTAAAATGAAAACGGAAACAATATGTACATGGGAGCATGGGTCGAAGACGGTATATCCTCTCCGCCCTCGAAGGTTTTTGATCACGGTGAATGATAGTTATGTATCATGGCTGTGAGTAATTGCTGCTCACACAATGTGTTATGTATGTACTGTAGTTCTCGGGGCTGAATTCCGGTCCGCACTTGCGGACTACGGCTGCTGAATCATGCGACACGTGATAATCGAGCTGGAACAACTTTGTCCTGGCACGATTCACCTCTCTCCCAGCACGATTATCACGTGTCGCATGATGCAACAGCCGTATTCCGCAATTGCGGACCGGGATTTGGGTAGTGACTACGGTATGTAACACGGTTTTTGTTCCTGGCTTCTGAGTGTTATATTTCAATTGCTTATGTCCGAAGTATGTGAAAAAAATGACTTCATTCAGAACAAACTTCGCTTACAGTACAACAGCACGAAGAAAACTTGTTTTTTGTGAAAATAGAAAGATTTTTATTTATTTTCGGCATTATGGGCAGGTAAAAACAAAAAATGCACAAGGAATAGGCATACAGTGGGAAAGCACTCAACAAGGTTCAGAAATGTGTAGATTTTCTAGATTTACAATTGTACTGTGAATCACTCACTCGAAGTCGAACCCAAATGTAGCCCCTCATCATGTTTCGTTATACTGTCCTTGGTAACGACTCTGTCCGAGGCTAAGGTCAGAGCCGGTATATTCGTCGGACCACAGACCAAGAGGATCATAAAGCTTGGAGCAATTTCGTTGCAATTGTTCACTGCTTCCTAGGTGATCACAAAGCTGAAAGCTATGTGGAGTTGGTACACTCTCATAAAGAATTACCATAAAATGGGATGCATAATGTCTCTGAAAGTCCATATCATTGATTTGCAGCTTGACAAGTTCAACGAGTAAGGCGAGCCCTTTCATCAAGGTATGTTGGAATTTGAACGTCGTTAACAAGGACAATATAATGAAACCATGAGGGGGGACTGCATTTGGGTGCAACTTCATGAGAGTGATTCACAGTACAATCGTAAATCTAGAAAATCTACACATTTCTGAAGCTTGTTGAGTGGTTTTCGACTGTTTTTGCCTAAACCTTGTGCATTTTTTTGTTTTTGCCTGATCATAGTGCCGAAAATGAATTTAAATCTTTCTATTTTCACAGAAAAAAAAACGAGTTTTCTGCGAGCTGTCGTCGTGTAGGCAATGTTTGTGAATAATGAAGTCATTTTTTACATACATTAGACATAAACCAATGAAATATAACACTTAGAAGTCAGGAACAAAAATTGTCTTACATTAACAAGCGATTTTCCAAATTTCATTGTCCTAGTCACAAAAGCGAAATTTTTCTGGGATGACAGCGATTCCCTGTCTGTTCTAGACCTAACGGGTTAGGAAAACACAATTTCAACCCAGGAACAGAAAAAAGTGAAAATTTGTTACATAGTGTTATGAAGGTTCTCGACAATTTTTCACGAAATATACGCGCAATATCTTGACTTCTTAACAAAATATGCAAAAGAAAAGAACGTACGGTGCTCACTTTCAGCCGCAGGGTACATAGCAAAAAAAGCTCAAACGAGCTTGAAGGCATCGTTCGCGCTGAAAACCAATTTCCACTTTCCTAGCTCGACTTCATGAATGAGCCCGGTAGACCACACTGGTAAAATTCGGCGTGTCAAAAACGCAGGGTTATGAGGTTAGAAGGGGTTAAAGATGAGGATCCGCCACCCGTTCTCACCAGTCATTTAGCACTTTTCCATGGAATGTTGATGTGACCGTCAAACAACATGAGAAACAATTACGACACAAACCTCACATGCAGAAAAATTTAAAAATAACAGTGACAAGGTCTCCAATTACAGAAAAACTTCAAAAACGATTTTGGCGCGAAATTCAAATTTATATAAAAAGTAAGTTTCGATTGGCTTTTCTTTGCAAATGGATCGACATTTTCGTTCACTAGAGAGGCCAAGCTACACGAAAACAGGAAAAAAATCATATAAGGTTTTTTGTGGGTATGATGCCTTTAACTATGTCCAGCGACAAAATGTCACCGACCGTTTTAACACCAGAATCTCCAACACCCGAAAGATAGCAGAGTAACGTGTTAACTTACTTATCGAGAAACAACGTTATTGCGTCTTCACAAGTTGCCGTCTGAGGTACCTAAAAATGTACGTCATTATGAAAAAGGTAGGGTGCATACCAAACGATGGATCTTGGTGATACTTCGAGTTCCCTATTGAAGGTTGGCGCGAACTCGGTGCTATATGCTGTAACATGGGTGCACCGAGTTTGCGCCAACCTTCAATGGGGAACGCGAAGTATTACTAGGATTCATGCTGGCTGTGAGCTCTACGCTGTTCGTGATCAATAGTGCGCAATGGTAAAATCGCAGTTTACCAAGCCTAAGAAAAACCAAACAGCTGCTAAGGACTTTGAGGTCATGACACGGCTACTGATACTCACAAAAACCGCGAAGCCCACCTCGCACAATTTATAGTTTGTGAGAAAGTCAATACACAACAGCTAGCAGTCTTCGCCCCTGCGCCATTCTGCACGCTCTGACACTATCTGTTGCTCCCTAATGTAGAAGAGGGATGTCTGGTCTCTAATGAAAGCAGGTGTTAGACCAGACTTGGGTCCTAATGGCTCACCATCAATAAACAATAGCCCACAACTGTGAGCGGGCCCCATTTTCAACTGATCAAGCGATGCAAATAATTACTGACGTTAACAGAACGAAATTGCTGTCCGCACCCGCTGACAACCTCTGTTGAAGCACGAAGCTCGAAGATAACTGTGCAGAGATCTCGCGGTCCCTCCACGACTACCCTTGGTCTCAGCACCATTATTTTCGAGCAGCGCACTACATCAGCGGTTGTCCAAAACGGCGGACCGGAATCTGTTCCGTCATGGGAAGTACTAAAAATCATCTCGAAGCAAGATTTTCCGATTTATCGCGTTCTGATTCCGCTCCCATATGCAGCCTAGCTACCTTCGCATTGAATGTTTATTAACTTATGAAGCAGACCGTCCAATGGGACAGGTGCTCTCTACACACCGAAGGAGTTTTCCCGCCTTTTGCGGCTCTAATTCCACTCGGACCACTTCGCTCGCGCTGAGTGGGTGACGTTTCAAACTGCAAAAACGGGACAACTCCTCCATCGGTGTGTAGACAGCCGCTGTACCGATTGCGAGTGTTAAGAAGAGGTTGGTCAGGGGTTAGAGCGTCGGCGTCTTTAATGACTGCCATAGGAAAGCTGTGGATCACCAACAAAGTTGCGCTTCAGCGAAATCTCAGCTGACCCGGGATTGGTAGGGTTAGCGAGGGAACGATTCATCAGTGATCTCCTGCCTTCGCACTGAGATCATCGAACGTACATCGGTGCCGATGAACTTAAAGGCAGCGTACGCGCTAAAAACCGTGTTTATTTTTTTCACAATTTTGCGCAGGTAGGCTTACCAGGTTGTCATATATCATGAAGAGACCACCCAAAACACTCAAGTTTCCGAGAAAAACTCGTTTGAAAATCTCGCAGCATTCAGCCTCCTTTTTCTCACGTCTGTCCGGTGTGTCTTGTGTATTACACAAATATCGAAAATTTGAACGGCTGAATTGGTTTAGCCCCCTTAACTTTTTGGGTTCCGCAATTCCTTTCGCTTTACTGCTGTCAATGATCATCTAAAAATAGGAGGCTTTCAATATCCACGTCTTAACTCGAAGATTCTTCGGAATAAAGAATTTAGAAAATTGGATTTCCGCGGCCGGCCGAAGACTGTCGTGGGGTTTCTGTTCCTCGTGTTAGATGATCGACCGGGAAAACGCCTTTTCAGACCACGGAGCGATTTTCACGAGCCTATAGCATTATGAATACGCAACATTGAGACCTCAAGCTTCGCCAACTATCTCCACTTGGTTCATACATTGGATTGAGAAGAAAAACACAGATGTGGTTTTCTGCGCGGACGCTGCCTTTAAGGGGCTTTCAGAGTGGCGTCGCCGCAGGACTCGCTGTCGAAGGGATTGCAGAAAAGACAAGGAGTGCTACGCAGTACCACGTAGCACTCCCTAAGCTTTGTACAACCCCGGCGACGGCGAATTTTGAGGCGACGCCATTCTGAAAGCCCCTTTACAAGGGAAACCATTTAAACGTAGTCGGAGGTTCGCAAAATGAGGTACCTTGGTAGGACGCCCTTGTTACGAGTAGTAAAAACTGTGAGTGACTCCAATCTAATCTTATATTTGAAAAAGTTATAGGCTCGAAACGCTTGGTTGCAGTACCCAATTGCCAGTTTAGGTAGTACAACCTACATTAAAGTCCGAACCTACAAAAAAGGACCTCATGTTCGTGTTCAGCGCCCCAAATTACCCCTTGGGGAAAATATGAGTATGATTTATTCCAATTTTCGGACACCCGAAAATGAGACTGAGCTATGGTGCGCAAAGGGCAAAAAAAATACACTAAAAACTTGTCCATGAGGGTTTCTCGGGGTGATGAACAAGGAAATGAGGTCCGCTTTTGATTTTCGGAACAGTTAAGGTGAGTGAAGATGGGGAAGGTTCTATTATGACCACCGTAAGACGCTGTAAACGGCCAAAAAATTAAATTTGTCCTCGCATTTGTGTTCAGCGCCTGGAATAACCGCTATAAACAACTGCGCTTTCGAAAACTTTGAATTTCCGGAGTTTGCAAGATTAGTATGAACAAGCGCGATTACGGGCCAGAGCCATACTTCACTAGGCTACGGCTACCCCAGGTCGAACACATCGGTTTTCGATCGATATGTAGTTGCGAGCTGCTGTTTGCCAAAAGCTCTGTGTTAAAAAAACTAGATGACGCTATGTAGATTTTAAGAGAAATATGTAAGGTAGTGCTATCCCTGAGCCTCATTTCAGTTCACAATCAAGACACGATATAAGATGCAGCAAATGTTCATTGAGTTCCAATCGTGTTAAAAACTTCAAAGTTGAGGCTTCCAAAAGTTTGAAACTTCCTTCAGGTGAGCTTTCGGCTCCTAGAGCCTTCTTCATACCTAAAATACATGCATTACATTGTGAAAGCGTAAAGTACACAGATGATGAACCGCCTTGCCTTTAATACTCTGCGGTGCGCATTTGAATTCATATCATTCTATCAAACTATGTACAACAAGCCGTAGAAGCTGACCAATCATGCAACGAGTTGCAGCACATCACGCAGTTCTTCTCTGTTGTTAATTTCAGGTGATATGCGCTTTATCTCAATAGCGTCCATAATCTTTCTTTCTACCAGGCTGTTCAACGACCGGTGTAGCACTGTAATGAGAAGTCGAGAGGGTGCTTCCTGAGCATGTTTCAACGTTCTGTGTCTGAAGAAATTATTGTTTGGGTAGGATGACGGGTTGTTGAGTGCCCTCCGGTGTTCATCTAAACGTTCGAAAAGGGGCCTCATCGTTTCTCTCACATACTTTTATCCACAACCTTCACATACTATCTGATACACCGCGCCCTTAAAGGCAGTGGTCGCGATCAAATATGCTTGTCGTCTTTTTCCCTCCAAATCCTTTCCTGGGTTTCGAGTAGTAGGACCTATAAGGAAAAATCGCGAAAAAACCACTGTTTTGGGCCGAATTTGAAACCTGAACTTTCTTGTCTTTTGATGGTGGACGAGCCCTCTCCACATCATCGGCATCGATGACCTCTTATATCAAGAACATCAGCTAGCTTGAAATTGAATGTCAATCAATGAACCTTCGAATTTATGTACACATCTAGTCAAAAACATTGACTGAAGTGATGCTTTCATTATTCAACTGTTTTTATTCGTTAAATTTGCATTTATTTCGTCCTCTGAATGTCGATGATTTTTGACTGCTCGGCATGAGACGGCGATCTTTTTCGTCATCGATGTGCACGTGTGCACGAACTACCTTCTTTGGGCCCTAGAAACTCTATTTGTAGACCGTTTTTCACCGCGCTACCTTCACAGTTTTTCAGCTGTTTTTGATCTAAGCTGATTTTTGTAGTTTTTCGATAACGTTTTCATCGTGACCACTGCCTTTAAGCTGATGGATTTTAGTGTCATTACAGTACACACAAATTTGCCTTCCGCACCTCTCCTCGTAGAATCTTGAGCAAGTGAGCAAGGTTCTCAGATTTGGAGGTGGGGTGAATATGAGACGCACAGGCAGCAAGGATGCTTTTACGACATGGTTCACTCTCAGTGCCACGTCTTCATTCACGTAAGGCAATACCATCGAAATACCATCTGCCGTGGTATGAGGTCTCCATGAGTGTGTGGGTTGTGTTGGAGACAAAGCCAATGTAGTTCGAAATCTCATGTCAACTAAGAAGAAAGTGTGTACGCGTAAGCCAGAGGGAGTGGATTCGATGGTTGAGCGCATTCTTAACGAAGATGGCTATAATCCGTCATCCTACCCAAACAATAGTTTCTCCAGACACAGAACGTTGAAACATGCCCAGGAAGCACCCTCTCGACTTCTCATTACAGTGCTACACAGGTCGTTGAACAGCCTGGTAGAAAGAAAGATAATGGAGGCTATTGAGATAAGGCGCATATCACCTCAAATTTACAACAGAGAAGAACTACGTGATGTGCTGCAACTCGCTGCATGATTGATTAGCTTCTACTGCTTACTGTAGTTTCATAGAATGATATGAATTCAACTGCGCACCGCAGAGTATTAAAGGGCGAGATTGGAGTAAGGCCATGACTATCGTGGTTTTTGGCCCACTTTAGGCAGAAAGTCAAGGCAAGGCGGTTCATCATCTTTACGCGTTACGCTTTCACAATGTATTGCATGTATTCTAGGTCTGAAGAAGGCTCTAAGAGCCGAAAGCTCACCTGAAGGAAGTTTCAAACTTTTGGAAACCTCAATTTTTGCGTTTTTAACACGCTTGGAACTCAGTGAACATTTGCAGCCTCTTATATTGTGAATTGATTGTGAACAAAAACATGTAAGTTGCGCGAATTTGCAAGAGACAGCCCTGCTGTAAACAAAATACTCAACCCCGTGTTTTGATTCATGCTCATAATAACAAGGTTTCGCTGCAGAACGTTCGAATAAGGGTCACGATATGATTTTAAGGCAAGAAACACTAAAATCGTGTAAAACATGAACGTTCCGCTAAAAACAAGAATTTCGCCATTGAGAGATTCAAGACTTAGTGTTACGCCGGTGAGGCTAACCTCTGCACCATTCCCACGTCCGAGCCCGTTGCCACTGCGACTGCTGCGGATAGACGAGGCAGGGCCCCGCTGGCAGCCCTAGGTTCACCGCTTTCTTACTTCTCGCTTATAGCTCCTCCTATAACTCACTATAATTAGGGCGTTTGTGGCGGTGAACACGAATATGAGGTCCGTTTTCGGCGTTTTGGTCTTTTAAAGGCAGTGTTCACGATGATTTTCGTTCCCGAGTTTTTCACATAAAACAATGTGTTGGCCTCCAAGTGTTACCCAAATTACGAAGAAACGGCGAGATACGCATTAAAACGTCGTATTTCAGTGACATTATTCTATAACATGGATTAGTTGTCCGGTTGGATGAACATGTTCATGGTGGTTGTCACCGGTATAAAATGGGGCTAATCAGAAATGGAAAAATAATTCAGGCAAAACAGTATTAGTTAGGGTCCGAAGGAAAGCACGGAGCAATAGAGAGTAGATAATTGCAAAGGACGGGTCCGCAAAAGGTTTCATTGTCACAACAAACACTCCCAGTGATACTTAAAAGGCGGGCTGATACTTAAGGATTCCGGGTACTTCCGGTGCGTTTTTCTCAATTTCTTCATCATTTTAGTTCTACCTGGGGGCCACTTAGTCAATATAGTGAATAATCTCAAAGTTGAAGATTATCGTGAACACTGCCTTTAAGGAAGATTACATTAGATATTGCGTGAAGGCGGCTATCAGTCTGATAAGACTTGTTGTTTGTTATTGTTTGATAGCCCACCATATAAAAGGGCGATGTGGTATGGAATGAATCATTCTGAGCACAATCTACTCTCCACAGCGGCAGCTACTTGGGGGCCGAAGCCGAAGAAGCGAGGACCAGAAAAAGTCGAAGCTACAACAACCACACCGGTCAGGACCACCGGAGACTGCAGTGGATTCAAGAACTGCAGGCGAAGCGACGACGTCGGATTCTGAAGGTAAGATACCTGACAAATCGTAGACCGTAAACCGCGGTAGAGTTGTGCTACTTAAAGGCAGGGTTCGCGATAAAAACGACTTCCGAGCTCTCTTCATGAGAATGTAGATTTGGCCATCACAAAAGTGAAAAAAAAAGAAAAAAAACCCGGAAATTCGCGGGAAAAACGCTCAAAAACAAAGCATAACGGCTAATTAACGGTGTCGGCCGGCCTCCCTAATTAACGAGATTTTGAATAATGCTTGCTCATCCGACATTTATTTTGCTGTTAAAGTAATCAATAGTCTCCAGAAACGTTCAGAATTTACTTTAAAAGCAAAATAAAAGTTGACAAAACAGGCTTTTAGCCAAATCTCGATGAATGAGGGCGGGAGGACACCAAGTCATAACTTGCTCCTGGGCGCTTCTTCTCCAATTCTTTACTTATTATCCCTTTTATGATGGCTAGATCTACCATTCCATGGGGAAAGCACAACAACCGATTTTATCGAAAACCCTGCCTTTAAGTAGCAACTACTGTACTGAACTAACCGCCCAGTATAGTAACGAGCACATCGCAAATAGAAGCAGAGTGCTGCCCAAATTTGGCGATCGTTCGAAACCGCATAATTCGCGTAAGTGAGTACGCGTGGCGTGATTTTTTTCCGGGCCAACAGTCCGAATACCCGCATATTTCCAGATATGACGGACGACGACATCGACAAACAAATCGTCGAAATGCTCGCTCAGGCGCAAGTCGAAGACGCTCGGAACACAAATCTGCAGTCGCAAGTCACCATGCTGATGGAGCAAGTGCGAGTCCTGCCTCAACAAGCGACACAGGTAAAATCCTCTATAATGATTATCTCACCAGAGGTGAACACCATGCAATCGCTATCCGAGCGCCTTTGTGGGAGCCTAGGCGATGCAGCCGATACTCGCGCAGCGACAAAACGTCGGGTAGAGATTTTGGGGGCAGAAGATGATCTCTCTAGTAGCTGTTGTATTATCAGAAAAGAACCGTCCGAAATTGAGAATTTGATAACCCAGCTTTTGAAATGGGAATGGTGCGATTCGGAACAGCTAGTCGCAGAACATACCGAGCTTTGCGTTCAGGCAAATTTTGATGATGGCTGCATACGCCGGTTACTCAGATTCTCAATGTACAATACCGGCGCTAAGTTTCGTAAAAACCGGGAGGATCTGGCAAACTTGGCAAAAAAACGTCCGATGCATATGACTTTTTTTGAATGAAGACTTTTTCGATTTCTGAAAACACTATCATATTCACAGATCAAATTGCTACCTGATTATGTGACTTGTGTACCGAAGTTCCTCAAAATCGCTTTGTTTTTGAAGGAAATACCTTTCGTGATCTTTTGTCAAAAACGTCGCGCGCGGCGAAGTGCGGCGAAACTTTGAGCAGTAATTGTACAAGTAATAGAGGAGCAATCTGTATGTTTTCTTCATAAATTAATCGCTGGTGAGAGAATCTCAAAATTTATGTTGGTTGAATTTTCGGAATCCGTTATTTAGGAATCCAGGGCTCACGTCACAAACTACGACTTTTCAAGTAGTTCTCAAGCGTGTTTGTTGGAGGATTTCGAAAATTCAACCAAAACAAACCTTGAGATCCCCTCACCTGCACCTAATTTATGAAGAGATTGCTCATCTATTACTTGTACAAATACTGCTAAAAGTTTCGCCGCACTTCGCCGCGCGCGACGTTTTTGGAAAACGATTGCAAAAAATATTTCCTTCAAAAACAAAGCGATTTCAGGGAACTTCGGTCTACAAGCCACATAGTTAGGTAGCAATTTGATCTGTGAATATGATAGCGTTTTCAGAATCCAAAAAAGTCTTCATTCAAAAGAGTTACATGCATCGGAACCTTTTTTGCCAAGTTTGCCAGATGCTCCCGTTTTTACAAAACTTAGCGGGGGGTATTGCACCTTCAGCTGTAGTCCTTAATGCAGTTGAGCAGCTTTTGAGGGGTATATCACCTACTTCACCTGTGACAAAATCACATGGGAAAAATCACCGCCTTTCTTGTGGGCTAATGGTGATAGCAATCAGCATGATCGATTTCAGCGAGATGCGCCCATGGAAATCGACATGCGGCAAAGACATGCAAATACCAGTTTCAGTACAGTCATACAACAAATCCGTGAGAATAAGAAGGTTCCGCGCACAGAGCGCACACCCTTCAATCTCGGAAACGGTACGTTCCCTCAAAAGACGAGTGAAGGAAACCCGGAAAATCGCAGTTTGGCGCCACCCTGTTTTCACGCGAGTGCCTACTATCCTTTCTTGCAGCGATTGCAACGGAAGGACAGAACCCTGTTTGAGCCAACGGCGATGGCGTCGCTACCTCACAGCCTGCAAAGTGCAACTAATTCCCCTTACAGAAACACGGTAGAAGCAGGGATGGCCGCCACGTTAGCGGCCATGGCACTACCAGGCGTACCACCCTTTCCGAATGCTCTGGGAAAAGGATTTGAAAATTTCGTCACGTAGTTTAGAATTAGATATGGCAGGCTAGGGTTGGACGATAGCATGCTGATCCATCTCATGTGTTCCAGATTACGAGACCATCCAAGAGTTCTGATGGAAACATTGCCCCGTATGTATCGGGAGGGTACCTTTGCATGCTTCGTAGATGCGCTCCGAAATAAATTCAGAAGCAATGATGCATCGAGACGCACGGCGGCCTCGCGGTAGGGAAGAGAGGTTATATGCGCGTCCCATTAGAGAAAAATACCGCAAGCTACCCGAAATTAGTGAAAAAATGGAGTGCATCACACAAGGTACTTGAATGGGGCAAAAACAGTACGCGTACCTCAGAGTTAGCTGGTAGTAAGCCGTTACGTATGCAGTTGGATTCCTCAAGAAGACTGTCGAAGGGAGTCGGTGGTGAACCGGTACAGATGTTCAGACACCTACGAAAACTAAGCAGACCCAAACAGAATAGTTATCTCCTTCCGAAAGCAATTTGTTTCAGGGTCGAAGTCAGATCGCCACAAGTGGAGCCGTAGCATTTGTTACTCCCACGTACGTGCAACATATTTCGCACCAAGGCACAGACGGCTGTACCAAGTGCGCGATCAGATCTAGCTCGATCGAAGCCCGTCAACAACACATTCGATCTGGCAAACGTCGCGACAGTAGCTATCGATCCGTTCTGGGCTGGTAGATTCAAAGAAGATGAACTTCTGGCAAAAGGATCGAGACACTTGTCTATCCTGGCCCCGTCTGAAACCTTTGCATTCAGCACTGCTCGGAGTGCCGGACAGGAACAGAGGACTAAGCATCCACCAGTGTTTCCAGTTCTCCCAGGATACCGTATCACGCTTCAGCTGTCGAGAAACCGCAGAACAATGACGACTCTGCGATGAACCCCCTATTTCTTCCCACCTTTACAACTTCAAAGAAACTGAAATGTACTGTTGAGGACGAGCCAACCACTGACAAGAAAGACGACAAGCCAGCCATGAGAAGACCAAAGATCAATCGACCACAGGTTATTTACGTTCGCGACGCAGACGTCGAAGGAAAAACTACTTCGCACTTAATAAAGCAGATCGTCGACGTGAAGAACAAGCAGTTCGCCCGAAGTCGAAGCTCCTCGAGCAGAGGGTGTGAAGGCGGCTATCAGCCCGATAAGACTTGTTATTTGTATTGTTTGACAGCCCACCATTTAAAGGGCCATGTGGTATGGAATGAATCATTCTGTGCTCCATCTACTCTCCACAGCAGCAGTAACTACTGTCGTTCTCTGGGCCAAACTCCGGACCAGAGAACGACAGTACCTAATGTAATCTTCCTTGAAAGACCAAAATTGTGAAATTGCGACTGCGGACTTTCAGTTTCAGTTAAATTGCGACTTTCCGCTATTGCGGACTACGGCTGTTGCATAATGCGACACGTGATAATCGTGCTGGGAGAAGGGTGAATCTTGCCGGGAACAAGTTGTCCCATCACGATTAACACGTGTCGCATAATGCAATTGCCGTATTCCGCAAATGCGGACGGGAGTATGACCAGAGAATAACAGTAGAACGCCATTCCAGCACTGCAATCAATCGCATCGAGTCAATCACTTTTTCAAACATAGGCCAGTCACTCACAGTTTTTACAAATCCTAGCACGAGCATTCTCCCTACTCCGACTACGCTCGAATCAACTGATTGGACCATTCATATTGGCAAATTTGGGGTGGTAGTCAACTTCAGGAGTCGAATCATGTGGGTTTCTCACAATATTCCGATTTTCAACGAGAAACAATTGACTAACAGAGCTACAATACCAGCCCTGTTTTGTAAAAACGGGGAGCATCTGGCAAACCTGGCAAAAAAGAGTCCGATGCATGCAACTTTTTTAAATTCTGAAAACGCTATCATATTCACAGCTCAAATTGCTACCTAATTATGTGACTTGTAGGCCGAAGTCGCCTTAAATCGCTTCGTTTTTCATGGTAATAGTCCTTGCAATCATTTTTCAAAAACCTCGCACGCAGCGAAGTGCGGCGAAACTTTGAGCAGATTTGTACAAGTAATGGAAGAGCAATCTGTATGCTTTCTTCATAAATTAGGTGCAGGTGAGAGAATCTCAAGCTTTGTGTTGGATGAATTTTCGAAATCCCTCATAAAACACGCTTGAGAACTACCTGAAATGTCGGAGTTTTGCTGGGATAACCCCGGACTCTAGAATGAAGGATTTCCAAAACTCATTCATCATGAACCATGAAATTGTCTCACCTGTACCTAATTTATCAAGAAAGCATGCAGATTGCTCTTCTATTACTTGTACAAATACTACTCAAAGTTTCTCCGCACTTCGCCGCGCGCGACGTTTTTGAAAAACGATTGCAAAACTTATTTCCTTCGGAAACAAAGCGATTTTGAGGAACTTCGGCACACAAGTCACATAATGAGGTAGCATTTTGATCTGTGAATATGATAGCTTTTGCAGAATTCAGAAAAGTCTTTATTCAAAAAAGTTACATGCATCAGACGCTTTTTTGCCAAGTTTGCCAGATGCTCCCCGTTTTTACAAAACGTAGCGCGGGTATTGTACTCTGAAACGTGAAGATTCTTCCATGAAAAATTATTGCGGCCTGTAACAATTCACCCTGTACCTTTTCTGAAATCCACTGGTGGGATTGAGTGAATAGAAAAACTTCCCGAGCGTACTCCCTATTAGTCAACAAAGAACAAAGATCCGTATGAGATCTTTTTTAATAACTTTTTGATTCGAAGAACTGTCACTAATCAACACCTGAACGAATTCCGAAAACTTAAAATCTTGTCAAAAAATAGGTTTCTTCAACCCAGAAACCTATGTCTAGAAGTAAACTTATTGTGAATACAGAGCAAGTCGCATTATATTCCACAGTCTCGAAGCTTCCGAAGGCCGTGCTTCCAAGAGTTTTGACTTTTCGAAAGCTCTGCTTTCAGAAAGAAATCGCTCTGTGAATTTAGACCTGCCCTTTTCCGATATTCACAAAAAAACTTGAGTACTCACACTATGATTTCGCCCACCCAGGTGTTCCAAACACTTGAGGTAGTTTGAAAAATGTTTCGCACACATTTGAGAAATTCCCGGGAACAGACAAGCCTTGAGTTCATAGGTCAACGCTAACAGTGTGATGTTATCTCAATTTATTGAGGAAAATTAAGGCTGAAATTTGACAGTTATGAGTTTACGAGAATCCTCTACCAATATAAATCCCCGTAGATGAATTTTATCGATATCCTGGAATTACGATTTTATTGATTTTCTCCAAAATCGATAAAAGGCTGTAGAAAAGGATCCAACCTACAAGGGATCAACAACCCCTTCCCCAACAATTAAATTGGGGCACTATTTTCTTCTTGTAAAGAGAAATAACCATAGCACGGCTAGCTTTGACGGGTGAGATTCAGTTTTGAAAGCAGCTATCTCACAGCTATGAAAAGCTGTGGCATACATACAATACCGCCGCTATCCAAGAGAAAAAATGGGCGCAATGGGCAAAGTGGGCAACTAAAGCGTCTTTCGACCACAACCCGCCTTAAAGTGCTCCGTTTTCAATTTTGAAAGGACCAAAATGTTCATCGTTCCACAATCTATCTAAATAGATGAGACACAATTGGAATTCACTGGTGAAAACGCCTTTTTAATAAAGTTAGTTATGAATTTCAAAATGTTATCACAAAATGACGAACCAATTCGGTCAAAAACAACCGTACGCGATCCCTAGCATGGTCAAAATGGACTTTTAATCCGCCTTGAAAGATAATGTCGCTCTCAAATTTCGCAAAATATTTTCACACGATCGACAAGATAACGACAAGCTGTACATTTCGGCGTTTTCGAAATTGAAAATGGAGCACTTTGAGGCGAGTTGTGGTCGAAAGACGCTTTAGTTGCCCACATTGAGCATTTCGCCCATTTTTTTGGGACAGGGTCTCTCTAAACACCGAGGAAGCTGATGACTGGCCTTACGCGACTCTAATTCCACTCGGGACCACTTCGCTTGTATTGAGTGGGGTGACGTGTCGAACTGCAAAAACGGGACAACTCCTCCCCACGTGTGTAGAGAGCCCCTGTCCCCAATTTTTTCCCTTGGATAGCGGCGGTATTGTATCTTACTCATATGTATCGATAAGATCGATAAAAGTCCAGAACAAAATAAGCTACACAAGGGACCTACGTGTTTCGAGTAGCCGATATCCTGAAATTTTCACAAACTTTTCCAGAATCAGTTAAAGGCATCGTTCGCGATGGAATCAATTCAAATTTTCAGGCTCAATTTCTTGATTGAGCACGGTAGACCACACTGGCAAACTTTGGCGCGTCAAAAACGTTGGGCAATGAGGTTGGAAGACGTCAAAGATAATGATCCGCCACCAATTCTCACCAGTCATCTGTGTAGCACTTTTTCCTAGAATGTTGGTGCGACCGTAAGACAACATGAAAAATAGTTACAGCACGAACTCCACATGCAGAAAAACTCCGGAAATGACAGTGAAGAGGCCACCAAAAGCAGAAAAACTTCAAAAAGGATTTTGGCGCGAAATTCAAATTCTTATATACAATGTATTCCGATTGACTTTTCTTTACAAATGAAGGTTTTTCATGGGCCCCTTCGACATTTTCGTTCACTAGAGAGGCCAAGCTACACAAAAACGTGGAACAATAATATTCGGTTTTCTGCGCGTACGATGCCTTTAAAGGCAGCAGACACGCTCGAAAAAGTTGTTGAGTTAACTACGTTTCTGAAGTCGCATGGCTCCTAGTAGACTTCTCACGTCGTTGGAAGCGTCAAAAACGAGACAAAACTACTAAATTTCAGCAATGCAAATCGAAAAATTTCAGCAACCCCGCCCCTGAGCTTCTGCAACCCCGCCCCGAAATACAAATTCGTCCAGATTGATTGTACTGATCAGGGCTGTGCGTAACTGAATTTTTTAATTTCGTAAATCGTAAATCGTAATTTTTAGAATTCCTCGTAATTCGTAAATTGTAATTCGTAATTCGTAACTGATAATGAGTAATAATGGCATAGCCCAAACCTCACTCCATGTAGGAACGTCTCAGAAGTTTAGTGATGAAGTGTTTCTATATATTTAGAAATAGGTTTGAGGTTGAGGTTCAAAATGAAACTGTCTTAAACAGTGCTTGAAGAGATTTTACTGTATACATAGGTGGGATAAATACCAATAAAATAGACAAAACTGAAACTCTACGCGTATTCGTGTGCCAAACCTGCGCCACGTCTGCCAAGGATTTGAAATACAGAGAACACAAAAACATAAAGAATCATCGCCTCACTAAACACAGTTCAATGCAAGCTAAGGAGGTCAACACTGTGATGAGGAAGAAAATCGCGGCTCAATAGTTTTAGACACGATCAATCAAGGGAAGGAGACTTGGGCAAGGTGGTTATTTTAAAGGGGATTTATGTACGTTTTCAAAACCACTTTCTGAACGATTCCAGTCTAACCTCTACATTTGTGAAAAGTTACTCCGAATGAATTTATTAGCTTCCTTTCCATAAACATAAGTTTGTTGTGGTAGAGATAGCGATTCGCGATGTTTAGGTTGCTTAGGAATCTGAAATGCAAAAAGGTGAAGGTTCCCTTCAAATCTCTGATTCCAAATATTACAAAATTCTTACTCTTCTTTTTTCTTTGCAGTTGCTTTGAATTTGCTTGAATCCCCAACTTTAAAAACATGTAATAAACTTTTCGAAAATAGGATAGACTCCAGTCATAACTTTTCTTGGAACTTTCCTCATCAAGTCAAGAAATTATCACTTTTTCTCTCGCAGCTGACTTGCCTCTGGGCATGGTGATTTATGAAATCTTATTTCAGGAATCTCCTAAAACTCTTCGTCGATGAATGTTTTCAGGTTAGAAAAATATTTCCCTGATACTTCAGCAGATTTCAAATCACGAAATAACAGTTTTCGCCCGTAAAATTAAACTGCTGAACATTCACGGTGAAGGTTGTGGGTTCCGAACTTTATTTGCTCCATAAGCAAGCTAGGCCTTCAGAACCGAACCCCATATCTAATTTCTATAGCGGTATGGAGCTCTAGTCCGCAGTTGCAGACGATTGCTTTTGCGGACGATGAACGTGCTGGGACGAAGACTCATCGTGGCAGGACCTCGTAATCCCAGCATGCTCCTGTTTGCAATAAGTGTTGCAACAACGGTTGTCTGCAACTCCGGACCGGAATTCTCGTGTTAATTATGGCAGATGAGAGCATTCCATGGAGATAAACAACTGTGGAGCTCGGCGCAGAGCGGTCGGTCATACCTGAATCTCATTTTCAACTATTATATTACGCCCCTTTCATGCACCACCTCATCGCGGTGGTAGGGTGAATATCACTTGTTGGTGGCCAACGGTGCGAATCGGTCACGCAGTAAGCAGTTTCTGTGTACGGGCGGCTATCCTTGTATCCTTAGCGGGGAACAAGCGAGAGTAACCAGACCGAAAAGAAACGCTCGGACAACTAAATCTGCGCCCCAGTACTCCGCGCACCGGATATGCTCCACTACGGCGTCGGAGGAAGCCTCTACCGGTGAGGGGCCATCTAATCTCGGAGCAATAGGACGTCATCGGATACGAAAGTTTGGAAACTCCCACACGATACGACATCAACACTGCCTCTACATATGTACAAAACTGCCGCACAATTGCATCGGAAGCCGATCTTCGAACACTCCTTCTTAGAAGCCGTCAGATCAAGTACGATGTTATCGCTTTGCAGGACACGAAAGGCAGAACGGAAACCGTTAGAAAGACAGATTACAACGAGCTTATCGTCATCGGAGCCAAGGTGGACAATAAGAACATCGGCGGCGTTGGATTCCTCATTAATTCGACGGTGCACCACATGGTAGATTCTCATAAAATCATAAGTCCAAGTCTCGGCGTTCTGCATTTGAGAATCGAAGAGCAAGGAATTGTGTCTATTATCAATGGATACGCCCCAACCTCTACCGCTGCGCAAGAAGAGCGTGAAGAGTTTAACGAGCTTCTGGAGAAGACTGTACATGAGGAGAGAAGCTACTATAAGCTGGTTGTTGGTGACTTCAATGCTATTGTCGGTACGAACAACAACGACGGCGATTGGAGATTAGGACTGCACGGAGCTGCTTTTCGAAATGAAAATGGAGAACGACTGCTAGACTTCATGTCGGCATGCCGCCTCTTTCACGGGAACTCAATGTTCGAAAAGCCATCAAATCGACGTTGGACTTGGGAAAGTCCGAATGGCCAGACAAGGTCGGAGATAGATCATATCTTGATTAACCGACGCTGGAGCTTGTTTGACGTGTCAGTGCTGCCTACATTCGACACCGGCTCGGATCATCGGCTTTTACGTGCGAAGATATCGCTCAATAAGAAGATCTTCAAACGCGATACTCATGGGCCGGCACCTGTTCGGCCCCCTGTCTTCGAGGCTGAGGTGTTGGAATCCGCTATCAAGTCCTACGCATGGAATCTTCACAAAGATCCAACGGTAGACTACGAAAATCTAGCCGAAAGCCTAATCGAGTGTGCGGAAATTTCGCGTCAAGCCGGAACGGCACCCGTTCCAAGACTCAATAAGCTCGCAACTGCGCTCTTGGAAAAAAGAAGAATTGTTAAGCATGATCCCAATGCCACTCATCTGGAGAAGGTCACCATAGATAAGTCATGCCGAATCGCTGTTAAGGAGTCGCTGCAAGCGTACAGAAGAACGAAGTTGCTGGAAGCGGCTGAAAAACGGATCAGTATAAAGTTCTGCAAGCGCGATCTCAGTGATCAGAAAGCTGTTGTATGTGCCCTCACGGACAGACATGGAGTAGAGCAGACATCTCGAAGGATCATGGAAGACATCACTCAAGAGTTCTACACGGATCTCTTCCGCCCATCCACACCTGTTCCAAGATGTGCAACACCACCAGATGAAGACCCTCCAGCCATTCTGGAATCGGAAGTTGCTGTGGCCATCAGAAGCATGAAGAAGGGCACCGCCCCCGGTCCCGACAACATTTCGGTAGACCTTATTCGCGCAGGAGGTAACGCTCTCCACTCTCTTCTCGCTAGGCATTTCAGCCACTACCTCCATCTTGGGAAGACTCCGGATGCATGGAGAGAATCGAAGACGGTGCTACTGTTTAAGAAAGGCGCACGGGAGGATATTGACAATTACCGACCAATCAGTCTTCTCTCAGTTGTATACAAGACCTTCACCAAGGTTCTCCTCAACCGTATGGAACGAATCTTGGACGACTATCAACCAGTGGAGCAGGCCGGTTTCTGCAAAAACTTCTCCTGTATGGACCATATCCAAGCTGTCACTCAACTCATCGAAAAGAGTCTTTATACCATCTCCCTCTGGTTCTCGTTTTTGTGCACTACAAGAAGGCGTTCGACTCTGTGGAGACCAATGCTGTCCTCAATGCTTTGGTCCACGCTGGGATCTCTTTCGCTTATGTTCACTTACTCGAACAATGCTTTATGGATACTTCTACAACTATTCAATTGTTCGAACGAAAGTTGAAGATTCCAATCAAGAAAGGAGTGCGGCAAGAAGACACCTTTTCGCCCAAGTTATTCACGGCTGCGCTTCAAGACGCCATGGTAGACTTGCAGTGGGACGACAGAGGCTGCTCCATAGATGGTAAAAAGATCAATAATCTACGCTTCGCCGACGATAGCGTTTTGATTTCTGACAGTACGGCTGAAATGGAGACGATGGTCAATGAACTCGATGCGGCTGGTAGAAGAATTGGTTTGGAGATGAATATGTCTAAAACGAAGGTGATGGTGAATCAGTGGTGCGACAGTGGGACAGTGAAGCTAAATGGAGTCGCTCTTCAGAAAGTGGATTCATACGTATATTTGAAAAGAGAGCTGAACATGCTGAACAACATCGCCCCCGAAATATCGCGGAGGAGACGCGGTGCGTGGGCAGCTTTCGGATCAATTCGAAAAAAAACCGACCAGATTGTGGATCCAGACTTGAAGGCTTCTATTTTCGACGCTGTTGTTTTGCCCGCAATGTGCTATGCGACGGAAATCTGGCCTGACAACGAAACTATTTCCAATGCCATGCAAACAACACACCGTGCTCTGGAGAGGTGTCTTCTGATGACGAGCCGACGCCAGCAGTGGCAACAAGGCATACGAAGTACAGAAATGAGGCAGATGTCGCGTTTGAAGGATCCGCTGCAGTATATGGCGAAGTCGAAGCATCGCTGGGCCGGCCATTTACTGCGAAGAACCGATGATAGATGGAGTCTCCGAGTTACAGAGTGGCTCCCAAGAGATAAAAAGAGGCCGCTGGGACGACCTCCATCAAGATGGTCTGACTCGATCTCGAAACATTTCAGGGATCGTGGTCAGTCCTGCTGGATGCAAGTGGCCAGAAATCGCGCAGAATGGAAGAGTTGTGGTCCACGCTGAGAAGATCGCCAGCTGAATGGATCATCAAAGTATCAAAGTAAAGCAAGTATATTACGCCATGTCATGTTGTTTACGATCGGCTGGGAATAACAAGATTCAACCGAAAATAGAGATTGGAAAGAATAATCAAATATCAGGAATGTGAAAGAAGTGCTACATTTATCAATGCTTTAAACCGCAAACTTATATTGTTCTTTTAACCGCATTTTCACAAATGTTACGATTTGTTACAATTCGTTACGATTTTGGGCCAAAATTTCGTAAATCGTAAATCGTTAAAAAATTGTCAAAAACACCCGTAATTCGTGAATGGCAATTCGTAATTCGTAATTACGCACAGCCCTGGTACTGATACGGTCCCATTTTCTGGTTTTCGATGCTTCCAACGAGGTTAACGTTCCAGCACAGGCTGTAAAAGTATATCGGCTTCTCTATCTCAACCGTTTTGTTGTTAATATTCGCTGTTTCAACCGCGCGCCGTAAAACTCGTCCACTTCCACCTGATAACAAAATAACCGTTATTCCTCTATTTGCACACAGTTTGCGTCCGTTTTTTCGTCAGTTCCCAATACAACCAGCTCCAAACCTTTGATTTATGTCATAAAATCGATACTATTTTTGAGCGTGTCTGCTGCCTTTAAGAGAATTCAAGCGAACCGTTGCAAACAAGCATTATACACCTTTGCTTAGATCCATGTATCCACAAAGTAATCAATTGTCATATTATGGGTAGATTATTAATGTTGCTTGCAAGTCATTTGCACAGCTGTGCTACCGGTGCACTCTTGGCTCGTTCGCATGTTTGGGACCGAAATAGCATCAACCTCGTGATTCCGTGAGTAAGTGTGTATGCTCAGCTTTCCCCCATCGGCAATGCTGCTGGCGGTCTCATCGTTTTACATCCCTTCTCCACTATCGATCATTGTGCTGTTGAAAAGAGGCCAAACGCAATAACAAAACACACCATAGCACCCAGTGACTAGGGCTGCCGAGCCGGCCGACCAGCCATGTGATCACTCGCCGTCAACGGAGAGGCCACATGAAAATTGCAAATAAACACTTAGACCACCCGCTACACGAACTCAGCGTGACAAGTTCACAGCAGGTGACGCCACACACCAATATAATCTGCCGAGAACAACACCCGTAACCAACCCTGTCATCGCCTTGTTTTGCAACGATCACTCAGTTTCAGCAACAAACCGAATCAAAAAAGGAAAACGAAAGATAGATCTAGGGGAAATCGAAGTTGATAGAATCCGTTTTGCCTCTACCCACAAACAAACTTTACCGAACAATTCTTCCGAGGGTACTCAGTGAGGAACAGAACTGTTCACTAGATTGAGGGAACAGAGCCTAACCATAGAAAGAAAGATTAGTTTCGGTTTTTGTCAAGCTAATTCGGGCTAGACGAGCTCCTGATGTTTATGTGGACAACTAAACACTATTCACTTCCCAGAGTGATTCTGAGAACACAAAGTTAGCAGTTCGCGTTAGTTAAAACTATCGATGTATTAACCACCCCTTGTATTAACCACTTCAACCACCAGTATTAGCCACCACTACCTAAAGAGACTGGAATTCCTTCAAACAGCCGCAAAAGGCAAACTATGCACCAACTCTATCACACAGCGTTGGAAAATTATACGACACAGCTTACGTCCTCGTAAAAATCGTCTTTGACCAGCACCACGTCGAAGTCTGTTTGGCGTGTTGCAGACCAACTGTTTGAAGACGTCGCCCGCAACCTGCTCCCATTCGCTCAGAATGGTTATTTTAGGCTGAGCCACGGACTCGTGTTGTCTGCTATAAGCGTAGATGCAACGCCCGAGAATATCTCACAAGTTTTCCAATGGTTTTAGTTACGGAGAACAGGCTGGCGATTCAAGCAAATTGGTATGATTGACGTGAAGCCAAACCTGCGTCATCCTGCTGACAGAAGTCGAATATATTCTAGAGAGGACAAGAGATGATTATTTTGCTCTTCCTGGTAGTCTGTGAAGTTAACACTACATTGGAAAAACACGTGCCTCAGCTTTACATATCACTTAAATTCTCACGAACACATTATGCTTTCGCCTCCAAAGTTTCTGCCCGAGGATAAGTGCGTGTCTCTGTGTAGATCTATTCAATGCTTACCATATCAATCAGATTTCGGGATTGAAATCATCCTTGTCTGAAATAGGTTTCGTGAAGTATCTACCATAGAGCACGCATTTATCCTCGAATGGGGACTCTGGGAAAGAAAGCCTTCTGAGTAAGACCTTCCCTCTCAGAGTGATGACGAATTCAGATTATTGGGAAGCGTTCAAACATCTCCTCCTGGCCTTTTCGAGGCATATTCGCCTTCTTTTTTTCTGCCAGCAGGCGAAACCAGGCTTAGTTTCGGGCCATTCATGGAATCTTTCTTGGCCGGCCTGCTCCCCGGACCTCAAATCGTTCGAAAGGTTGTGGGAAATTCCTAGGCGTTAAGGCAAGCTATCGTTCACTATAGATTTCGTTTTTGAGTTTTTCATATATAATGGGAGCTCTAGTACCCTATATAACAGCTACAATACCCGCGCTAAGTTTTGTAAAAACGTGGAGCATCTGGCAAACTTGACAAAAAAGCGTCCGATGCATGTAACTTTGTTGAATTAAGACTTTTTCGAATTCTGAAAACTCTATCATATTCACAGATCAAATTTCTACCTAATTATGTGACTTGTGTGCCTTAATTCCCTAGAATCGCTTTGTTTTTTAAGGAAATAGTTTTTGCGATCGTTTTTCAAAAACGTCGCGCGCTGCGAATGCGGCAAAACTTTGAGCAGTATTTGTACAAGCAATCGAAAAGCAATCGGCATGTTTTCTTCAAGAATCAGGTGCAGATGAGAGAATCTCAAGGTTTGTTCAGGTTGAATTTTCGAAATCCTTCATTTATGAGTCCGGGTATTTCGCAACAAAACTCCGACTTTTCAGGTAGTTCTCAAGCTTGTTTAATGAAGTATTTCGAAAATTCAACCTTAACAAACCTTGAGATTCTCTCACCTGCACCTGATTGTTAAAGAGAACATACCGATTACTCATCGATTACTTGTACAAATACTGCTCAAAGTTTCGCCGCATTCGCCGCGCGCGACGTTTTCGAAAAACGATTGCAAAAACTATTTCCTTAAAAAACAAAGCGATTCTAGGGAATTAAGGCACACAAGTCACATAATTAGGTAGCAATTTGATCTGTCCATATGATAGAGTTTTCAGAATTCAAAAAAGTCTTCATTCAACAAGGTTACACGCATCGGACGCTTTTTTACCAAGTTTGCCAGATGCTCCACGTTTTTACAAAACTTAGCGCGGGTATTGTACGTTGAAAAACCGCGAAAAGATCACTGACAACTATTTTTTCGGACCGATATTCTCTCAATCCACTTTTTAGAAAGGAAAAATCGATCGCTATTAATCACTGTGTTGACCCATGACCTGGCGAACTTCATGTTTCTTTCAGACGATTTGTGTTTGTGTTGTAGGAAAAGTTAACCGATGGGTGTAAAAAATAATTTTTCACGTTATCGTGAAAAATATTCCATCAACTTCCCCTCATTTGTACTATATCAATTGCTGATCGTACCTAATTACAAGTACGATGGCTGATAGCAAATTGTGCAGATGACTGTCGGAGTGACCGCCTCTTTTGACGGAATTTGAGACATTCAATCTCATATATAGTTCGGGTAACCACAAAAGGGATAGCTGCGGACACCGCAGCAAACTGCGGTGCCTCGTCTACGCCCACGAGAAATGTGGTGATCGATCGGCGCTCGCGACAGGCGAGCGGCCTGCTGAGTGTTCCTCAACTATCCCTCTCGCGAATACACCCACCATATCTTGACAATAGTTGGTTGGTGACCTAACAAGCTCTCCCGACGTTCTTATGTAGGAACGCCCAACCAATCATTCGAACCCCAAAAACAGTGAAGGGCTTTCGGAACGTATGAAGCCTTCGGATCTGAGCTCAGAGAATCCATTATGAGTGCGGATCAGGTTAGACTAGCCGTTCTAGGCTAATGGGCGCACATTGCGGGCCATGTCTTCAAAAACGTGGTTTTCAACACGCTAAACGAAGTGTTCGTCGTGGCTCTGTCCCAAGACAATTTCGTAGATAAGAGTGTTTTAATGATATCGAATTGATTCTTGCGCAGTGTCTAACGTAATCTATTTCAGAGGTCTGTGGTCTTCTTCGAGTTGATCACCACTACATTTCTGGTCTTGTCGGACTAATAAATGGGTTTGCCAGTGGATAAGCACATGTTTGGAAATATTCCAAATTTTCAACCCCTCAGGGTGGCTATAAGTAGGTATTAAGTTGCGAGGTGTTGAAATTGACTAATTCCCGGTTCTTAATGGCGAAAATGAATTGCAGTAAAAGTTCCGAGAAAAGGGGAGTACGCAGACGATTCACTTCGAGACACCTGCGCAGCACATTACAGTATCTTGCACCAAAAAGGAAGCAGCTTCTGGACTTCAGCACGAACTTAGGTAGTACCGTTCGGATTCGGATTCGCTTGATTGGAAATCTCTTATTTTATTTTAACAATAGATGTCAACAGGGTATTTCGTCTGCCAGGAAAAAACCCATTTATATAAATGTTCTCCACGAAAAATGCTCGAAGATTTTAATAAATTTGAAAATTATTGAGTAAATAATCGAACATCCCCTTTAGTCGGAAGAAGAGGGGCTTCGCGTAAAGATGCTACTCAATTTGAAACTTTCTGTGTGAGTTTCAAAACACAATGCACGAATTACTCGTTCTTCCAAAATAGAGTCAAATTTACACCATACATGCTACTCAACGCAAATGCAAAACCCTTACTGAAAATTGGAGCGGAGGAATACTAGACTGGAAGATTACATCACAGAGCACACAGAAACTCAATTAACCGTAGAATTGGAATCTAAAAAGCTTCTTTCTCCCTCCTGATAATCACTGTCATAAACACTACTGCATATCGAAATGTTTGTTGTCAAAAGAGGCTTCCAAATCTGCAAAAATCCGCGAAACTTCTCTGGGAAAAAATTGTTTACGAAAACTCGTTAAACGTCTTTCTTAAACCTTTGATACGGTGAGCTTTCGGTGCATAGCACCTCCGTCAGACCTGCCTCGTAGTTGTTGTTACCATGAGCCGCAACCACTAATGAATAACAGTTTACAGTTTACTTGTGGTTGCAAATCATGGTCACAACAACGACAAACCAGGTCTGACGAAGGTGCTATGCATCGACAGTTCACCAAATCGAAAGTTCAAGAAGGATGTTTTATAAGTCCTTTGGAAAAGTTTTTTCCCGGAAAGCTTTCGCGGACTTTTGGAGATTTTGAAGCCCCTTTTGACAATAAACATTTCAATCTCCCAAGAGGTTTCGCGATAGCAGAATCCCGTCACTATTGCATGAAATATGCAGAGCAGCAATAAGATATTTTTGGTTTGTTGTTGATACTTCTGCACGATATGAATTAGTGTCATGGCATTTATCCTCTGGCTGTAATTAAGGCAACGAATAGGAGAGTGGGTAAACATGAGACGAACATCGAAGAAAATTGTCTCTGAATGAGGTTTGTAACAAATTTTATGCATTTAGCTCTAACAAAGGTGCCGAAAATGTACCCACAACCCAGTATGGATCGCTTTGATACTTTGCGTTTTTATTGTACGTTGGCGCACACTCAGTGCACGTACAGTTTACCGCAATGTTAAAAGGACATGGTGCGGTTGCGGTCGACTCACTAAAACAACGGTGGAAGCCTGGCACTATGCCAGATTTCGTCATCGATCGACGCCACAGCTGATATTTTGGGTGAGTTACTTTTTTTTCTTGCTTGTTTCTGCTTGATTTCTCTTTCTGACTCTTTTAAGATTTCGGATGAGGGCTTTTCCTATTGCGTGAGGAGAATTCACCGTTTCTTCGGGCTCTGAAGTCTTTTTTTCAAAATTCTCGTTCAAAATTGAAAAAACGGCAAATTCCCCCCCCCCGCACACTGAGAAAAGCCCCTATTCGCAATATTATAAGAGTCACAAGCAATAATGGAACAGAAACAAGCGTGATAAAAGAAGAAGAGCCGTTACTATCCAGAATATCAGCTGTGGAGTCGATCGATGACGAAATCTGGCAAAGTGCCAGGTTTCCATCGTAGTTTTAGTGTGTCGACCGCAACCGCACCATGTCCTTTTAATATTGCGGAAGGCTGTATGTTCTAACACCAGCTCACTGAGTTTGCGCCAACGCACAATAACCCAGCTTTCATACTAGCCGTTTAGTGGCAAACACTTCTTTTTGAGCTACGGCGAAGCCAATGTTTCGGAAAACTGAAAAATTAGGCGGGAGTTGAAAAAAAACCCCTTTGCACATGAGAATGCTGGCAGAAAGTCCATTTCGGCAATTGAAACTCGATTGGAACTGGTACCGATGGGGCAAAACCAGGCAAACACCGCTATGTCGGCAATAATGATCAAGTCCAATTTCTCCGACATATGCCCTTGTCATAGTGGACGATATTCCGCAGTCCCATCTAGTCGATATGCATGTAAGCAAAGCGCGCACAGTTAGAACAAAAAAAACTGTCTTTCGATATTTTCTCCCAGGTCGTTCGCAGTGCCTCCCTTACCAATCCCGGTCGAAGTTGGGCCAAAAATACCATCAACACCATTGCGGCTTCCCACCGAACGCGAACCATGTCAGCGCATGGAGGACCAATGTGGAACCACGGAAGACCCAAAGGGACTACATGGGACTATCGTCCAACTATGACGGTGAAGAGAAAGAAAGCCATTCGAAGATTTTCAGCACTCAAATCTTCCTCAACATCATGATATAGAACTCGAAGCAGGTCGAGTTTACCGGGTAGCGTTGAACGACATGACACAGGAGAAGAGGTGTGATTGCGAGTGGTGTACCATGCTTGATCAAAAGATAGCAGATGGACGAGAAAAAAAAATTGCAGAATTGCTTTCGTGCAGATCCTTCGGGCCAACCTAATAAGATTAGGCCGAGGAAATTTCATGAAGAACCACCTCATATACCTTGCTGTTGGTTATTCTGTCTCATCCCTGTAAAGGCAGTGTTCACGATAATCTTCTATTTTGAGATTATTCGCTAAATTGATCAACTGACCCCTGGTAATAATGAAATGACGTAGAAACTGAGAATCACGCACCAGAAATACACCAAATCCTATATTCTCACCCCGCCTCTATACTCTCCTAGGAATTGATCGTTGTGACAATGAAATCTTCTGTGGACCCGTCCTTTGCAATTTTCCACTCTCTATGGCTCCGTTCTTTCCTTCGGACCCTAACGAATACTGCTTTGCCAGAAATATTCTTTCATTTTCGATTGACCTCATTTCTCATCGGTCATAACCACCGAGAATATGTCCATCCAATCACACAGTGGAAAACTTGGAAACGAAAATCATCGTGAACACTCCCTTTAATGCTGGAACTACCCTGTGCGAAGTGATCTTTGCAGCCCATGCACCTTATCACAGTTGCTATCTTCGATGTATTGTTCAATGGGTAGACAAATACACCTTCGCACACTAACACCCTTATGCAAGTGAGCGCTGTGTTGCTTCCAGGAGTTGATCAAAGACTAGCAGAAAAAACGCCCTCCGAAAGCGCTATACCACACAAAATGGGAGAGTTCTCCTCCAAAGCGTAGCTAGATGCCTCACACGGAAACCAGAGATGCCCAGGGTTTGGGAGGCATCTAGTCTGATTTTGACACGAGAATTTACGTAAGTTACGGAAAGTTTAGCCTCAGTTGGTGAAATTTTAGCTACAGCGCCCGCAGATTCTACGTAAATTCTCGTTGCAGCACTCGAGCGATCGACCCAACCAGTCTTGATCCGTTCTAGAAAGGCGATTCCCGCTGCGATCGAGCGCATCGCCGTTTCTTCCCCACGGCCTACAGCATCCCAGCGGCCGAAATTATCCCTAGCAAGGTCTTCCAGAGAGCAACACGGGGTCACCCTCCACGACAACCCACAGAGTGCTAGGTTATCTGTGTGTTGACTAGGCCAACACTGTTCGAACCGCATCCCTGTGTTCCGCGTAGCCAACACGGGTTTTAGATTGCATTTCAACACAGGCTGTCGCTAAATCCGTAGATTCTCGCTACAAAATTATAGCGAGAATATACGGGTTAAGCGTCAGAGAGATCAATGTTTCAAATTTAGCCTTCGTTTTTACGTAGAACACGCGCAGAATTGGCACCCTTGTAGCCTCGACACAGGAATATGCGGGTTTTAGCTATCGTAGCCAAAACCCGTGAGAGGTATGGTATACTTTGTCGCCTTAATGAGTGACAGGCATGCAACCTAACACAAATCGCGGCGGGAACCGTATCGAAGCATCGCAAAGGCCGTCGTAGGAACAGATGTCGCGTGTGGGTCTCAGCGACGTGTCGCGGAGGGCTGACATACTGTAATTGTGCCATGGCCCGTCGCTACCACTGTCGCTATCGCTGTGCAGTGCACTGCGACAACGACAGGTTTGAAGGGCGGGAGGCGGCAGGCGGTCGCCGTCGCTGTGCAGAGCGACGCGACCGTGTGTCGCAAAAGTATAACATACCCCTAACAAGGGACCACTTTGAACATAAAATGGAGTTTCGAAAAACGGTCTTTTGAAAGTTGTATAGGGCTTAAAAAAACTTTCTAAAATTTTAAAATTTCACTCAGTCCTCACGGGTAGATCAAAAACCACCAAAACAATGGGTTGCGGTAGGTAAAATGCCATTGCACCCTAACCTGACGAAATCCCCTAAAAAACAGGAAACGGACCTCAGCTCGTGTTCAGCGCCCCAAATTACCCCTGGGACGGAGTTTGGGCAAAAAAATTCGACCTCTGAACCCCCAAAAATGGCCTTAAGCTTCTTACCTCACGGGGCTCAAAAGGTCGAAAAAAATTATGACCCAAACTTTGCTCTCGGAGGTTATTTGAAGTGCTCATGACAAATCTGAGGTTAGTTTATCGATTTTCGACAGATTACGGTAGATTGCGGTGGGTACACGGTAGTTGGGTCAAAGTCTCAGATTTGACTCAAAATTTCTGAACGGGGGTTATTCGGGGTGCTGAATACGAATTTGATGTTCACTTGTCAATTTTCAAATTATTAAGGTAGGTTTAGGCCCTCTGTGGCAGGGCAACCACCGTAATTTACAATAAACCCCAGAATTTTGGCAAACGACCTCTAAATTCGTGTTCAGCACCCTAGATTACCCCTACATACAAGTTTTGAGCCAAATCCGAATATTTTCTCCAAACCACCTAAAAATGCCCTGATGGGTGGTTGCCTGCCCTGCCTTGCCTTGCCGCTAGGCTTGGAAAAACGCCTGTAACTTTCTCCAGAGTGGTTTCTTTTTTTCCGAGAAGCTGAGAAGAGCATACTCGGATTCCACGTCCAAAATGGCTCCAGAAAACTACATTTAATCCAGAATGGCCAGGCTGACTAAAAGTAGTCTTCTTGTAAAGTTCGTTTTTAAAAGGTTCTCTTCTACTCAAAATTTTGGAATTGATAACGAAACACTTTTCTTGAGTCTTCGAGCCATGCGCTTAAGTATTAGGTTGCTTCAATGGATTTTGCAGTTTAGGTAAACCCACTTCTGTTTACAATAATTATTTCTTTTGGAAAAAAAGATTGGTCATTGATCAAGGAACAAGTCCACGAAGTTCTCTAAAAACCTCATTGCAAAAAATTGGTCAGCAGACGGGATCGAACCCGGGAACCTACGGATGGCAGACCGCCACCTTGGACCACTCGGCCAATAGGGCTTAATGGCGTTGTTCAAATGACAGATGATATGGCCCTCGCCAATTTCTGGCCGTTGCGACCTCGTTTAAGAAAATGGCCCATAACTTTTTCTCCACTTCTACTCCGGCTAATAGTAGGGTATTCTTACGACTACCCTGAAGGTATTCTAGCAGAAAAGCATGAATGTATGAACAGTTCCGGAAAACGGATCTCGTCGCTCCCTTGTAAGGCCATTTTGACTTTGTCATGGTGAGTGGACTGTTTTCCATCCAGGAAGTGCTGCATTGAGCGGAACAGATGGTAGTCGGAAGGGGCAAGATTTGGGCCTAAAAGCAGAAAGGCATCTTACGCGCTGAAAACCACTCACCGTTTTTTTTGAGTTTGAATCATTGGTTGGGCCCGCCTGAGAACGTGGGTAGATTCCTGCGTCACCGATGCATCATTCAGAACATATGGGCGATCGAATGCCTCAAATCCCACCAAAAGAGGCCGGCCTTCTGACAGCCGTGTGGCATCAAATGAGAAAAGAAGGTAGTTTATGAACAAATTATACATCACCTTCCACTCATTTACGCGATATAGCTTGTTGAGAAGCTTCTTTCTTTTTCATTTTATGCCACATGGCTGTCAGAAGGCCGGCCTCTTTTGGTGGAACTCAAGGCATTCGATCACCCATATCTTCCGAATGATGCGTCGGTGACCCGACAAACTCTACCCACGTTCTCAGGCGGACCCATCCAATGATTCAAACTCAAAAAACGGTGAGTGGTAAAAAGCGCGTACGATACCTTTAATGGAGAGTGAGGAAGAAATTCCCAGCCCAGGTTCAGCAGTTTCTATCGGGTTATCCGAGATACGTGTGGCCGAGCATTGTCGTGAATAAGGCAAACACAAACTACAGGACCTGGGCTAGGAAGTTCTTCCTCACCCTCCATATATATAGCCCAAATCTTGCCTCTTCCGCCTACCATCTGTTCTGCTTGATGCAGCACTTCCTGGATGGAAAACAGTTCAATAACGATGTCGCAGTCAAAGTGGCTTCAAAATAATACTTCGACTCGAAACAGCCAGAGTTCTACGTGTCGGGAGTTCATGATCTGCCCAATCAGCGGCGAAGGACCCTTGAATGTGAAGGAAATTATTTTGTTGGGTGAGTCTTGTTTTTGAAATGAATGTTTTTTTTTTCAAAGTCGTGAAAAGTTTGGAAACTTTTGCATCAATCTAATACACTAGTACAACGCTATAGAGTGCATTTATGGATAGAAGAAGTATGTAACAGACGAATTCGGAAAGCTGAGTAGATGATAAAACAAAACAGGATGAGGTCTTCTCCGCAATAATTTTTACAGAACATAAGGGTAAGACAGTCCATTAGAGCTCGTCAAACCTTGGTTTAAGAAAACATTTTGAATTCGTTTTGCCTATGATGTATTTCTTTTCTTCGATGTGGTTTCGCACGGTTTCTAAATCTCCCACATGGTGACTAGACCACCCAGCTCTCGGCTGGGGCGTCAATTTCACCCAAATCGCTAAAGGCTTCGAGGGGAAGTATTGACGTCAAATTGTTGTTTGCGGTAAAAATGTAGCTCCGTGTCGATCAACAATTCATATTTCGTAGCCTGCTCGTCTTCCATTTGATAGACTGTCTACAACTGAATTTCTTTGTACGACGCTAATCCAAGTGATGATTCAATGAGCAGAGATCATCGTAGGACCAAGTCTACAACTTCGTTTCACCCCGCGAGGCTAAACGCAAGTGAAAAGGTTGGGAACCTCATGATCGATTATGCGGCAAGAAGATTATACTCTAGCTCCTTCGTAGAAGATTTATGTAGCTGCAGCAGCCAGACCGGAATTAATTTTTACAACACCACCTAATTCGAGCTTGAGGGCACCGTTCGCGCATTGGACTAGTTTCCATTTGTCAGGGTCCATTCGATGAATGATGCTTGTGGATCATCGTGATTGTGTTTGGCGCATCGAAATATACCCATTTTAAGGCTAATCAACAAACGATTTATCACTTATTGATGGAAGATGTTGAAATGCACAATATAACTACGGAAAGACTGTTTTCTACACGGATCAAATATTCTTTCCATCTTCAAAAATTATCTAAAGGAAAGGTGCACCTGACCTGAGTGAGATATCACATCAAAAATTGGCGATCAGCTTCTATTCTCGAGAGTGAATAGAGTAAAAGTGGTTCATCCCGGTCTGAGAAGTCAGCTATCAAAAATGTTCCCAGTTTTTTTTAGGCTGGCATATAAGGTACTACGGCTTTCATTAACCAAGGAAAACTCGCGAATGATATTCATCGTGAAAGATGCCTTTGAAGGTCAGGATATTCACGGAAACAAGTGTAATGCGACCCTATGTTGGGACAATTTTCGATCCTTTCTCTACCTTTAACTTCTTATACATGTTACGAGAAATGCCAGACTTTCCTTCATCTACGTGAAGCTCAAATGGTACATTTGTCGTGGATGCAGTCTACAAAGTAACTCTGCAGTGGGATACACAAGTTCTTTTTTTTTCAGTAAGTAAACTTGTGCAACGCTGCTGAGAAACAATCACTGGATTTCCACAGAAAAGCCGATTTCTCTGCAGCGCAAATTTAAAAACAACCCTTCTACAAGGCCAAATACTTGCAGAGAATTCTCGCACGGTACTCATGCTTCGCAGATGCTCCTGGATCAGCTTCGGATTATACTTAGAACAGAACTATCGTTTCTAGCTGTTTTTAATCTAGAACACCAGTAATTAGATGGTTTTAACGCCTTGTAAAACTGACTTTTTTGAGCTGAAAGAAAAAAAAATAAAATAAAACTTCTCAGCACCCATGTTGTTTCGCTAAAAGAGGTGTCCACGATGAAAACCGTTTCGGAATTTTCACCGGATTTCGAAAAAACTGGGGTTTCTAGCAACAACAGTGCCAAAAACGGCCAAAAATACAAATGATTAGCCCTATACGGCCCTCAACGTCAACATTAGAGTGAGGACCGAATATTCAAGTTCGAATAAATATTCGAATTTTTCGAACGAATTTTTATTCGAACATTCGAATATTCGAAAAGTGTGAATATTCGAACATTATTCGAATTCGACTATTCGGAAAAGGTGAATATTCGAATATTATTCGAATTCGACTATTCGGGAAAGGTGAATATTCGAATATTATTCGAATTCGACTATTCGGAAAAGGTGAATATTCGAATATTATTCGAATTCGACTATTCGGGAAAGGTGAATATTCGAATATTATTCGAATTCGACTATTCGGGAAAGGTGAATATTCGAATATTATTCGAATTCGACTATTCGGAAAAGATGAATATTCGAATATTATTCGAGTTCGACTATTCGCAAAAGGTGAATATTCGAACATTATTCAAATTTTATTATTCGCAGAGGTGAATATTCGAACATTATTCGAATTTGTGTACCCGAGCTGATTTAACAAAAAATATGAAAATCAGCTCTAATGTATGAAGGATTCGACATACCTTTCAAGACTGAATTCATTTGTTTCACTACTCCATTGTTCCAATTTTCCGAATGCAAGAGCTAAATTTTTCCCCACACCGTCTGATGAGGCTACTAGGGCGGTCCCAACAAGGGAAAGCCACATGGCAATCAAACTTGGCCACGCCCATTTTTTCATGCCGCCGCGCAATGATAACACCAACCATAGCTTCGTTGGGTGGAGCCATGTACTCCACCAACCTTCACCTCTGGCCAGGTGAAGGGGGAACCTCCATCATTGGGAAAACCGGTGACAACCGGTGAAACGCCCCGAAAAAGAATGAAAGTGACCCAACACTCATGCAAGTCATTTTCAAGATTGGGTGGGTGTCACGGCCGGTTTTTCGTCCATAACTTTTTTTGTGCTTGGAGATAGAATTCTGCGTCAACTTGTGCTTCCAATTTGGGAAAATATTTTCTCGATCCTTCAGCCTAATTCATTTTACGAAACACCGGTTTTTCGCCTACAACTCTTTAACATAGTGAGGGTTCTTTTTGAAATCTTCCTAAAATTCTGCGTCGAATGATATATCGGGTTCCTCACATCGCTCGCTCCATAAGCAGGCCAGGTCGGTGGAGCCGAGCCCCGTTGTTGGCTCCACCAGAACGCTGCGCCTCTCATTTAAACCATAGAGGCGAAAGCACCCTATGGAGGTAATTATGGAGCTCGGCTCCACCAATCTAGCTGGCTTATGGGGCAAGTAAAGTTAGTTAGGCTCCTCGAATAAGCTCCTTAGGCTAAATTAGAGCAAAAAAGTTGATGTAGCATTCTTTGCGTTGTAGCCTGTACAGGTTTAAAGATGAGTCGTGCCTTATTAATTTCAATTGCAGGTGGAAATGAAGCTTTAGAAAAATTCAACTTGTTATTGCTGCTCACTTCGTAGTTGCGCAATATTGCTATGGATGCTTAAATTATTCGTCATTCGAATATTCGTTCGTTCAAAATAAAAAATGAACGAATTTATTCGAAATTCGTTCGTTCGAAATAAAAAATGAACGAATTTATTCGAAATTCGTTCGTTCGAAATAAAAAATGAACGAATTTATTCGAAATTCGTTCGTTCGGAGTTAAAAATGAACGAATTCATTCGAAATTCGTTCGTTCGGTCTCTTTTTAAAAAGTCCTCACTCTAGTCAACATACGTCGCACTCCTCACTCACGCCAGGGAACAAAGCAAACAACTCCAAAATGATCCCAAAGAAAACACCAATGCTCAACTGGGGTGAATTTGTTCAAGCCGGGGATCATGGGGAATAGTTGTAATTAGTTGATTATCGATTGTTTTCTTAAAGTCGATTTTTCAATTGTTTACCTTGACTGATGGCCATTTAGAGGAGAGAGTGGTGTGGGCTCCAACTCGTAATTGAAGGTCGTATAAGGCCGGAATCATACTTCCCGCGACCAGCGACAGCGACAGTGCACATCAGGCATATCGATTTTCGGTCGATATAGATGGGAAACATTACGCCGCGTCGCTTGTCGCTGGAAGTATGATCCTGGCCTGAGACTAGTTCGGGCTCTTTTTTTTTGCCGTTCCTTCAATATTGTTGATATAATTTGCCTCTGACCTTTCGATTTCCGGTTATATCTCGAATATGGTTTTTACCGTGGACACCACAAATGATGTGTTCGCCTCAATTTGGCATAAAAACATCTTTCTGGCCTAAAGAATACGGAAGAGCCCTGTATAAAGATCGGTCGGAAGTGTTATCGGTTCCCACGGTAGAGGCGACATCCGCCGAAACACATGGCAGCCACACAAACACATGATTATCTTGGAAATCGATAGTGTTGTGGATGTAAGAGCAGGAACCAAGGTTTCTTCAACCAACTTCGAATCCCGAGAGAAATCGATGGATCAGAAGAATGGTGTGAACACCGCAATAATAGCTGTGATATGTTCATTTTCAGCCCAAATTGTTGAAATAGCGAAAGTATTTAATCAAAGTCAAATTTAATCAACTATTCATCTACTATGGGGAAATTTTTTTGTTTCGCATGAGCTTGACTTTTCATCAAGCCTCCGCTATCTGCCTCCTGAATTTAGATGGTGTCCGCTTCTTAGTAACTACTACCAGACTCCCTCGTTGGTTCAAAACTGTGGCAAGTGTTGGGGCTCCTGATATGATTTGTTTTCTATCTTTTTCGAAAACTGTTCAGCATGACCGAGTTTCATTTCACATTATCGAGAGCGTCGTTCTGGCGTACCAATAAAAGAATCAATAAATAAAGAATAAATAAATTAAACGTAGAAGAATAAAACTAACAGTGTGCAACCGGCTCCACGTCCCAACCCTTCTTTCGGAAATTGTCTTCTGCTTGATATGCGAGCACAAGGAAGGTTTTGGGTCCGACTGAAACTACTCAAAATAGGAAACCACTCTGAAGCAGTACAGGTAAAAGGGTATATATGTTCAATCTCTTCTAGCCTCTCAAAAAATGAAAACCATCATTCTTGAAGAATTGGATTTGGCCGATTTTCCCTCTGTCAATTCTATTGTCATTTTGTTTCGACGTACATACAGTTGTAGAAACTGCATTGGCTCTGTATCGGCATGGATTTCATTTTTAATACAACTAAATATACTACAATCCATCTATTTAGAGACACATTTAACTTTTGTACCCATGGGAGCTTATGCACTTTATCAGTTACATCCGAAGAAGTTGCGGAACTTTCTACATTTTTACCAGGAATACCTCTTTCTCACGCGATTAACTTTCTGGTGGGATGTGATTATGAATAAAAATACCAACTGAAAGAGCCAACCGCTTAAAAATAGGCTATCAATCCGAGGAAGGCTGGGAGAAACTGAAGGAAATGTTTCACAAAAGGTCTCGTATTCTGCCTAAGAGCAAACATAAACAAGGGCTTAATAACCTGAAAGGCAAGGCCGGGCAAATTTTTGCTATTTTGAAATTTCCCCTAACTCCCTAGCAGACCTTGCATTAGTCACAGGAGGTGGACGAAACCCGCTAAAAAACTGCCTCTGTTTCGGATAGGACTACTAGCGATAATCCCAGAATGTTTATTCGTTGCGCTAATCGAGATCTAACGCAAAAAAAATTGTATCGAAGCTCCAAATTCAACTTTAGAAACTTCATATTCTTATTGCGTTCATCGCGTTCCGGATAAATGAACGAGCGTTTCCGCAACATTAGTTCTTTTTATCGGATCCTGGTGGGAGAGAGTGGATGTTTCCTGTTCAGAGATTCTTTGCAAGTCATATGGTTGCCCTTCGTCGACCACTTATCGTTTCACAAACACCAGAGCAAAAAAATAGGGGATTGCAATGAACAATCATAAAAAACTTCACGTGTGAGCGTATTAAGCACGTGAATCTCAACAATAATGAGTGAAAGCTTACTAGTTTCACAATGGTTTCTGTGAATACGGTTCTCAAGCTGAGCACATAGAGTAGATTGCCCTGCTGTTTCCTGGTATCAGTGCCAATGATGGACTCTTCAAAGTGTACGATTGGAATACGATGTATTCTATTCAAGCAGATCATCTTCGCTGCGTCCCACACACTGAAAAGAACACCGAGTAAGGATTTATTGCAGCACAAAACTAGAGAAATGTAGTCTTAGGGGTTTGTACACACCGAAAATCGTTCTACTACATATATCCAATCGTCATATAGCACATTTCATTAAACTAAGCTCTACGGTTCCCAACTAGTGAAAAATCCATCTTGTCGTGGCATGAAATATATGACCACTTCGGGTCGTAAACGCGGCACAGATCTCCGCGAATGATCGAGTCTCGTCCGTTCGCTACTAGAACTGACAAGGGTCAATATAGTACTGTTAAAAATGATATCACGTATGTAGGCATGTTTGCGGGTTTGTTTTCATATGTAAGCATCTCGTCCTATGCTAAGTGGAGCTTTTCGAAGCTTCAGCTGCTTGAACAGTGCGGCGAAAAATTATATGTCCACCCCATTTTGACATCAATTGGATCAGGCATTGAACTACGCAATGCGTAGTCGTCATCAATTGGTTCAGACGGGCTCAAAACTCTAGAAGCCAAGATTTCAAAAGATTTCGTTCATCCAAAACAAGTCCTGAATATTTTGGAACAAAGTCTTACTCAAGCGTGCAAAATTATAGGTTCACCCCTCATTTTGCCAACATCCGAAGCCAGTTCGAAAAAGACTGTCCGCCCATGTGATCGGCGTGAGCGTCGAAAAGCTGTCGCGCTGGCATTGTTTGAACATGGAAATCGATAAGCAGGAATACTTGACGAACACTGAACAACATCCCAATAAGCTGTTTGCGGCCAAGGGAAGGCTGTTCCGAAATAATGCCTCTGCCACGCCGCTCCACACGCACGCTGACAGCGTGGGCGGACAGTCTCATTCAGACAGACTTTATTTTTTCGCCTCAATTTGGATTGAAAAATGCCACTTGAAAACATGGAGGCATATTTACAACTAGGTAAAGTGACCCTGTTGGGATTGAAGCTTTCAGATATCAAGCAGGCCCTGGTGCTTGAGGCTCATGCTTGAAACAGGAAAATCCCTTCCAAGGAGGCAAGATCACAGAGGTGCATCGAAGAATACTCAAAGGTATAAATCAGCGAACAAGAAAAAAAATAGAGCTGGTCAACCACGACGGCTCTTGAGGCGCGATAGGAAGCATGATGCTCGGAAAGCTTCAATTGGTTCGAAGCCCGGTATGGATATTCAACGATTCACAAAAGGATGGTTTCACGATCTTTCTGACGAGGCAGACATGGCGTCCCTGAAGTTATACACTGTGAGAATGCCTGGCTCCACGTCACAAGCTTAGAGCTTGCTCTTACCAAAAGCCCCGCATTAGACCGATAAGGGCTACAGAAATCTATGTCTAGGACGTAAGAAAACCAACTGCTCCTGCAATCCAGATAATATTTTTTGATGAAACTGTGTAGAAAGTCGACGGTCAAGGTGGTCCAACTCACTATTGGTGGGATTCGCGGAAAGAAAAATAGTGTCCACAAGGCTAACTTCGGAGGAAAAAGTGTGATGACCCGAGCAGTCTTAGATGGTCTCGCAGAATTTACACCCGACTTTGTTTCATGCGGCATGAGGACCCAGGACAATCAGAAGTTGCTCCTTGCCCACCTCTCGGAAATGATTGATATTCTTGCTGTCCATAGGAGCCTCTATCGTTTCGCTCAATTCCAAGGTCACAATGCTTATCTTCTGGGCTAGCTGGCACATATTCTGGGCACAAGTTCCCTGAATTGAATTTGACGGGGTGAATCCCACTGCACTTTAACTTGTAGTAAGAAATTTACTACAAAGAAAGAACAGTAAGAGGAAAATTTTTTCCAGAAAAGTTGCTAAAAATAAATCTCGCAGCGGAATCTATTCTGGAGTAGTGTATGCGGAAGGAAACAAGTCGACAAATGTGCAAAAGAGTGCCCGCAACCTTCTAACGGTCCAGTTATTTCAAGAAAATAGGGTGCCTTTACTTATGAAACGCACTGTACATACATCGCACATAATTTATTACGCGAACATAGAGTTCGCGTAATAAATCTCTATGTTCGCGTAATAACATAGAGTTCGCGTAATAAATTTAGTCTGATGAATAAACGGGCTGCGACGGTAGATCAACCCGCACGAAACCCCATCCTTCAGTGAGGCCGCCAACCCCTCACCGCAAACCGCCTGATCCATGCGCCTGACTAAATTGAAAACGGAAACCATGCATCATACAGCTAACCCTCAGAGGATCCGCCCACGCTTAAAGGGACAATGAACCCTCACAAATAAAATTTGGGATTTCTATATGATTGTGAAGTAGACTCCTCCTATATAACAAGTGCAAACTCCGAGATCTCATTTCCTCCAAATAAGCGAGATATAGGCGACCACCACAGGCCCAACCTCCTTCGCTCACCACTGCGGGCCACACCCTACCTGATTTCCGAACTCTATAGCGGCTAGATGCATGGATGAATTCTCGAAAAGTCGGCATTCTTCAGTTTATTGCCGGAATGTTTCCTTATCCTGGCTCGCTCTCGCACAACGATTGCGAATGAAGAGAAATACAGGCCTGAGAAAACTCGTCCACCAATTTTCCAACCTCAAAACATAGGCATCTTTAAAGGCACAGTCCAAGCTCAGGGGCGAAATCTGAGATTTCCACATAATTGTGAAGTAGACCCACCCCATATAGCACATGCCAAGAGCGAGCTCTCAATTCCAATGAATAAGCAAGATATAGGAGGAAGCCACCCTGGGGCTCCCACATCCAGAAGCCACTTTGGCACGCCCCTTTTACGATATTTCGAGCTCAACAGTGGCGAGATGAGCGATGATTTCCGATCAATAGCCCCGTTCTTCCCTTCATTCTCAGACTCTCTAGCCATTCAAATCGGCTCGCACACATCGGTTGCAAATGACGGAAGTTACAAGCCTCGGACAACTCGTCCACCATGCTTCTGTAGCTCAATTTTTGAGGAGCCATAACTTCGTTCCCAGAAAGCCTTGTACGATATCAGAGACATTGTTGGAATCAGCGTGAGGCCGTTTTCAATACAGGCAGAAAAACAGAAAAACGATCTTTAGGTTGTACTGTGCCTTTAAGGAACCATAACCCTCTGCGTAGGGGTCTCGGATGATTTCAGGGATACCACTGTGATCAGCATGTGACTCTCTCCACGATTATCATAAAAACTGGAAAATAATTTCTGGGTGCTCTATGTCTTAAATGAAAAATCAGGATTTCAAGGGGGGGGGAAGTACATGCTGCTTTACTTTCGTGAAAGCGGCGAGCTGAAATAATTCATTTTGCATTCGTGTTTATGATATCAAATCCAATCAAAAATTTTAAACTGTCTCTTTCCGAGCCAAATGGGATTTCTAGCTACTGATGTGAAATTCCCTAAAGAGAAATGATTAATCGTTCCCTTGCTATATTGAGCATGATTCTTCGAATGGCAAAAATGAAGGCGTCCGTCTGGCTGTCAACCGAAGTGCACATGCCACCCATAGGCCACCTCCTCCCACTTCTAACACAACAACCACTCTATCGATTTTCCCATTCCTCCTCTATGTGTTAGAGTGAGTGTTCGTGTGTCTGAATGCGTCTGTATGCGTGTGTGGGGTCCAACTAATGAATTCTATTCTGGGAGGTCTACTGCTGAGAGGCGCGTACGCGCTTGTTTTGTTATTGTCACATGGATCATCGGTGACAGTCAACATAGAAACATACACATGCAACACACACGCCCAATGCCATTCCAGCCTAGCAAAATTGCATGAATTGGCCGTCATCATGTTGACACGCGCTCATGTGCAAAGTCGTCAGAAATAGCCGATGTTGATTTGTCTCTTCCTCACGCAGATCTCAGCCCCCACACTTCCTCACCCACCAACTTGAACGGGTCTGACCGCAGATTCTTCTCGGGTCGGACCCTTTAGCATTGCCCCCCAACGTGCTCCAAGGTGATGAGAAGACGTAAGGGGGAGGGGAGAGAGAATAAATTTTACTCTCGCCCCACGTCGTTTCAGTTGAAAGAGGTGAGGGGTAACACGGAAAGGGGTTCGATCCAAGATAAATCTGCGGTCAGACCCCTCGAGTTTTTGAGTTCTGCGACAATGATGAATGAATAAGAGAAAAATGAACAGAGAGAAAATCATTAAAGGCACACAAAATAACGATATCATCCGCAATGTTTACAAAAATATGGTGATGATGATTTATTGATTTTCTCTAAAGTCATAAAATGTTTTTTTCCTTTTAATATTTTTGACAAAATGCAACATTAACGGTTTAGCCCATTTTTGGAGAAAATTATCGATTAACAAATTAACGAAAAATATTTCATGTAAACGCGCACCTCCGGTATACACCAACGAAACCTACGGTAAACTATCGAAAATCAATAGACGGACCTCAGATTCCAAATCACACCAAAGAAATGATTTGAGCCGAATCTATCGTAGCAATCTGAGAAAGCAGCGAACTCGCATTTGTTCCTCAAAATTGTGCCCCGATGGACACCCTTGAACAAAATATGCGAAGACTTTCAAAAATGGACAAACGGGTTTTAGATTTGTGCTCAACACCCCCAAATAACTCCACCCCATGGGCAGGTTTTAAGGCAGATCTCAAACATTTTCCTCAAACGCTTCCAGACCCATGTAATTAATCGATTTAAAGGCATCGTACGCGCTGAAATCCACTTCCCATTTTTTATGCTCAATCCCTTCCTCGGGCCCCTGTGAGAACGTACAACGAGCTTGGCTGCTCAAAAACGTACCATTGTGAGCATAGAGGAAGTGGAAAGTAAGGAATTCCGTCAGAAGGGGCCGGCCCTTCCGTCAGTCATTTGGCACTTTCGCAATATTTGTGCAGAACGTCGCATCGCTAAGTACAGCGCATGACTCTGTACGCTGACGCACCGTCGGACGAAAGTGGCATTATCGACTGGAAATTTCTCTTCACACTACAAGCGAGGACGATGTGCAGGGCCCAGGTGAGTATTTTTGTTAGTCAGTGCAAGTCAGTGCAGTGAAAACATTGTAGTCGTCGGCGAATTGTCTCCAACGCTGCGCCAATGGACAAATGGTAGAACTGCTCCTTGCGCCGTCCGCGTAGCTATCCCGAGTCGATGCCGGCGCGAATTTCAAACGATTCGCAGACGGTTTTTAAAATGGTTCTTTCTTGAAAAGTTAACGTTTTCGAGGGGGCTTTTCGCTAACTTTAGTTACTATAGGGGTGTAACAACCCAAAAACGCTCAAAAACGAGACATGGTTTTCAGCGCGTACGATGCCTTTAAGGACATACTCAACAAGCAATTGGGGCGGCATGCATAAACGCTCGTGTGGAGGGCGAGGAGCCGCTCCGCGTCCTACGCGGAACGCGTCGGACCAGAGGTTATCCGCCGTCTCCATTGCATAGAAACGCAACCTCACTACGCACAGCGAATAGGGAAGCCCAACTGCATTTCTTTCGGGTTTAGTAATGTTTGACTTTTTTCTTCTTTTGTCTAGTTTTTCATCGATAATTAATATTTTTGAACGAAATTCTAAATTTTCTGCAACATTTCGCGAAAATTGAGCTGCTACGGATTAGGATAAAATCGAAGAAATACAGTTAAGCAGAAAGTTCGAAAAGCGTAGTGAGCTTGCGTCCCCACGCAGTGGGGACGGCATGTCCTTTGGATCACCGTGCCGACTGAAGTTTCCTGGCTCCATGACAGTGCTCACTTGCGTGCGTACGCGTTACGGTCCAGTGAATGTCGCGCGCGCGGCGAAAGCGGAAAAGCCGCCATCATGTGGAGGAGTAATCAGCACCATTTTCGTCAAAACGGGTATTGTTACTGAAATAAAATGAATGCACCAGAGTAAGTAGTGCTCCAGAACATGTCAGGTTACTTGATTTGAGCTAAATACTGGGGTGTCGCGTCACCGCCCTTTCCGCCGCGCGCGACGCTCACCGACCGCGACGCAGAACGCACGTGTGGGCAATGCCCGCTCCAGTAGGAATGTCAAAAAATCAAGACTACCTTTTAACAAACCAGTATGAACATGGAGGTGAATGGACAGAAATCACCGATGTTAAAATGCGTCTCACCTTGTATTTACATCCGCCGTGACCAGTTGCTTCCGAGAGTTTGACTTCAAAAATTCAGCCACAGTCTGTTCGGCAACTTTCTGTACACCTTCAGATGCCAGGACAATGGCTTTCAAACAGTCCGTCACCGTGATGATACCCAGACCACCTGAAATAAAATATAGATGTTTTCATCGGGTTACTCGTACGATATCTGAAGAAAGAAAACGGTACCCTTGACGTCTAAATTGGAGACGATTGCAACTTGATGACCGCACTGACTTAATGCGGTCAACGCTTTGTGAATCTGCAACATGGATTGCATGAGGGTATATTTGACAAGATCACAACATCCGACAAACCATGATAAATCGTTCTACAATACCGCTCGTAGGATTTGGTCAGAAAGCGGGCGAGGTCTGGTTTTCGCGTCTTTTTCGTCTTTTTTGTATAACTCGCTTCAAAGTCAACTTTGAGCGAAACTAGGGAGATATTCGTGATCCTCGCGTTGAGGGCTACCCAATGGTTAAGCCTTTGTGGTGATTACGTTGAGAACTACAGAAGTTTCGTAATCACCCAGGTTTGTGATTACGGTACCGTGATGGATGGTGCGCTACCGTCTCCGCCTGCGTTTCCCTGTGTCTACCGTATATAGGGAGCTGGTTGATTGCGAAGTTTCCATGGTTCTCAACTAAATCCATACAATAGCTACACCATTGGATAGCCCTCCACGCCTGGATTATGAATATCTCCCTAGTTTCGCTCAAATTTGACTTTGAAGCGAGTTATACAAAAAAGACGAAAAAGACGCGAAAACCCGACCTCGCTCGATTTCTGACCAAATCCTATGAGCGGTATTGTACATTCTCCGCTTATCGAAAAAATTTCAGAAATGGAAACAGTCGAATCGATTTTCGATCTCATAAAAAAGACCGCCGGCATCTGGTGTAGGCAAAATAGACAACACACTATCAATTTCTTCAAAGGAATATTATTTATGCCAACCACACAGCTAGAATATCAATATGTGTACTGTAGTTCTCGTAGCCAAACTCCGGTCCGCAAATGCGTACTATGGCTGTTGCATCATGCCCAGTTTTGACTGCAGGTGATCGCTGCAGCCATGCGATGGACAACTGTTCCTTTTTCATCGCGCGTAATGGAAAGCCGCTCCACTTGCGATCGCTTCGTGGCAAACGTCCTACATCGCTGGGTCGCGGCGACGAAATCCTAGGTTTTACTGCATCGCTGCTTGAAGAGCGATTTCCAATGGTCGCTGACCATCGCTCCATCGCGGCCAAAATGGCAGCAATGGAGCGATTGCCAGCGAATGACTCGTTTCGTCTAATGAACGTTGACCCTTTTACATGGCAAGATCAGCGTCCACGAGTTGAAACGTGTTATTGATGACTACCAGACATTAATTTCACTGATTGATTGAATTTCTTCTATCATCCGTGGGCCTATGCACTATGAACAGAATCACTGCCGCTGCTACATCGCTGCAGCAGCGGGTGCAAAATCGCTGCGATGAAAAACAGCAGCGATGCAGTCAAAACTAGGCTTCACGCAACACGATGATGATTGTGCTGGGAGAAAGGGTAGTCGTGCCGGGACCAGAGGTGCGCGGTTAATCTTTTTCGGTAAATTTTTTACCGAACTTTTTACCGAGAATTTTTTCGGTAAATACGGTAAATTCGGGAAAAAATTCTGGATCTCGACTTTTCAACATATTCCGCGGAACTACCTAAATTTCAAAGAACCTTTGTGCAAGCAGGTACGTATTATCACATGCATGACATGGCAAACCACTTAAAGGCCGGGTTCGCGATAAAAACGACTTTTGAGTTCTCTTCATGAGAATGTAGGTTTGGTCATCACAAAAGTAAAAAACAAGTGAAAAAAACCCGGACATTTGTGGGAAAAACGCTCAAAAACAAGGTGTAAGGGCTAATTACCGGTGTCGGCCGGTTCCCTAATTAACGCGATTTCTATTATACTAGCTTATCCGCCTTTTATTTTGCTCCTAATGCAGTCAAAAGTCTCTAGAAGTGCTCAAAAATTACTTTAGAAGCAAAATGAGATGGAAAAACAGTCATTTATTGAAATCTCGATAATTGAGACCGGGCGGACACCAAGCAATGACTTGTTCTTGAGTGTTTTTTCTATAGCTTTTCACTTATTTTCACACTTGTGATGGCCAGATCTACCTTCTCATGAGGATAGCAACACAACTGTTTTTATCGCGAAGCCTGCCTTTAATCACTGATTCCTCACAACGGAATTCCAATATACTTCAAGAAATTATATCCGCGATAGCCTGCTTCTCAATAATCCTTCGGTCGTTTTTGAGGAAGGGTTCGCTATGAAAAGGTTCTTAGGTTTCCCGGAAAGATGAACACTTCACTTAAACTTCTCGACAGCAGTGTCGGAAAAAAATCAGTAAGAAACTGATGAGTATAACTTGAAACGTCTCAATTTTAAAAAGGCATCGTACGCGCAAAAAACCCATATCTCATTTTTCATGTTTTTGCGCAGGCGACTCTCTGAAATACAGAAAAAGAGCGAAAAGGCTCCACAAAACCATCAATTTTCGTAAAAAAAAAATCTCGTTTTAGAACGTCGCGAATTAATCACACCCCACCCCTCCGTCAATTTCTGTGTGTCATTTGCGATACGTCGAAAGTTTTTTTTTTTTTTTACAAACATCGGATGTGTTTTTTGCTTTAAACTTATTGGGTGGGCGAACTTTTCTTGCCTTTCGTTCACTGGAACTTTTTCTAAAAAGAACTATCCATTGGGCAAGTTTGGATGTTAAAAATTCCCGAATTAAAAACTTTAAATACTGAATGATCTGCGCCAGTGATGGCGCTTCTGTTCCTTGTGCTAGATTGTTGGTGAAAACTGATGGCGGATCGTCATTTTGAACCACACCAACCTCAAAACCATATGTTTTTGACGCGCAAAACTTCACCAACGTGATCTACCGGGCTCATTCATGCAATTAAGCCTGAAGACTGGAAATTGGTTTTCAGCGCGAACGATGCCTTCAAGACTGGTAGTGCTCACGGCTCTGTAAAAACACGATTTCTCTTTTCCACCCAAATCTATCATCGGAACGCAACTAGCGTTCTCAAAAACTCGCCATTAGGTCGTTAGTATGAGCATAAAAGGGCGAAAGGCAAACACTAACAAAGCGTTTCAGCTTGTTTTAATGCCTTTTCAGCAACCCTTTCCAAATTTTTGCTACAATAAGGGTCACATCTAGGCCTTCTTACAAAAAATCAGAAATCTTTACTATCGCAGTCCTATGAGCCGGATAAGGAAAAAATATACTACCCTCTTCTCTGATGCACAAAAATAGAATTCTTCGTGGTTGGCAAGAATTTAACTACATTCATAATTTTAACCGTCTCGATAGGCCATGAGGAGTATGACCTGACTTAAATGAAAGAAAAGGAATCATTTTTTAGAGGGATAAACGTTAGAACACCAAAAGGAAATAGAAAAAAAACATGAAAGAAAAACGCGGACATCAGTAGCGTGGGACTGCCTACACAGGTGGCCTCTGTGATGTCTAATAGGGCTTATTATTTGAAGGCAGTGCTCACGATAAATTTCACTTCCGATATCTCCTCGGCTTACGGAAGGTCTGGTTCCCTATATAGCAAGGCGTGCTTAAAAAGGACACGAAAGACACGTTTTTGAGCAAAAATACTCCCTCCCCTGTTTACGTTGATTTTTGAGCGTGGAGGAATTGACCGCTAGAAGGATGATACCTATCAGTGCAATGAAGCGATCAGCTCACTTATCAGCACTTCCTTGACTTGATCATTCCTGTAATCTGAGTCTTCATTTGTTCCTTTCGAGGGGCGGATCTGGGGCACGGGGCGTGTCTGGGGCACCAAAACGCTTGTTTGCAGCCGTTATTTTGCCGCTCCTGGCTCTTTTCTACCGCTCTTTCGACACTGGGAGCCTAGGATCCTTCTAGCCTATCAATTCACTGTGGAAAGTCAACGGGGATGACCATCGTGAACGCTGCCTTTAATAGGAATGCAGGCGAGAAATGGGTCGATTGGGCGAAAAAGGCTACGTAAAAATTATCGGTAAAAATTTCGGTAAACTTCAAAACAGCCGGTAAATCGATAAATGAAATTTTACCAAAAAAATACCGGTGAATCCGGTAAATCGATAAAAGGTAAATGCACACCCCTGGCCGGGACCAAGTGGTCCCAGCATGAATATCATCCTGCCGCGTGATGCTACAGCCGTTGTCAGCGAATGCAGACCGGAATTTGTCTCTGAGAACGACAGTCTATAATCGCTTCCGACAATCCAGGAGTCGCCGCCATCCTCGCAATCAGCAAGGCTTCCTGTCCTTGACGATAAAGTCTATATCCCACTAAGAAATAGACCACCCCTTCTTACTAGATGTGGTATTGGTCAAGCAATGTCGATGAGGAACTATTTAAGCGCCCCAATGCGGCTTAACAACAGCATCTTCAGCATAAGAATAGGCGCCAGACGCGAACCCGACCAGTACTCACAACCATCATGCTGTCGCGTTGTATCCCAACGGAACTCAGGGGAACTTGACGCGTGTGGCGGTGCCTCAGAACTCAAACAGCATCCATGTTGCTAGTAGCAACATGAAATAATGCTTGGGTAAATTCAACCATACTCTAATGATCGAGGCTTGGTGACCCAGGAGCTGCAGTTCAGGCTGACTGCAGGTCATCGTTAACCCTACAACGCAACGACGTTGTGAGTTGCTATCAGTGGACGATTCCTTTAGACTTGTTTGTAGTGTGTCGAGTCGCTATAGCGCTATGAGGGACAACTGCTCCAACTCCATCGCGCATGACTGTGAAATTTTACAATTGTGATTGCTTCGTGGCAGATGTCCGCGATCGCTGAATCGCAGCGGAGAAATCGCCAATTTGGCGGCGATGGAGCGAGAGTTTTCGAGTCCTCATCAACCGCCATCAATCGGTCTTGTCTTCGTGATAGCCTCCCCCTGCGCTGCCGGTAAGAACAAAATCGCTGGTTCTTTGAGATCGCTGCAGCAGCGGGTGTTTCAATCGCTGCGACGCAAAACAGCAGCGATTCAGAACAAACAATGTTTTAGGTAAATGCATAAATACAGGTGGTCAGCCTAGGTGCAATACTTGAAAAATTATATTCTAAAAGCAACCATAAATCCCATCCGAAGGTCACATACATGAACAGAGAAAGCATATTAGGCTTGCTTTAGATGACAATAACTGCATCAACGAGTGATTTTTCGAAGTAAGCCTCAATGAAGGGGCCTCATAAGCCGGCCACTCAGATATGTAAAACCTCTTCGCCAAATTTAGTTGCAGGGACGCAAACATTGCGGCATTCGCAAAACCACCGTTCAGCGGGGTACCGACGCGGGCCACATGCTACCACTGCAGCCCCGTCCTTTCACTAGACTAATTTCTGGCAAACATCGTAGTTAGAAGACAGTGTTCACGATGAACTGTTAATGTCGAGGTTTTCTTACTTACGTCTTTCTTTCGTTCGCTGTAGTACTATCTATACGAAAAACCCACCGAAACAGCCCCATTTGAAGTTAAAATAGCACTCTAAAATCGGCCGATTTTTTTGCTGGGTGCACAACTGTAGTGATGTTATGTAGTAAAGGTCATGAAGTGGCTCGATATCGATGAGCAATAATTGACTTCTGGTTGTCGAGTCCGCCTTTCTCGAGCTCAGTTGTTCACATTTAGTTGACAATGAGAACAATATTTTTGTTCGTTTTTTTTGTAAAAAAAATCTCTGTATACTCTTAATTAATCAGTTGCTGTGCACATTGCGAAAATTTTGACCAGGCACGACAGCGAATTCCACTTTCCGTGGGCGGCGCTGTGCACTTGTGCACGGATTGACATCTTTGTGCCTTGATAACTCTAATCCTAGCGCATTTGTCGCCGCGGAACCTTCGCTGTTCTCCAGCTGTTTTCGAACAAAACAAAATTTTTGCAGTTTTCTCAAATACTTTTTCCATCGCAAACACTGCCTTCAAACGCAAAACTGTAAAGGAGCATTAACCCAAGAGACAGTTTACGAAGCAGTAGCCAACTAGGCAAAATGTCATTCACCTTCAACTGGCCATCAATGACAACGACGGCACCGTGGGTGGGCTGTAGATCATAGCATGTCAGAGATTGCATATAATGACGATACGGATCAGTGTACCGATCTGCAATTAGTGAACTGTTTTTCGGGTTTAAATTTACGGATAGATAATCACTTCATGTAGTGAAGCAGACTGTCAACAAAAAAAAACGCCGCTGAGCTTCAGAGTGCAAAATCAGTGCCAAGAGAGACAGTCTGCGATAATCGGTCTAAACAATCATCGAACACTTTGAAATACTGCATAAGCGAAGGTTTATCAATGACAGGCATCTGCACTAAACTGCAGCTCATTGCAAACTCGTCTACAAACAGATAGATAACAAATTTCGAAAAAAAAAACGGTGAAACTCACCGAACGCGGCCACAATTTCGAACTTTACATCAGACTCCATCGATGGGCGCAGTATGGCATAATCCTGAAGGAGAACGATCTGAGCATTTCCTCCTTAGCCGTCTTGTCGGCGAATATTTGACCCCAAAAAAATATTTTCTGATCATGCCACAAGTCCTTCTTCAACGTCTCTTCAAAACACTCGATACTGAAGAGCAAATACGTTTCGCAAGCATGATAATGTCATGAACTTCCTCGTGGGGGAGGAGCACGATGATTCACTATCTCTGTGACAGGAGAATAAGGTCACACTCGTCACTGCAAACTTCATCGCAGGGGCACGAGCTGCAAATGCAACGCTTGGGGGTCCACCTTTCGACAGAAGGCACGCAATCCCATATCGAAGAAGTTCTCTAACATATCTATGATGGCTCAGAAATGGCTCCATTTTATTACACTTGTACACTTGTTCAGTGAAGAAAAAATCTTTCAACTTACAGCGCTGTGGAATACCCGTTCGGGTACGCTCATTCGCCGTTGATAAAGTGGTCTAGGAGACAGATCATCATCTAGATCATCTGGCCCGTCATAAAAGTTTGAATCCGAACTACTTGTCTTTCGTGATCCATCAGATGTCGATGGTATTGGCACCGTTACCCGATTCGTCTGCGAAAACAGAAGGATTTGGGTAAAAAATGGAAAGAAGGAGATCCAACTCATCATTTTGCTGGATTGGGACACATTCTCACCTTGCCTATCATTGTGTACCGTCGGTTTTTCACGTATTCTTTGAATCCGATAGAGTTTCTACGCGACGACTCGCCGCTAGCGTGTGGTGAATCGTAACCGCTTTCGCTGTTGCAGTACACATTCAGCGGTTTAGTCGCCTCCAGCATCCCCTTTCACCCCTCGTTGTGGCCTGTGAAAACACGTTTTTGCTAGCATGATTAAGGAAGAAAAACACCACGAGTGTTAGACTAGAAATGACGAGGACATAATCTGCGCTAGAACTAGAACATCATCAAGGATCAATCAGTAGAAAGAGCGAGTGAGTCTGCCTGAAGAAAAAAATACGCATGAAACTATACCAAAAACTTCAAATGTCTGGTGATAAGTCCACGCACAATGGGAGGGTTCAGGCTAGCTTTGATCGAACGATGTTGTTATCTTCAATACCATGCTGTCTCTGAATATGACCTACAAACTGAGAATTGTGCTACCAATCACACAAATTGATACGAAATATCGGCGAGTTTTGTTATATGTAAGGATATACTATGTTATACATTCAATCGTTTTTTTTCAATCTGAATTTTTATGGATTCATGGAAGATAACCAATGAAGTTCGCCTGCATAGGCTACATACTATTTGCTGAAGGTAAATCCAATGAAGCGTAATCGACGAGACAGGGTTCTTATGTTAATAGCACTGTGAGTTCTCGAGATAGTTGAGCTGAAAATTTACTAGCTGGACTAATATCTTTTGACAATGAACATGAGAGGCTGATATGTATCTCCGCGAGAAAAGCGTTGGAAGCACTTTGAAAGCTAACGAGCAATCCAAGAAAAATCAGTCCGTTTGAAAACCTGTCCTAACCAAGTGATCTTCCGAAGTTAATGTTTCATTGATTCCAAAACGACCGGTCGGTTCCGTACCTCTGAGCGCTTTTTCCATTACACCTCGCATTCAAAGACCCCTTCGTCCTACTGGACTCGTGAAACACCGCCCAACTGATGGTTTGATTTCTGAGCTTGGACTCAATCTGTTCCCTGGACTGATGAATGCGCTTGGTGAAGGAAAACACAAGTGCACATATCCTAACCTTACATCACGCTCACACCGCTGATAACTTCAACTGATGAATCGAATGTCCAGGTAATAAAGAGACCCAAAAACCTCGATGGCTAGCTGGTGTGCTAACACAGAAGTAAGCCACAATGTCGTTGTTGTAAAATATGAGAAGTTGAGCGCTAAAGTTTGGATGAAACTGTGGAGTTTATATGAATTTGCATGCCTCTACACATTTGCGGCAATTACAGTATGAGCATAAAAGAATTTTCAGTGTTTATCACGTAGCGAAACAGTGATAATGCAGACGGGCCTGCGAGCGTGGATGCGATCATGTGCTGGAAACAAATCCAAAATTTCTCAAGAAAGTCCGAATAATTTCCATACCATCTACCGATGTTTCGCATGAAAATCGCGATTAGAAAAGTCTCCTGCTATCTCTTCGCCAATTTCTCCCAAATATTCGGTTTTGCAGACGCTATGTTTGCTTAATGGATTAAAGGCAGTGTCCACGATAAAAACCATATCTGATTTTTGGTGGAGATCGGCAGCTGCGGGGCCTAGCGGAACCTCAAACGTTGAAAAAACTGAGAAAAACGAGCTCGGAACGGTCCATTACGGCCCCAAAGTTGGACACCCATCAGCTCGTCACCCCCAGATGCACTTTCCACGCCCACCGACGTGAAAAAATGAATGCTCGAAATCGTGAGATGAGCGATCGTTCCTATCAATAGCCCCGTTCTTCCCTTCATTCTCAACTTCTCTCTTTACTCAGGTCAGCTGGCATACATCGGCTGCAAAAGACGGGAGTTACAAGCCTCGGACAACTCGTCCACCACGTTTCCTTAGCTCAATATTTGAGGGACCATAACTCCGTTCCCTGAGAGTCTTGTGCGATTTCAGAGATATTATTGGAATCAGCATGGGGCCGTTTTCAAGATAGGCGAAAAACAGAAAAACGATTTTCATCGTGAACACTGCCTTTAAGCATAGCGTTGGAAGGCGCAGATATGTACATACCTAGTATCTGCATGATGAAAATTACCATGGTTTAAGAGTGACCTGAGTGGCGAGAGAGTGGCATAGATCACTGTGAAGCGCAGAGTGTGGGGTAAGGCGTATCCTCACACCGCGGTTTTATCGGTGATGAATCTGGCCCCTACTGTTGAATTCGCATCAAATGTTGGTGGTTATTTCGCGTTGGAAACCCATTTACAATCACACCTGATATTTTCAAAGACTATAAGAAAGCATTCGCGGAAAATTGCAGCGAAATTATTTTAGCATTGTTCAGGACATATGTATGTACATATATATCGATCAAAAATCGGTCTATCTGATGTGCGCTGTCATTGTCGCATGTCAGGGGTAGTATATATGCATTAGACGTCAGGCGGCTCAAATCTACTGTTAGCGTTGGCATTTTGGTGTGCTTCTAGGAAATTTCTACAAACATTCAGGCATACGTACGAGTGTCACTAAACTTCAGCATGGAATTCAGAAACCACCCCCCCCCCATTCTGCTGGAAAGAGCATGCGAACAGAATAACGTCAAAATCTGATATAAATGGAAACCGGTAGCAGGATAGTTTTACGACATACTACGTTCTGCATAAGAATAAATTTTGGAGATCTAATGTGAACAAAGAGGCTTCCCTTTCTGAACCAATTTCAACAGTATGATGATCACACCAAAAAATTCAAAATTCAAACAAGAAAACCTATGAAGCTTTCAGTCTCATTGAAGAGCCGCTCACAGAAACTGGAATCGCAATTCAGAAAAAAACTAGAAAACGCGGTAAAAAATTAGGATAGACGCACACACTCAATTTCTAGGCTTGCTTTACATCCTCATTTGCGGACAACTGGGGTGGTAGTAATTGGGTGTGTTAAACACGAGTTAACAGGAGTTAAATTCGCGTTAAACGCGAGTTTAACCACACCAGATTGTAATGATAACTCTTGATATTTAAGAGAGAACTCGCTCTAGTTTCACCCTAACATCCCCCAGTGGTAGGCCTCTTATACACTTCCAATGAAAACGCCTCGAAAAAGCGACAATTGCAACCTTTGTTACGAAAAATAGCCTTTTCAAAACGTTTTCAGGTCTGTTTTTTCTCTAAAATTCCGCCATGTGGCATCCTCGCGGTAAGTTCGCGTTTAACATACTCTCGCAGACAGCACGGAAATAGTGCTAAAATGCGAGAGGAACTGGCGGTTAACGAAAAACTCCTCCCGAGGAGTTTTTGGATGCGGTTAGAAAGATACAGTAGGAACAGTTTTGACCATCTATACTGAGGGCAAGTACGAGTTTAATTAATGCAGAGGGTTAAGGAAGTTTGATAGCACTGTTAGCGATTTTGATCCAGGACTTCACCTATCTTTAAAACTGAAAGGTGTTCCAAGGAGAGTCTTTTAACGGCTTCCGCCAGGGAAACGGGCGATGAGGATCAAAAACAAAGCAAGGATCATTGCTGAAACACGTTGGCCGTCTTCTTTGGTGGCACTAATCAATCCCTCCCAATCAGCTGTTAATTTTTTCGAGCGCCGACACTTCTCCCGCTTTTGTTTATTTTCTTCCGGAATTCATTCGCTTTGCTATTATCAGGTTAGTTTCATTTTCATAATTCATTGCATAGCACAGGCTATGAGGAGTATGTAAATTATTTGTTTGCTCGCGTTTCGAAGGGGTTTCCACAACTTTTAGTGCAAAAAAGTAGAAAATTTTGCAAACCACTGATTTTCAAGTGATTTGATGCTTTAGTAATGTTTAATCAGCATTAGTCGGGGCGTATCGCGTGAGTTTTGTGGGAAAGAAATGCGAACTTGTTTCTGAACCAACTAAATTTGTTCTCC